>JARFIW010001257.1:30000-630000 GCA_036346225.1 Platerodrilus igneus | reverse complement strand
ATATATGCTTGGTCAGACTCGACAGTGGTGTTATCATGGATCAAATCGTCTCCTCATCGTTGGAAGACATTTGTCAGTAATCGCATCAGTCATATTCAGGATAAGATTGCCCCTCATCAGTGGCATCATGTCAGTGGAGTGGACAATCCCGTAGATTGTGCTTCGCGTGGACTAATGCCTTCCGATCTTGTAAATCATTCAATGTGGTGGTTCGGTCCAACTTTTCTTTACAACTCGAATGAATATTCTTCATTTGATGCACTGGAAATAGACCCAGTAGTAGAAAGTGAACAAAGAAAATTAAATTTGTTAAATGTTGTCCCCTTTGATGAGATAAATGTCTTATTGAAGAGATTTTCATCATTGCGTAAAATACAAGGTGTTGTGGCTTATTGCTTACGCTTTGGTAATAATTTGCGAAGTGAAGTTCATCAAAGAAAAACAGGTTCGCTTGTTATGACTGAGTTACATAAAGCATTACTAGTGATTGTCAAAATAGTACAGCATGAAGTTTTTCTCAATGAAATAGATTGTATTGAGAAAGGGAAAGTGTGTGCAAAATCAATTCAAAAATTGGCTCCGTTTATCGATTCTGATAACCTTGTGCGTGTTGGTGGTCGTTTACGACATTCTGAATTATTATATGATGCTAAGCATCCTCTACTACTTCCTCGAGATTGTGAAGTATTTGTAATATACTTAAGTTTAAATAAGTTAGTTTTCCGGTATTACCGCTAGGGGGAGTGAGATGATATAGGTGTTGATATGGCGGCCGATGATGTATCGGGGTAACGTGTGTGTAATTGTAA
The DNA here is from genome assembly GCA_036346225.1 of Platerodrilus igneus. NCBI lineage: Eukaryota > Metazoa > Arthropoda > Insecta > Coleoptera > Lycidae > Platerodrilus > Platerodrilus igneus. Next base: position 629,191 of record JARFIW010001257.1, on the reverse strand, counting down.
TGCTATATTTATCGTCAATTATAACAGTTATAATAATTCTAGACCGTCTTTTATTTGATAGCACTTCTACAAGAAAAGACTCTGCCAATTTTTATTCACAAGGTTATGGGCCCAGGTCGGTTCTATTGTGCATAGTATGATAGTTTTTTTTGAGTATATACGTGTTGTAAAAACGTGGCCGTAGAGTGCGGTAATGTTATAATAATGGACAATAAATTTCGGAATAGATGTTATTTGAAATATTTTTAAAACGTGTAATTTTGATGCAATAGTGAATATCAAAAAGAATTTAGTACTGTATTTCTAATAATAATTGAACTTTCATACATTATATGTAGTTTTGGATCTTTCGGCACTTTAGCAACGACCAATTTTTCACTGGCGAAGAGGTTATGTCATTCTCCCGGTATACTGGCGAAGAGGTTATGTCATTCACCTCGTGCTACTCGTGTGTTAATTGCGTGATTATTAGAAGTAAAACTAAATTCTTGGGTAGTGAGATTGTTTATTTGGTTAGAAATGGCCTACGTATACCATGAAAATAAACATGCACTGGAATTTGATAAATTGAATGGCGCGTCAAATTATCGCGAATGGAAAATTGACGTGGAAATGTTATTACGTGCCAATGGCCTTTATGGGTTTATTACTAACGTTGAAGATGATAAGGAAGTGCCACCGCCCGAAAGTGCAACAACTAAAGATAAAAATGATTATATGCGAAGACGGGACAAGGCATTGTCAACTATTTATTTATCTTTGAGTGCCCAAGTAAAACCCATTGTTAACGGTCTGATTGACCCAAAAAGTGTTTGGTCCGCATTGGAGGCAAATTTCGAACCTTCCTCAAAGGCATTAATCGGAAGGTTGTTGGCTGAATTTTTCCTAGCTATGATGTTAGAAGATGAATCGATATCTCTATATTTAGCGAAGTTGAGGGACCTACAACGAAGGTTGAATAATGCGAAGTGTGATATAAAGGATCTATACATCGCGTATAAAATGATTAATGGGCTACCCGAGCGATACAACGTAATTGTTCAGCAATTGTACCAGCTACCTGATGATCAGTTTACCTCGGATGCAGTGGCGAAGGCGTTATTGTCTGAAGAAGGCCGCTTGGTAAATACTGTAGCAAAATTATCCACTGATAATGTTTCAGGTGCGTTTACGACTGGAGTTAAGAAGGGTGCCACAGAATGGAACCGTAAACCTAAGGTTAGGTGTTATAGGTGCAGGGAATTGGGACACATTTCAAGAAACTGTCCGAAATTAAATAGGGACAATTCCAAACAGTCTCATTCAAATAATGTTACTGTTAGTAATAGTAATCGCAAAGCAATGTATGCATCTTTAGTGGCGCAACAAGATACCTGTGTAGAAGGGTCATGGTTTTTAGAATTACATAGTACTGAAGAAGGTAAAAGTTTAGATTATGAGTTTATTTTAGATACTGGTGCGACACACCATTTTTGTAATAGTAAAGAATTGTTTGTCGAATTTAAGGAGATAAATAAACAAGTCAAGCAGGGCAAAGGTGTCTTAGAATCTAAAGGTGTAGGTAAAGTACATGTTAGCTTAATTAATGATAAAGGAACTGAAGCATGTGTTGAACTAAAAGAAGTGTTTTTTGTTCCAGAGTTGTCAAAAAACTTGATCAGTCTTGGTTCTGTTGTTGATAATGGATTTTATTTCATTGGTAAGGATAAATATCTTGATGTTTATGCTCCTAATAATACTTTATTCATTCGAATTAACAAAAATAAGCGATTGTATACTGTAAGGGGTAAGAAAACAATTTTTGTTAGAAATTCTAAGCCAAGCATTAATACCGCTTCATTAGACATTAATTCTCTTTCACTGTGGCACAGACGCTGTGCACACTTAGGTTCTGATGGCATTTTAAGGCAATTAAAAATGGGATCGTGTTAGGTGTCAAAAGATTCACAATGAAGAGGTGATATGTCACCCATGCATTGAGGAAAGCTTAAACGTCAGCCATTTAAGCGTTTAAGTGGTGTTCAATCTAAAGGGCACTTGAACTTTTACACGTTGATCTATGGGAAAAGCTCCCACCGTTAGTGCAGGTGGTGCTGAATATTTTTATGCATAGTTGATGACTATTCACGCTGGATTGCAGTTTATCCTGTCAAAAGTAAAAATGATGCATTTGGCCAAATAAAGAATTTTATTGCTCGAGCAGAGCGAATGTTAAATCTGAAAGTAGTTGCGATTCGCTCCGACAATGGTATGGAGTTTTGCTCACAAGAAATGGATGAATACTTTGAAACTGTTGGAATAAATCATCAATTAACGAGTGTATATTCACCACAACAAAACGGAGTAGCAGAAAAAGTTAATTATGATGCAGTAGATGCAGTTCGAACATTGCTAATCTCATCTAACTTGCATGCGAAATTTTGGGGCGAGGCTCTCCAGTATTATACACACACCAAAAATCGTGTTCCACACGCTACCAATTTACATGCAACGCTGTATGAATTGTGGACTGGGAGAAAGGCTAATATTTCGTATTTCAAAATTTTTGGATCACTGGCTTTTATACATATTTCTAAGCGTTATAGGAGCAAACTTGAACCCAAATCAAGAAAGTGTATATTCATAGGTTATGCCACGTTTACTCGCGGCTATAGGGTTTTTGATCCAATTCGCAATAAGGTGATAGAGCTTAAACATATTAAGGTAGACGAATCAGTAATGGGATTTAGTAAGTCAGGTAAGATTATAACTCCACTTATTGAATCAGGCGATATAAATGATATTGATACAAATTCAAGCGATTCAATTGCAAAGAATGAGGATAATTCTGGTGTTTCATCAAATCAGGATGCAGGGTTAAAGAATGATAATGCACCTGATACTGATGCAAAAGATTTGTTACCATGGATTCGACAAGAAGTTCCAAGAAAAGACGGAAATCGAGTTGACGTTTATTACTGGTATGGTGAAGAAAAATGCCGCTCTAAGAATGATGTACAAAGACTTTGTTCAGGACATGGTTTGGAATACAGTCCTGAAGATTTTGATTTTCGCGATCCCTCTAAAAAAGGGGTAGCTAAAATTATGGAGTGTAGTGATTCAGAACCAATGTTAGCCTGTTTTGTACAAGTACCAAATTCTTATGATGATGCATTAAAGTCAGATTATAAAAACGAGTGGGAAAAGGCGATGAAAGACGAAATTGTAACCAATGAAGAACGAGGTGTATGGGAAGTTGTCCCAAGACCACAAAACCAAAAAGTAATTACGTGTAGATGGGTTTACAGTGTGAAAACAAATATTGATGGCACAGTCCAACAATTTAAAGCTCGCCTAGTAGCTCATTGCTTCAAGCAAACCTGTGGAGTTGACTACTTTACTACGTTTGCACCGGTCATTGAATTTAATTTAGTAAAATTATTTTTTGTTCTACTTGTAGTTCAAGAAGATTGGATACATGCACATTGGGATGTGAAACGAGCATTCCTTTATAGCAATTTGGATGAGGAAATTTATATGGAGATGCCTATGGGTATGAAAATTTTAATCAATCACCGTATGTTCTTCGACTTAGAAAATCGCTATATGGGCTGAAGCAATCGGGAAGAAATTGGTATTACCATATTTCTGATATTTTGAAACAAAAGGTTTTCTTGTCTCACAGTATTGTTCGTGTATTTTCGTTTAAATAATGAATGTGTGATACTATTATATGTCGACATTGCTATCTTTTGTCCCAATGAGCTCTTGTTAAATAGCATTTTAATTATTTAAACAAACACTGTGAAATTGTAGATCTAGGACCTATCAGAACATTTCTTGGAGTTGAGTTTGAACACAGAGAGAATGGTTATTGTATACATCAAAGGAAATATATCTCAACCCTGATAAAACGTTTTCAAATAAATATATTAATTCCAGTTTACACTCCTATGGATATAGCTTTTATAACGAAAGTTGGTTGTTTAGAACCTGAAGAGGTGCCGTTTAGAGAATTACTCGGCTCATTATTGTTTTTAGCGAATCGAACCCGACCAGATATTATGTTCTCTGTAATTTATCTGTCTCAATTTTCGTCAAAGGCAACAAAAGAACATTTTAATTGCTTAATACGTATACTTAAGTATGTTGCCACTACCTGTCATTATGTGATTAATTTGTCATGTGATACCTCTTCGAATTTGGTAATATATACTGATGCTTCTTGGGCATCTGCTTTGGATTCACGAAGATCTATCAGTGGGTTCATTTGGTCTTTAGATGGGGTGTTTTTAGGATGGCGTTGCTGTATACAGAAATGCATATCCAGAAGCGCCATGGAGGCTGAATATGTGGCACTGGATGCTGCATGTGTTGAAATTTCATGGATTTCAAAGATATTATCTGAATGTAAAGGTTTTCTTTCGTTAACATCAAACCATTAGTGTTGTGCGACAACCAGTCAGCTATTTGTTTTTCCAAAGGTTCTGTTATTAACAACCGTACCAAGCACATTGATGTTAAATATCACACTATTAGAGAGCTACTGTGTAATGGTTCTTTAACACTTGATTACGTCAACACAAAATGTAACATAGCAGATTTATTAACAAAACCCTTGCTACGAACGAAATTGTTGTTTTTCGTAGATTATATTTTTAAGTTTAAGAATGTTCCAAATAGGGGAGAAATTGTGAAGTATTTGTAATATACTTAAGTTTAAATAAGTTAGTTTTCCGGTATTACCGCTAGGGGGAGTGAGATGATATAGGTGTTGATATGGCGGCCGATGATGTATCGGGGTAACGTGTGTGTAATTGTAATGCTATATTTATCGTCAATTATAACAGTTATAATAATTCTAGACCGTCTTTTATTTGATAGCACTTCTACAAGAAAAGACTCTGCTAATTTTTATTCACAGAGATCATAGACTCAGTGAGTTGATTGTAGAATATACACACCGTAAATATCTACATCCAGGTCCTCAAACTTTAGGTTATTTGATTTCTCAACAATTTTGGGTGTTGGATTTAAAACATGTTGTGTGGTACACGTTGGAGTGTATAAATCGGGACAGCTCCAGAACGTTTCCCAAAGCGTAAAGCTTAGCAAATGGACTGTAATTGTATGCAATTGGAGGTAAAGTGCGAAAAACAGTAACATAGGTCAAACCGTAATTAATGCTTTGCTTAGCTTGCAATGTTGTTCACCAATTTACTCCCGCGAAGATAGGTGTTGTTTACCGGTCGATGCAACTTGGTCGGGCAGCAGCACTTATGCACTCGCGAATATATTTATTAGGTGTTGAGTCGGTGAAACGATACGAGAGTGTGTTGTTGGTGAAGCGAAAAGGCTTTATCGCTCCGCCATATGTGTAGCACAACAACAATGTACGATAAGGCCATCTATACTGTCAATCGCTGACCTCCAACTGTATGAAGTTTTAACATACCCCCCACCCAAAATGGTAAATTTTGTTGTATACCGTGAAATGAATGGGAGAAAAAATGAAAATAGAAATTTAAAAAAAAATGTTTAAGTATGTATAAATTAATCGAGTACTCTGCATTTTTGCTTCCTGCATTAAAATATAAAATAAAACATAATTTGTAGAGAAAGAAGAAAAAATAAAATTGCATGTTAGAATGCTGAATTACTTATGGTGGAGGAAGTGGTACCACCTTGTTAATTGGGCGGACCGCTTCGCCTGTGGGTGTTTTAGCTTTACAACTCTTGTTACACCATCTTTACCCGGTAAAGCTTCGCCACTCTCGCCAAAGGCCAATACGCCGGGGTGAATCGGGAGTAAAAAGTACTAGATCCTTCTTCTATGGTTTTGGAAGGGTGTTCCACTTAGGCCTTTGCTGTAAGCTGTGCAAGTAGCCTATGGACCAGCACTTCCAAAAGCTCTGTACAAGTTGTTGGGACATTTGCCAACGACTAAGCCGATTCGCAGGAACTTTTTGTAGGTCCACTTCACACCGCGTAATTAAAGGCCCACCAGTTAGAAAATGGCCCGGAGTCAAGGCATCCGTGCCTTCGTTAGGTGACGTTGTAAGTGCGCAAAATGGACGGGAATTTAAGATTCCTTCTATGCGGGTCACAACTGTGCTAAATTCCTCCAGAGAAAGTGTCGTTCTACCCACTATTCGATTCAAAGGGAAATTTAGCACTTTTGACGCCGGCTTCCCAAAGCCCCCCAAAATGGGGTGCATAGGGAGGGTTGAAACACCAATCAATACCCCTAGAGGATAAGTAGTGCGTAATGACGGGGTTAGCTTGATCAAAATGTTTATATATTTCTAACATGTCTCTAGCCGCCCCACGGAAATTTCGGCCCTGATCGGAGTATATGTTCGTGTTAAGTAATTATTTAATGTATTATTCTCGTTCTCACAGTTAGAATTATAAATCAGTTTATAATTTGAATTTAAACTTTGGCGCACTTTATTGGCCAATAGCATTCATCCTATAGTTGTGGAATATTGTGATTGGTAGTTAAGATGGGCATGTCAAGATGGTCGATTCGGAGGCCTGGTGTTTTTGCGATGTTGAACAATTATAATTATGTCTGTTTTGATAATATATTTACTAAGTTGGTTTATTTTGGTTTGTTATTTAATTAACAAGTGGTAGCAGAGAAAAATAAAATAGATTGAAAATTAAACCAACCAAAAACATAATTGTGGAAAAATTTGAAAATGATAAGAAGTTGCACATGGAATAGAGGACCATCTGGCAATTGGAATTTACAAATTTAACAGAAAGTTATATTTATTGTTTAGCCCCTTGACTTTTAATAAAGGGGCAATACATGTAAGTACCTCAATAAAAATTCTCATACTAAAGCACTACTATTTCATGCTATGGATTCTCATAAGGAAGCTGCAATGAGCTTCAAAAAGCTGAATAATTCTAATTATACTGCTTGGAAAGTAAACTGTACTATGCTGTTGCGAGACAGGGGCATATACAAATTCATTGAAAAAAAGCAACCTGCAATTGGTGACTCATCTACTTCTAAAGAAAAAGATGAATTTGAGATAAGGCGGGGCCGTGCACTTAGCACCATTTATTTAACGTTAGAGGAGGAAATTCAACCTCTTCTTAACAACGTGGAAGACCCATTTGACGCCTGGACCATTTTACAAAATGAGTTCGAGCCAACTTCATCATTAAGAGTTGCAGGTATTTATCGAGATTTATTCACAGTGAAGAAATATGACACAGAATCTATGGGTGTCTACATATCACGAGTGTTACGTATAGTAAGTGAACTTGAACGCTTAGAAGAAAAGGTCTCAGATCGTTTAGTAGCTATTGTTATGCTCCTAGGTTTAGGGGATTTGTATGATATTATATCTCAGTCAATATGTCAAATTCCGCCAAATACTTTAACAACTAAATTAGTTAAAGAACGCTTGTTGATAGAAGAAAATCGTTTAAATGTTAAAAATGATAATAAGTTAACTGAAGTTACAAAACCTAGTGCAATATCTACATTAAATGTTACTAAGAAGATAAACAATGGCAAATGTTATAGATGCGGTCGTTTAGGACACTATAGAAATCAATGTCGTACTAAATTAAATGCTAATTATAATAAAAAGAGCCAAATTGAAAAAAATAGAAAATATGATGGAAACACTGATCGTAATGATGATAAATCAGGAGCGACTTTCCATTTTAGTTGTTTATTAATAGGTTTAATAAACAGTCCTGAACAAAAAGAGTGCAATTGGGTACTAGATAGTGGAGCTACGCATCATTTTTGTTTAGATAGGGCATCTTTTAGCAAATATTCGAAAATTCAACCCATATCTGTAGCTCAAGGTAGTGGCAACATGTATGCAGTAGGTAAAGGTTCAGTTTCGCTATTGATATGTACTGATCAAGGTAAAAACTGTACGCTTGAATTATATAATGTTTATCACATACCTGGTTTATGTAGAAATTTAATATCTATATTTGTATTAATAGAAAGTGGTTTTAAGGTTACTTTTAAAGACCATTCGATGGTTTTATCTGATAAAGATGGTAATAGTGTTAGTTTACTGTCAGAAAATAGATTGTTTTGTTTGGTATCTGATAAAAGCAAAAATGGCAAAATCGTTAATAAATCTATTAATGAGGCTAACATTTCCTGTTCAAATGCTGTATCCAGGGTAGAAAATAATTGTCATGATATTAAATGTAACTCTGATGTTAGTTTGAACGTGAAATACAAGAAAAATTCACTCATGTTATGGCACCGTAGGTTGGGCCATATTGCTCCAAATTCAGTCAAAAATTTGTTTAAATCAGATGCTGTGAGAGGAACTATTTCGTTAGTTGACGATGTAGAAAAATGTGAGAGCTGTTGTTTAGCCAAAAGCACTATGCAGCCTTCGAGACGCATATACAGTAGTGGCAAATCTAAATTCCCGATGGAACTATTATATATGGATCTTTGGGGACCAGCACCTGTTCAATCATTGGGTGGGACGCGTTATTTTCTAACCGTCGTAGATGATTATAGTCGATACATGATTGTAGTACCCTTAAAAGACAAAACGCAAGTTTGTGAAGCATTTTTACAGTTAAAATCGAAATTGGAAGTATTGTTTCAATCCGAAATAGTAAAAGTCCAAACAGATAATGGATTAGAATTTTGTAACATTGATCTCGAAAGATTATTGGAAGAATCTGGTATTCAACATCGTAGGACATCGACATATACACCTCAACAAAATGGGGTTGTAGAGCGTCCACATCGAGATTTACTTGATGGTGTGAGGGCATTGTTAATAGATTCAAAACTCCCTCAGGTATTGTGGGTAGAAGCATTGTTTACCATTGTATATATTCGAAATAGAACAATTCACACTGCATTAAATAACAAAACTCCGTCTGAGTTGTGGCATGGACACAAGCCCAGTATCAATTATTTGAAACGTTTTGGGGCGCTGGCTTTTTATCATATACCAAAGCAGCGTAGAAATAAATTTCAAAACAGGGCAAAAACCGGCATTATGGTGGGATACGCGATTAGTACTCGTGGCTTTAGGATTTACGATCCTGAAACAAAGACCATTCTAGAAACAAAACATGTAAAGATTGATGAGTCAAGACTTGGTTTTGAGTATTTTAAACAATTTTCCAATGATACATTTGACCCTATGTCTGTTAATAGTTGGGGTGATGAGGAATTTAAAGATCAAAATATTCCTTTACCAGAAAATGTTATCCAAGACAGAAAGAGCCCAGACAGTAGTTCTGAGGCAGGGGGAATGTCAAATGTTGCATCTGGTTGGGTTAGAACCATTTCAACTAGACAATCTGGAAAGTCTGTGGGTCAACAAGATATTTACTACAGCTACAAGGGCTCATCTAAACTTAGATCAATGGGAGACGTTAGAGAATTTTGTAAAATTGAGAAAGTAGAATTTGATGAAGCTTTATTTGACTTTAGGATTTCTCGTGGTCAGGCTATTGATCAGACTTCTGGAATCATTAACGTCACTCCTCATGCTGGGGAATATAATGCGAAAAATGATTCGCCAGAGAATGAGCTTGAGGCTCAATTTATGGGAAATGATTATTTGTTTGCTGGTCTCATTGAAATTCCGAGTTCATATGAAGAAGCTGTAAACTCGATCGAAAAAGACAAATGGATAGAGGCGATAGATGATGAACTAAACACACTACAAGAGAGAAATGCATGGGAAATTGTAATGCGACCGACAGACTGCAAAGTTATAACAAACCGTTGGATTTTTAGTCGTTAGACTAATACTGATGGAAAATCTGATCGATTCAAAGCAAGACTCGTTGCTCATGGTTTTAGACAGCAACAAGGGGTAGACTTTCAAGAAGTATTTGCACCTGTAATTGATTTTACTTTGGTGAAATTCTTCTTTGCATATTTAGTGTGTCTTTTTGAATTTGTTGATACACATTTGGACATTAAATGTGCATATTTATATGCTGATTTGAGCGAGTCAATTCACATGGAACAGCCAAAGGGCTTTGTATTTGACAATCCGCAAAAATATGTACTAAAGCTTAATAAAGCACTTTATGGTTTGAAGCAGTCTGGAAAAGAATGGAATTCTCATATAAATTCAATATTGTTGAAGATGGGGTTCAATTCTTTAGATTACTGTCCTTGTTTGTATCAAAAGAATTTTGAAATATTTATACTCATATATGTAGATGATATGGCAGTGTTTGCCAAAAACAAAATATTAATGGGTTCCATCATTACCGATTTAAAGGCAGAATTCGAATGCATAGACTTAGGACCAATTAAGAAATTCTTAGGGGTACAGTTTGAAAGAACTGGTGATAGAATTTTGTTACATCAGAGAGATTACATTGAAAAGATTGCTGATAAATTCCGCATTAATAAACAAAAGGCAGTCTCAATTCCATTAAATCCTGGAATTAACCTTAGGGATTTAAATTATACTGAGCAAACCTTTGCTCATCCTTATAAAGAATTAGTTGGTAGTTTGCTTTTATAGCAGCTAGAACAAGATTTGATATTTTTTATGCTACAATTCAGTTAGCTCAATTTACCTCAAGTCCAAATAGTAATGTTTGGCAACTGTTACTAACTGTCTTAAGCTATCTTTATACTACGAAGCACTTGACAATTAACCTGTCACGAGTTATGGAGGGTGATATAAAAATGTACACTGATGCGTCTTTTGGGACATCCCTAAATAATAGAAAATCCATCAGCAGTTATATACTGTTTTTAGACTCCGTTCCTATCAGTTGGAGATGTAATATACAGCGTTGTACTAGTAAATCATCCATGGAAGCCGAGTATGTTGCAATGAGTCAAGCCGCAACAGAACTGCAATGGATCATGCGGATATTGAAAGGGTGCTCCAATTTGGGGAAAATTTCAAAGCTCCCAGTTTTATATGCAGATAATCAGAGTGCCATTTACTTTGTCAGAAATCCTGCAATCAATATTAGGTCAAAGCACATTGACGTGCAGTATCATTACATACGCCAATTATATTTAGATAAATGGTTTGAAATAAAGTATATTAATAGCAAGGTTAACTGGGCAGACATCCTTACTAAGGCTTTTCATCTGCCACGTTTAAAAATGTTTTTGAAGGAATTATTTTAATTTTGTTAGGGTTTAGGGTGACAACGAGAAAGGGGGAAATTGTTAAGTAATTATTTAATGTATTATTCTCGTTCTCACAGTTAGAATTATAAATCAGTTTATAATTTGAATTTAAACTTTGGCGCACTTTATTGGCCAATAGCATTCATCCTATAGTTGTGGAATATTGTGATTGGTAGTTAAGATGGGCATGTCAAGATGGCCGATTCGGAGGCCTGGTGTTTTTGTGATGTTGAACAATTATAATTATGTCTGTTTTGATAATATATTTACTAAGTTGGTTTATTTTGGTTTGTTATTTAATTAACAGTTCGTGGGTAACCCGCGGCTGGCTATAAATCTATCTAATGCAGCAAGGCAGGCTTCCGATGTTAAAGCTATGACAACCTCCATATGTATGGCACGTGACACCATACAAATGAAGAGGGCAATATATGCCTTTTGAAATTTTGTCGATCGCAACGAGGATATCTTGATTGTAAAAGGACCGGCAAAATCCAAACCGGTATGCGTAAAGCATCTTCCGGGTTCGAGGCGATAAAGCGGAAGATCTGCCATAGGAGGCTGAATAGCCTCCCCTTGGAAGCGATAGCAAGTCAGGCAGCGAAATATTCTACTTCGAATTAATTGACGGATACACGGAATCCAAAATGTACGGGTAACTAATGATTGAGTTAGCCGCGGACCCGCATGACCTGAATATATGTGATAGTAATCACATATTAATACAGCTAACCTGCTGTTTTTTGGGATAAGGTAGGGATGTTTGCTAGTTATAGAAAGGCTGGAATGGCGCAAACGCCCCCCCACCATGATTAATCCCGTGGGAGAGAGAAAGGTGACAACGGACGGTACATTTTGTGCTAGGTTGCCCTTTTTCTAGTAAGACGATATCGTCGTAGATGTGCTCGTACTGAGTAATTCTAATGGCAAATGTGAGAGCGCTACGATACTCAGAGGCATTTAACGGACCAGTAGTCCTTGCAAGATTACGTTTGCGTGCAAGGCAGTTAAACGTGAACCTTTAACGTCAGCAAAAATTCGTTGAACTTTTAGCAAGTTCGAGGACCTTTGTAGTACTACCAAGTATTGTTTCGCATCAACAGTAGAGACGAGTGCGTATTGTACGGCTTTAAACCCGTCTGCAATATTGTGTGTATTTATCACTTGGCCAATCACAATAATTGCGGTGTAAAAATCAGGACCCTGCCACCAGAGTGTACAATTCAGTAGTTCGGATGGCCTCAATCCTCGGCTTGCAGGATCGGAAGCATTCGCAGAACTGGGAACGTATCTCCATATGGCTGTGGGTTGATTTTCATGAATTTGCACCACTCGGTTTGCAAAAAATAATTTTAACTGATAAGGTGGCGTACAAATCCACGTCAGTGTGTTTGTAGAGTCACTAAAGCATATTGGATCTAGTAAATTGATGGTGTCAAATGCTAATGCTGAATGTTTCATTAGTTTTGCCAAAGACATGCCGCTCCTAATTCAAGGCGAGGAATGGTCCACGTTTTCAAAGGGGCTACACGGGTTTTGGAAGCTATCAAATGTACATATATTTTTTCATCGACTTCTAATCGCAGATACACAACAGCGGCCATCGCTACGGAACTGGCGTCGGAGAATCCGATTAAACGGGCTTGACTGTTGCCGATTTTCCAAATAGATCGTGGTATTGTTATGTATTCGAGAAGTGGCAGTTCAATTTGAATTTGCTGCCATTCTTGAAGAATTTCTGCGGGCAATTGTTCATCCCAATCCACCTTTTGTAGCCACAGGCGTTGCATAAGGCATTTGAGAAGAACCGTAAATGGACTTAAATAACCATTAATATCAAATATGCGTGCTATGCGTGACAAAATTCCTCGCTTAGTAGGGATGTCTGCAATATTTGGAACTTTACATCTAAATGTATCGGAACCCATATCCCAACAGAGACCCAGAACATCACGTGTTGTCAAAGTAGGATTAGAGTTCGGTAGATTTAGAAGGTCCGTCTCCGACTTATCAATAACTGAAGTGTGTGAACTTCCCCATTTTCCTAAGTCGAAGTTACCTAGTTTTAGTAAATTGATCAATTCATTTTTTAGAAGGAGAGTTTCTTCTACAGAATCGGACCCAGTCAAAATATCATCAATGTAAGTTGATGATCTAAGGGCTCGGGAAGCCCGAGTGCAGTGACCCTCGTCTTCTACCAACTGCTGTAGAACACGAAGGGCAAGGAAAAGGCTACAGGTAGCGCCAAAAATAACGCGGGTATGTTCATATTCCGTTAAAGGTTCACAAGGGTGAAACCTCCAAAAAATATGTAAAAATTTTCTATCTTCTGGGTGAACGACTATAGATCTAAACATTTGTCGAATATCGCAAGTGAGTGCGACTTGAGGTATTCGAAATCTTGTTATTACAAGACCAATATCAGATTGTAATTTGGGGCCCGGTAAAAGAATATCATTGAGATTTGTACCATTAATATCTCTATCGGCAGGACTAAACACGACTCGAACTTGAGTACTAGAGGGCTTATTTTTAACCACGCCGTGGTGAGTCATGATATATAGGGACTGTTTCACAGCGGGAGTGAGTTGTCTCTGCGATATATAATTAGCAATATTTTCTGAATATAATTTATAAAAGTTTTTGTCGCGTGCAAATCGAGCTTCTAGTTTTAGAAAGCGATTGGTAGCTAATTCTCGTGTTGAACCTAATCTTCGGGAAATGTTTTCTATGAACGGTAGTCGAACCACATACTGGCCTAACTCGTGTCGTATAGTAGTGGACGTGAAATAATTTTCACAAGCCACGTTTTCAGGCGACATTGGCGGCGTAAATGGTATTTCTTCAGCTTCCCAGAAGGCACGCATGGTGTCGCTAAGGGACGGTTCTTCCGAGATGCTAGTGTACAACGCAACACCTGAATACGGTTGACTTAAAGTTGGTACATCACCCATAATAACCCAACCAAACGAGGTAAGAAGCGCAGATGGCTTGCCTGTTAAACGCAACGAATCGTTGGGTGTGGCATCTAAGACAGCTTGAACACCTAACAGCATATCGACAGGAGCGGATATGTGAAATTCAGGATCCGCCAATTGTAGGGACGAAAATTTGTCTATTAAATGCTTAGATAAATTTGCTATCGGAAGATCTGCGGTAATACGAGATAAAACAACAGCCTGTAAATTTAAAGAAACGTTTTGATCATATATTGATGTAACGTTACAGGTAGCAATTCCATGAACCTTTTCTAGCGGAGATTGGCCTACTCCACGTATTTCAAAAGAACATTTCTTGCGTTTAAGACCTAACTTGTTAGCTAAAGATAATGTGATGAAATTAGAATGCGACCCTTGATCTAAAACCAAGCGACAGCGATGCCAACTACCGTCACAGGCTAAAATTCGTACCTGCGCCGTGGCTAAAAGCGCAACGGTTCCCTGTTCATTTGCACAGGAATGAACAAGAGAGACTGGAGCAGGAAAATGTTCAGCCGAATTAGCGGCACCTGAAGAGTGTCCTACCGCGCTTTGTAGCGGAGTCGGAGTACTGCATGAAATTGGTGCCTCGATACACAGTAGCGTATGGTGCATTTTACTACCGCACCATTTGCACTGATATTTTGACTTACAAGTCGAAAGAGGATGTGGTGATAAACACGCAAAACATCTATGATATTGCTTTACCATGTATTGCCTTTCTAGAGTGGATAAAGCTAATAATTTTGGACATCTGTAAAATTTGTGGAACTGATCGTCGCAGGCAGGACAGGGCTTAGAAACGGCTTGCTTTGCATTAAATCGTCGTGAAGTAACTTCCTGTGCGGACATTGTTACACGCTTATTTACAGAATTTGTATAATATGGTTGAGGGTTAGCCCTTTGTGGTGGACTAGACACATTTTTTGATGGTGGTGTATTATTGTTACCGTTCACCAGTGCTAAGATAGAACATTTGTTGCGTAAATATTTAATAAAATCGTTAAATTTCGGAAATGTTTGATTTAAATGTTCCTTTTCGAATTCTTGTCTCGACTTCGGATCTAATAAACCGAGGAAAAAAATAAAATATGTAATCGGCCAACTCAGGTAGCTGCATGTCGATAAGAGCTGTGACGTTGGCTTGCAGGGTTTCACATAAATCACTAAGAACTTTTGGGAATCCGTCTTTAGTTGAGTTAGTGAAAATATTTTGGATAAATAATGATTAGCAATTAGTCGTTTATTAGTGTAGCGTTGAACTAAGAGATTATAAACAACCATATAATTTTCTGGAGCAAATCGAACAGATTGTGCTAGCTTTAATGCCGTCGCATCCAAATAAGAAAGCAAATATGTGAATTTTTCGCAATCATTAAGTGCGTTATTGTTGTGAATAATGTTGTCATATAGAGATTTAAACGCACCGAATTTCTCGGGGTCGCCTCGAAATATATCTATTTTTATTTCTGGTAAATGAACATTAGATCTGGTATTTCCAGAAATATCAATAGTATTTACATTGGGCGTTGTGTTTGGAGCGACATAGCGCGCCGCATTAGCAAAAATGTCATAGTACATAGTATTGAACGTAGATTCTAGATTAACGGTATCCGTAAATAAGGTTTTATAAACGTCAGAAAGTGACGATAATTCATCTAAGACATCTAAAAATTTTGTTCTTACGTCATCTAGCTGACTAACACGAGCTTTAAATTGATCAAGATTAGTTGGTAACGTTGAAATTAAATCTTTGCAATCTTGCAAACGTCGCCAGTACCTTTCTTTGTGATTTGTTAATCGTTTAAATTCAACAATAACTTCACGTTCTGGTTCCATATTGTACCAGGTATACTCGTAACAAATTGAAAACACAAATAACTAATAGAAAATGTAACGCAGTTGCAAAGCCTTAAAGGTAAACACAGTACTCGTGGAGAAGCAATGTTAATGCTGATACAGACTTAAACTAACATAAGTGAATTCAGAACTCCAAGAAATAAAGTGCATTAGGTACGTAATATTTACAAACAAAAATGTAAACAAACAGTTTTGTTAAAGTCCTTTGACTTATTTTGTTATCTACACAGCTGATTGATAAGCGTAGTAACAAGATGGTAATGAACTACAAACTTTAAATAAATTGGAACAAGTTTTTGAACACCTGTGATGCTAAATACAAAGTACTCGTTTTGTTGATAGTAATTGAAGTTTGAAATCTTTAATAAAAATCATGCATTTTAATATTCAAACCCACTTTTAGAAAATAGTTTTGAAAATGAATTAATGTAATAATTTAAATTTTAATGATCCCGCTAATAAATTATATTAATTTTGACTATAACTCAAAGCTTATTTGTTCAGTATGACCACTTTTTGTGATATGAGGCTCAGAAGGACCACTTTTTGTGATATGAGGCTCAGAAGGACCACTTTTTGTGTGGTACACGTTGGAGTGTATAAATCGGGACAGCTCCAGAACGTTTCCCAAAGCGTAAAGCTTAGCAAATGGACTGTAATTGTATGCAATTGGAGGTAAAGTGCGAAAAACAGTAACATAGGTCAAACCGTAATTAATGCTTTGCTTAGCTTGCAATGTTGTTCACCAATTTACTCCCGCGAAGATAGGTGTTGTTTACCGGTCGATGCAACTTGGTCGGGCAGCAGCACTTATGCACTCGCGGATATATTTATTAGGTGTTGAGTCGGTGAAACGATACGAGAGTGTGTTGTTGGTGAAGCGAAAAGGCTTTATCGCTCCGCCATATGTGTAGCACAACAACAATGTACGATAAGGCCATCTATACTGTCAATCGCTGACCTCCAACTGTATGAAGTTTTAACACATGTTATTAATCGTGTTCTTTCAAAGTGTGTTCAGTGTTTTAAAGTCAAGCCTACTTCATTGTCTCCGTTAATGGGTGACTTACCTGCTCCTCGAATTTCTCAAATAAAACCATTTAGTCATGCTGGACTAGATTTTGCTGGTCCTCTTGCTATGACTTCAAGGCGTGGTAGAGGTGCAAAACATACCAAAGTCTACATTTGCATTTTTGTGTGTATGGCCACAAAGGCTTTACATATTGAACTGGTTTCTGAGCTTTCATCTGATGCTTTTCTTGCTGCCTTGCGGCGCTTTATAGTACGACGAGGTCTCCGATTTGTATAGCGACCAGGGTACCAATTTCGTCGGAGCATCAAGGTTGCTCATTGCTTATGCTCAAGAGGTATCGGGATCTTTAGCCATCAACTGACATTTTAATCCTCCCGCCTCACCCCATTTTGGTGGTATCTGGGAAGGAGGTGTTCGGTCCATCAAGACTCACTTATATAGAGTTATTGGCGATCAAGTGTTGACGTACGAAGAACTTTTAACAGTGCTTGTTCAAATTGAGGCTGTTTTAAATTCTCGTCCTTTGTACAGTCCCAGTTGTAATCCAAATGATCTATCGGTCCTTACACCTGGACATTTTCTTACTTTGGAACCGTTGACGTGTCCTCCGGATCCTGACGTTACAAATCTGAAACTTAATAGACTTTCTCGGTGGCAACTGTTGCAGAGAATGCACCAAGACTTCTGGAAGCGTTGGTCTTCAGAGTATCTCCATTCTTTACAACAGCGTGAGAAATGGATAAAATCCTCTTCCCATGTTAATATTCATGATTTGGTGTTAATCAAAGATTCCAATTCGCCCCCACTACAGTGGAAACTTGGTCGAGTAGTTGCTCTTTTTCCAGGTCGTGACGGGGTAGTTAGGGTTGTTCGTGTGCGCACTCAAAATGGCGAATTAGATCGTCCATTAGTTAAATTGTGCCCACTACCACTGTGTAATTAGTCATATGTACAATTATAATTATTTATGTGTGTAGAATCAATTTTGGTCAAGTTACATTTTGTATTCATGTGTTCAAGTATATTGATGTACATTCATTTATTTATTTTCAATTAATTAAAATAACATTGCTTATTTTGGTGAGCGGTATGTTCGGGATTGATTAATTTCATTATTCAAATTCAAATTTATTTTTTTTCGTGTTTATAAAATTGGTGTGTTGGGACGTTATCACTCCCACCAACATATTTTGTCAAAAACAAGTGCATCTTATCACTTATTATTTCGGTGTACAACATGGTGGACATAAAAGGTGCTGCCTTGTACTTCAGGGAATGCGGCCAGCAATTTTCAATCTATGTGGTGACTAATTGCAGAAAGTCGCTTGTGTTGAAAGTGAAACAGTTCCTCAGGTGAGTGTATTTTCGTTTTAACTACACCAATTTCGTGATATTAGGTTAAACATTTTGTACTCACATTTCGTGCGGTTTTTCAAACAATTTCTATAGTTATTCAATAACAACTGTAATACTCTTTTTTTAACTCTGTAGTTTTATGTAACTTTTTTAAACAAGAAATGTTTTTTTTACTTTATTTACTTATTTACTCAGCTCGGCAATCATTATATCATTAACAACCACACTTCTGAGTGAAATGTTCACTATTTGGTCACTTTTTTCTTATTGGGAATAGCGACCAAAGTCACTATTTTAAAAAGAAATTTGTTGTGAGCTCTGTATGTACAGTGTGACCCATTTGTTTTTGAGACACCCTGTAAAATCTTTTTTGTATTGTGCGATTTACACCAATTTTTTTTAATTGTAGAGCTTGATGAACTGTATTTTCTGAGCTGAATCTGGCACCTTTCTACAAAATCCAAAGTCTACTATGTCAGTTTTTAGGGGTAAAATTGAAAGACTTCATATTAGCCTTTTTTTTAATCTGTGCACACCATCTAATAGAACACCCCTCAAAATGGGACTGTACCAAATTTTATCAAAATCTTTTGAGTAATAGCGATTTTATAGCTTAATCAAATATGCACAATCTTATTGTACGTCTTATTGGAGGTAACATGCGTTCGGCAAGAGTAACTACTTTAGAATTCAATAATAGGCATCCCGATAAACGAGTAAAACAGTCTACTGTACACTACATTAACAAAATTTTTCAATGAGACAGGATGGGTTTTACGATATTTGCTCAAAACCAGCCATAATGGACATAGTGGAGTTTTTAAAAATAATGCGCAAATTTTGGAATACTTTAACAACAACCCCCGCACTAGTCTTAGAACGGCTAGTTTGGACCTTGATATCCCCAAAGAGAGTATAGAAAGATACCTGCGAAAAAACAAAATAAAGTCTTTTAAGCTCAAATTTTTGCATACACTGGAACTGGGAGATAAGGAGAGACGATTAGAGTTTTGCTACTGGCCTCATGGGGAATATCTAAATAATTCTAATTTTTTGAATGAGATTGTATTTAGCGATGAAGCGACATTTGCTACAAATGGAGTTGTTTCAAGTCAAAATTGCAGGTACTGGTCAACTGAGAATCAGGAATTCGTCATAAATGCAAAAAGACAATATTCGCAAAAAAATTAACGTTTGGTGCGGAATACTAAATGACCGATTAGTTGGTCCTTTCTCTTTTGAGATTAGTTTAAATGCAAATGGATTTTTACATTTTCTTGAGAACGAATATTGGAATGCATTAGAAGACTTACCTTTACAGAATCGCCCTAATTTAAAATTACAGTTAGATGGTAGTCCTATTCATAACGCTATTTTGGTAAGGAAATGACTAAATGAACATTTTGAAAATCGTTGGATAGGGAGAAACAATCTCTTGATTGTGTGGCCGCCAAGATCTCCAGATTTGATGTCACTCGATTTTTTCCTTTGTTACGTGCCGAAATCGGTACTAAACATTTTTTATTTAGTTTTAATTTGTAAGAATTTTGCGCCAAGGATTTAAAAAGACTTGCGCGTATTTCCGTCACTTTAGAGAGTGCGTTGCGCGAGATTGCGCCGACGCGGTGTGCCAATAAGGGTGGGGGTGGGTGATTTCCGGAGAGTGTTGAGACGGGTTGGGACTGGTGATCGAGAAGCCAACAAATGTAGTTCTTTGTGTCGTATCGTGTCTTTTTTGTTATGTAGGTTCCTTTGCCTTCTCTTTGATTATCGTTCCTTAAACCAGTTTTCCTCTACAAATAGAAAGAAGACAAACTGAATTTGGATTCGGCCGGGTCAACGAATACCCACGCCCGAAAGATCCACGGAGCCCCGCTGTAGCTATCACGGAGTAGTGCTGTGAGAAGCCCTGCAATTTATGTAAGTAACGTTTTCGTTTTCATGTGATGGAGTAATTTTATATAATTGATATGACGTAATCTATTATTTGCGCGTCATTTTTATAATTACTTAACATTGCTACCAACTGATTGTAGTGGCTCGCACAAAAACGGAAAAATTTTTTTTTTATTGGCACCCACTTTTTCGAAAATTAAAGATTTGGCCCTCGCCATGTGCATGCAATGCTAATCAACTATTAAGGTGAAACGGTTCAATCAATTTAAGTATGAACAATGCAATCTCCTATTTGGAGCATATACAACAGTCAATATTCTCATTATAATATAAAAATGCTTTCAGAAATATAGGCAACAGTGTTGGAAGTAAAAGAGTAGCAAAGGTATTACATTTACGAATCGTCTACATATATATAAAAGGAAGTGGTTACGTATCTTGAGTAGGCGAACATATATAAAAAAAATTAAAATCAAAAACCTTTTCCCCTCGTTTGAAAATTGTTATCAGGAAATTCCCCTCAATGAATATATGCATTCAAAATAGAAATTGGACTTTTGGAAAATGCGGAAGTAAGGTAGTTTCTTGCGTATTATGGAAGTCACAACTTAACAACCATCAATATATATTACTCATATTTAGACCAGGGTAGAAAATTAAATAATCACATCAAATAATTTTAATCACCGTGTATAATGAATATTATTAGATAATACGCGTTATTAAAACCGTGAAGCATAAAAATTTATTAGTTTCATTAAACATAAGAGATTTAAATCATGTACAAGACGCTTTATATCAAAAGAAGCAGTATTAAAAAGCTCTGCGTGTAATGTAATTATTCCTAAACAAATGGAAATTACGTGCAAAATTTATATTAATTAACCCTATTTTAAGTAACCGGTAGTAAAACAAAGTGTACACATAATAATTAATATTTAACTTGTATTCGCTAAAAATGAAAGGATAGAAGTCAATTTTAATTGAAGTTAATTGAATCGTTAGTAACAGATAATATCAATAGAAACTTGTAAAAACCCAATAAAAAGCAAATCCTAGAAGTATTAGTTAGAAGTAGGATGTTTGAACACACCTGCGTATTTTAAAAGGCAATTTCAGTTTAATTTGTTTAGATAAACATGTCGATTCTAAGGATATTGGAAACGGTCAGATGCTTTAGCACGAAATACAAAACAGGGTTTATTTAAAAAGCTCTGAGAATTAATATTATTTTGAACACCTGCGTAGTTTAAATATCACGTACGGCGAAAATTGTGTAGATAACAAATGGTTTCAAAGAATCTTGAAGAAACCGTGGCTTAATATTCACGAGAATGTGCGATACGGGGTTATTTAACCCAGATAGTCCACATGGACTAAAATATAATCGATAATAAAGAATATCAATTTGCACCAATACGAACAGGTTAGAAAAGGAAAGAGAAAATGCGTCAAGCAAAGACACATATAGTAAAAGGCGTGATTTAAGCAACGTCACGAGGGTCACAATTGGTTGAAAATAGGATGCAAATATCAGAGGTAGAAACAACAATTTCTGTACAAAATTAATTAGTTTTCTCGGACATGTTTGCGTGCCGTGTGAGAATTTCTGAGATTTAAATGGGGCGAGTGAAAATTCGTAAAACCGACGCGCGAGCGACGGACTGGGAACATAGAATGAGAAATTCTTAAGAATTGTCTGTTTTGAGGACAAAAGCGACGTGCCGGCTATTCGCTATATATAGAGGTGGTAATATGAATTTCGGCCTCTTAGACTTTTGACTATTCGACGCGTTAAAAGCTCTTACATCCGCGACTTGATTGAAGATGTTAAACAGTGCATTTTAGTTTGATAAAATAATTTAAAGTTTGTTCGTATATTTTAGTGATTCATAATAGTTTGTTATTTACGTGCTAACATGAATGTACTTCAGTGCACTTAGATACAAGGTAATAAAATTCAGTATCACTGTACCAATTAGCAAAATTTACAACGACAAATGTATACACAAAAGTAGGCAGTTTTGGCGTATATTGGTGAAAGACGCATGAATTTCTTTGCTATTTTTCGGGGGTGTTAATAAGTAAATGGTTCAAATACGTGTCTGGATCCACGAAACAAGGGTCAGATATACACAGATGAGTTCCGGAAAAGCCCCGAAACAACTTTAAATAAATGGTGATGGAGAAAATTTTAAAAGCGTTGAGAATTAGAAGCCGTAAATATAATCCTGTTGGAATGGTGTGATTAACTAAAAGGGACGATGTACATTGAAGCTACGAGGACAGTAACCTTCAGGTAAATTATACTATTTTGTTTGACATTTTTGTGTGTGTTGAATAACTTTATAATTGATTTACTTTAAATGGACATTATTGAAATTGTACTAACCATAAAATTTTAATTTTAAGATGAAATTTGCTTGTTTAAGTAGAAAGGGGTATTTAGTATTGATGTTCTGAATTATGATGAAAATATGGGTATGTCTTTGAGCTCAATTAGACGAACCTGGTTAATTAACGTAAAAGGGGTGGTAGATGCTCCCTTTATACTCAGACTCCGGTCTGCTTATATTGTTATTTTAATTAGTAGGCATCCAACAAGGACTTTAATTCTGGATGCACGTTAAAGTGATAATAAAATTAATCTTGAAATTCTTTTTAAAACTGAATTTTATGCTGAAATTTAATTTGAAAATTTAATGTATTCTGAATATTGATGTAAATAGAGTTAACGTTGATGTTTGTGGTAGGAATGTGTTGTTTAATTTTATGAATGAGGAGGTTTATAGAATTAGGTGAGCAGCCGAGGCGAAAAGAGGATCACAGCAGTTTATGACACCCAATCTGTGGGACTAGAATTTTTTTGTTGAAAGGACCCAGTTCCCGCATTCACAGGAGTATATCACAACAATATATATATATATATATATATATATATATATATGTTTCGTTTATATTGTAAATAGTTAAAGCTAAATTTTATTTTACGTTGGGTTTGTTGATTATTTACATTCGCCTCGGTATATTTAAATTTGTTAGAGTAAAATTTCCCTGTTTACTTCATGCACACGCCAACAAGTGCCGGGAGTGATAAGACTTTGTTATTCCGCATGTGCAAACAGTGTAGTGACTGGAAAATCCACGAAGCAAGAGTATCGATTTGTCGTTCGAACAGACCGCATGGCTGTTTTACATGTTCTACGTAGAACAAATTAATTAAATGAACCGCTTTTCTTTAGAACACCGCTATCGTCATAAATGTGTTTCGCCACATCCGTCAAAGGAAAAGGAGTTTTGTGCTTCCCGTATGACGGACAGCTTCTATCGTGGTGTTTACATTGTTTTTCATTGGCACGGCTTCGTAACCACCAGGTGAGTGCTTTGAGTAAACGCTTGAAATACTTATAAACCATTAATTATATGTTGTTTGTTAAATTATCACTTAATTTTATATACAGTCCACTTCTCTCTACCACAGAGCTATTCGAAATTCACCGCAATATTTTACATTTGGTTAACTTCTCGCCGGATTTGAGTAAACAACAAACTCATTAGTAAGTAAGTAAGTAGATTTATTGCATAACTCAATATAGGTTAATAAAGTATAAAACAAAATATAATACTATACAGCAAATTAATAAAATACAGTTAATAATATAATTAGTTTTCATTTCTACAACTTAAAATATATTTTTTTAAATTACTCTTGAATTTTCATTGAGAAGGCTGATTTGTAACTGATTTTGGTAATGTATTATATATCTTAACGCCATAATGAAATACATTTTTTGTGGTTATCGTTTTATTCTTCTTGTATATATAGTAATTGTCTGCTTGTCTTGTGCTGTAGTTATGTATATCTGACACTTTAATTAAGTTGCTAACCAAGTACGAAGGCAGCAAACCATTTATAATTTTATATATAAAAACCATACTATTATATTTCATTTGTTCATGAACATTTAAAAATTAAGGCATTCTAACATTTTACGGACTTTGGCAAATCTGCTACATTTTAATAAACATCTCATTGCACGATTTTGTATCTTTTGCAATCTTTCCAAATCACCTTGGTTTGAGACAAATAAAATGGTGCTGCAATATGTTAGGTGTGGATAAACTATTGCTCTATATAAAGTTATTCGAGCAAAACTTGATAACTTTGCACTAATTCTTCTCAGAAATCCAACCTTTTGCTTACTTTATTTATAACCATCTGTAGATGCATTTTAAAAGTTAATTTTCGTCGATTATTACGCCAAGGTATTTAATGTTCTCTACCAGTTCAATATCAGACCCATCAATTTGTACATTCCTATTTTCTGTTTTGATCATTTGATAACTTCTATCATTCGTTAACAACATCCATTTTGTTTTATCAACATTTATCTTCAGCTTATTTCCAACTAAATATTTGCTAATTCTTATTAAGTCACTATTTACAGATTGAATCAGGTTTATTACATTTGCACCTTCAGCATATATTAAAGTGTCATCAGCAAACATATGCATCTTTGTTACCTTCACTACATTCACTATATCGTTTATGTAAATTATAAAAAGCAATGGTCCCATAATACTTCCTTGTGGAACACCCCACTCAATTTCTGCTTTATTAGATGTTTCCTGGTGCCATCTCGTTTCTTGCTCTCTGTTTTGTAGGTAATCTTTAAACCACTCTAACGCATTGTCTTTAACCCCATATTTTTCCAATTTTTGAATGAGAATATTTCTACTTATAGTCTCAAATGCTCTTTTGTAATCTATAAAGACTGCACACACTGCCTTTCCTTTATCCATTGATTCTTTCCAGTCATTTATAATTAGCTGAATCGCTGTTTCACACGAGTGTTTAGTTCGAAAACCAGACTGATAGGTGGTTAATATATTAGTCTCATCCAAGAATTGCTTCAGTTGCTTATATATTACTGTTTCTAATACCTTTTCAATTGTGGCCAACATATTTATAGGCCTGTACTCTTCGCATTTCTTTGTTGATACTACTTTTTGAATTGGTGTAATTGTTGATATCTTTAAGTCCTTGGGCACAATACCATGCATAAGAGACATATTTATTATGTTTAGTAGCGGATAACCAATAATATCAAAAAGTTCTTTAAGAACTCTACTGTTTACACCATCCGGGCTGCTTTTATTTGTTTGCTTGTATACCAATTCTTTTAGTTCATGTATTTTTAATAATTTAAAAGTACTTAATTCCTTCAGGCTTGTACGTATTTGGTCGTGAAACTCAAACTTTTCAATACCAATTGATGATGTAATTTCTGTTATACTATTTATGAAGTAAGTATTGAAGTTTTCAGCAATAGTTTTGTCATTATTTTCTAGTGTATTCTCAAAAATTAATGTGCTTACTATTTTGAATACGTTCGGTTTTTAATACAAGTTTTAAAGTCTTCCACATTTTTACTGGGTTACCTTTATTTTCATCTATTTTCTTTTCATAATATTTAATCTTAGCTCTACGGATCATGAATATCACATTATTTCTGCATTCTTTGTATGCTTTCCAATCTTCCATACTTCTTGTGAATGTAAATTTTTTATAAAATTTATTTCGTATATTAATTACTCTTTGTATTTCTCCATTAAACCATAATTTTGAACTATTTTGTGACACCTCCTTGTCATATGAATTATGGTCAATTGCATTTTTAATGTTTGTGTAAAATGTTTTATAAAGTTTATCGATGTTGGTTATTTCATACTTCCAATCTGCCAATATTAACTCGTTCTTTATGGCCTCATAGTTAAGAATTTTCTTTATTTTGCTTTCTGCATCAACTTGGAGTTTTTGTGTGATGTGACTAATGTCTGCAACAACAATACTATGATCTGTAACTTTTGGAGTGTGCCATACTGTACAGTGTGTCCCAAATTGGATGTATTAAATGGGTAACTTAGTTGTTATTAAAGATACAATAAAACTGTGTGCGCAGTCATGTGCCAACTTTTTGAGATCAATTCAATGGTGAAATCACAAATGAGCGATCTTCTTTTGTTTTCGAGTTATAGCCAAAAATTGATATTTTTAACAATTCTATTAATTCGTATAACTCGTTTGGTTGCAAAAATATCCAAAAATACTGTAATAGTTTTTTATACGGTTTTTTACGTAGAATACAGTGGCGTACGCAAATATTTAATATTTATAATACTTTTGAGGTTATAATATAAACTTGCATTTTTTAAATGGAAACCACAATTGGTTGTCACTTTATTTAAAAGCTCTTTTGACAGCTTTTCAAAATATATAGTTTAGTTTAATTATCTTTTCAAATGGCCGAATTATTCCATGTTTTTGGTATAATAAAATAATTTATTATATTGGTAATAAATAGTTGGCATGAAACAAAAGGTAAACAAAAACGTCAATTGTTTGTATAACAAACGTCAACGAGCTTCAATCATATCTATTGCACATAATTGTATTGTTAGTTTGTAAGTGAGGCATCAGTCTGTTACTAAATGGCAAAATTTGAAAATTACGAAAAATACGACATGCTAGTTGCATTTATTGAGTCTGCGAGAATTCCTCTATCAGTAAAAACTTTATATTTTAACAGGTAATTGTGTAACTAATAGAAAATAATATTACTATGTCGTTTGTAAATAATACAGATACCCTGAAAGACAACAACCTAATATTAACATGTTTAAAAGGATAGATAGTAATTTACAACAGTTTGGCTGCTTTGCAAAACCTAGAACGTAACAGTATGCAGTTTTTAATGAAGAGCAAACTACTGTTTCAACCATAGCATGTGGAAATAAACCCAAGAACATCATGTAGGAAAATTCAAAAGGAAATGGGTGTTTAAATCAGCCGCTTCAAGAATATTGAAGCGTAATAAATATCGACCCTATAAAAATAAAATTATACATAGTTTGTTTCCGACGATTTTCAAAAAGGCGATTTTGTAAATGGTATCCCGTAAATGTTCTGCTACTAACAATTTTGGAAATAACATTATATGGTCTGATGAAGCACTTGCTGGTCGAATGAAAATACCTATCAAACATACGAGGCGTCAACAAAGCCGTTATGGTTTGAATATTTGTTGCTACATTGTTGATGGCAAATTTCAATACCATATTTTTGAAAACAATCATTTAGCTTGTCGCTATATTGAAATTTTGTATACCAACTTGCACGAATTACTGGTGGACATGCCTCTCGAAAAAAGACAAAAGTGTGGTTCCAACAAGATGGTGCACCCCGCAGAACGCTATAATTACTCGTGATTATTTAAATAGAGAAGTAGACCATTATATCTCAATAAATGGATGGGTACGTTTGGACCTGTTCAGTGGCCGCTTAGATCTCCTGACTTGTCGATATTGGACTAGTTTTTGTGGAATTTTTTGAAAGAGGAAATCTATAAAATTCAGAACCATAGTATTGAAGAGTTGCGGAATTCAATTGAAGCAGCGTTTCGTAAAGTTAAGGCGGTTTATTTATTAAATTCTATTAAGTCTTTAATAAAACGATGCGAACTTTGTTGAAGAGAGAATGGAGGCCAGTTTGAACAATATCTCTGAATTATCAGTAAATAAAACTATTGTAGTATTCCCATCTGTGTTCTAGTGTTTATATATATATTATGTGTGAGGTGTGTGTAGGTGAGGTTGTGTGTGGTTGTGTGCGCATGCGTGCGTGCATGCGTGGTGCGTGCTTGTGTGTGTGTGTTTGTGAGGATATGAGGTGTGTGAGTATGTGTGTATTTGTGTATCCATACATGGATTATAGACTGTTTAAATGTGGATAGAGAGATATAATTTTCAATTTAAGATGTAGTTATATTAATTTTGTAATATATGTAGTTATGATATTGTATTCTTCTAGCTTTCAAACTTTGTTGTTTAGAAATGTGGTGTGGTACAATAATAAACTCTTGTTTTGTGTTTACCTTTCGTTTCTGACCAACTATTTATCACCAATACAATAAATTATTTTATTATACCAAAACATGGAATAAATCGGCCATTTAAAAATAATTATACTAAACTATATATTTTGAAAAGCTGTCAAAAGAGCTTTTAAATAAAGCGACAACCGATTGTGGTTTCCATTTAAAAAATGCAAGTTTATATTATAACCTCAAAAGTATTATAAATATTAAATATTTGCGTACGCCACTGTATTCTACGTAAAAAACTGTATAAAAACTATTACAGTATTTTTGGATATTTTGCAACCAAACGAGTTATACGAATTAATAGAATTGTCAAAATATCAATTTTGGCTATAACTCGAAAACAAAAGAAGATCGCTCATTTGTGATTTCACCATTGAATTGATCACAAAAAGTTGGCACATGACTGCGCACACAGTTTTATTGTATCTTTAATAACAACTAAGTTACCCATTTAATACATCCAATTTGGGACACACTGTACTTTTTAATCCATTATTATTAGTTATCACTAAATCTATTAATGTTTCAGATTCCTTAGTAATTCTTGTATTCTCAGAAATTAGTTGTACAAATCCACAGTCCTTTACAATATTTTTTAACTTAATTGTATAGAAATCATTTATTTTATTCCAATCAATATTATAATCCCCTATCAGAATTATATCTTCACTACCACGTGATTCTACTAGTTCTTCTAACAAATTTTCCAACAGGTTTAGAAAATTTGCACAACTTCCACTTGGTGAACGGTAAAACACAGCTATACTTATACTTCTACTATTCAACTTAATATTACCAACAATACCCCAATATTCTAAATGGAGGCTATACTCTTTTAATATTTCAAACTGTAGAAATGACTGATAGTAAATTAAGACACCTCCTGTGTATCGTGAACTAGAATCAACCCTACCTAAACTGTATCCTTTAATGCCTATTTCATTACTTTCAATACAATTTGTCAGATGTGTTTCTGTTAAACATACCAATATTGGTTTTTCTCGATTGATTAGCTGCTGTATTTCGTCAAAATGTGTAGTTAAGCCTTGTGTATTTAAGCATAAAATTATTGACTTATAGTCTGCTGTTATATTTAAACATCTAGAAGGTAATTGCTATATGTAGTTTATTTTACGCTTTTGTAATTCAATAATCCTTTTAAAACATGTACAATTATAGTCCCATACTGTATGCTGTTCATCTAATTCTATATTTAAACGACTTTTGCTTCCACACAGTTAATACACTTAAATTGACTTTCTTGACAATCTGCTTCATTATGAGATTGTGCACACCGTGGACACACTACACTCCTTTGCATTCTTTGGCAATATGCCCAAACTTACAACACTTATAACATCTTTTATTGCCACATGCTCTAATACCTTACATCTCCTCCATCCTATTCTCAATAGTTCTTCTCTCATAATGTATTTAAATGTATCTGTATCCACTTCTACAATAATGTTGAATAACCCTTTAACAATTTTGGTTTCATACTTAATATTCATTTGAAAATTTTGTTTATGCTCATCTAACTTATTTTGATTTATTATTTTTTGTAAATGCCTTCTTTGTCACTTTCATCTACTCCTATAATTTTTATCATTGGAAGTCTTTTTAATGGAGTCTTTACTGTATATTCTTCTCCTATTTTTTGTGATATAGTTTTCTTCATCACCTCTACTGCCCTATTATTTTCACATTCAATAACAATACCACCATTTTTGGTAGTTTTCCCTACACTTACTCCAATTTCTAAACTAACAGGGTCAATATTATCTTTCAATTTTTTAAGGATTTCCTTAGAGTCTGTTTTTCCACCAATTTTATCTATTATTACTATAGGAGGTTGAGATACATTCCGTTTAGTGACTGCACTGTACAATTTATTAACATTGAGTTCTGCCTCTGGACACTTTTGTTCGAATAATTTATTTTTTATTTCTACCAAGTCTTTACCCTGTTCATCAAACTTTTTTAAAAATTTCCCATGAGTTCTTTCCAGGGATTGTAATTTTTGCATAACTTCCCCAAGTACATATTTCGTCTCAGTCACTTGCTTTTCACACTTTGAACAATAAAATTTTAAAACTCTTCCTTTTTTTAACTGCATACATCTTATTTCAGAACTTGATAAGTCTGTACAGTCAAAATGTACTATTTTTGTACACCCATCACACTCACAACATTTGTCATCTTCTATATTTAGATTACATTCCCAACAAACTTGCATATTATACCCTTATTATTAATACTTTTACCAAAAATATGTTTGCATATTTTCCAATATTCCATATTTTCCAAAATAACATTTAATTAATCATACTGCTCTTCAAAGCATTGACAGTTTTAATTAGCATAATTTGTATTGTTTGAGTTGTTTACGAACATTTGTTATCTACTTTGCAATAGGTTTACGTATTTGTTATTGCCGCTAGGCTATTATAAATCGTCAAGTTCTCGTTTTTATTTTATCCGCTTTTGTATTCATTTTATTTTTAACCATGGCAGAAAAATTGAAACGTAATGGTTTTCTACATAATATGGCAATCAATTCGCTAGAGGAAATGTTTGAAATCGCTCATAAATGTACGGTCGAAGCAGCCTTTTTAGATTTATTTCGCGCACAGTATGAATCTCAGGAAACCGTTAGAGAAAATTTTCTTACACACTATAATTGGATAGTAGGTGCAATTTCTTCTGCCGGTAAAGGCTGATGAACAATTTGTAATGGAAGACGCTATACGTAAACGCTTTGATAACAACTACTTTCAAATAAAAGCGCTCTTTCAAGCTTGTTACCAGCCAATCTTCGCCTTGGGCTGATGTGTTCCCGCCGCTAGGTACTTTAAAGTCGAAAGTATCACTTCCTCCGCTGACGCTGCCTACGTTTGATAGGGAAAGTTGTTTATTTGAAAGTTTTATTGATCGGTTTGATAATTTAGTTCATCTTAATAACGATTTGTCGGACGTGGATAAATTTTCGTATCTTCAATCAGCACTAAAAGGTTCCGCACTCTTAACCATTAAAAACTTTGACTTTACAGAAGCCAATTACCCTCTTGCATACATAAAACTTTGCGAAAAATATCGTAATATTCGTCACATTACTTCAGCTCTATGGAACAATATAGATAAATTTCCCAAATTAAACTCCGATAACCCCGTCGGTTTGCAAAAATTAGTTGATACTTTTGTCGATAATTTACAAGCGCTTAAAAAATTTGATTTGCTCATATTGCAATGGGATTTTATTCTTGTACAAATGATCTCAATACGCTTGGATGTACACACTGCTCGTAGTTTTGAATTGCATCAAAATCCGACCGCTATCCCATCTTATAAAAAGTTAATTGCTTATCTGGAAAATACGTGTAAATCCTTATCGAATTTGTCGGTAAATCATAAAACTGATTTAAACAAAGTTATTCATTCCAGCAACCCGTCTAAGCCTCGATCCGCTGTTTCCATGTTAGTACAGACAAAACCTAATGTTAATAAATGTCCGCTTTGCAAACAAGATCACAATCTTTATCGCTGTAATGATTTCGTTAAACTTTCGTCGCAAGATCGCTACAACTTTGCAAAAAACAACATCTTTGTATTAATTGCCTTAGCAATTCTTACATTTTAAATAAATGCCAGTCTACTTTTTCATGCCGCCAATGCAATCAACGTCATCATTCGTTATTGCACTTCGATCACGTTTCGTCTAAACCCGCTTTCGCTGCTAGTAACCAGGCTCGCTTGAGCCCGGACACCGCCGCCTATAAGGTATCACCTTGCACTACTCCCGCTATTCAAGACCGCTACAAGCCTTCCGCTCCTCGTGCCTTTGAAGAATCATCGAATTCGTTTAGCTGTAGTGGTCCGTCAACTTCGAATGTCGTTTTATTTAATTCTTTAGCTAAACCTTCAGTTATTTTACTTTCCACCGTTCAAGTGGAAATTGCTGATTGCTCTGGTTCTTTCCATCAATTTCGCGGTTTACTCGATTCGGGCAGCATGCATGACTTCTTTCATTTCGCAAAGTAGTGTGAAACGTTTAGGTTTTCGTACTACTCCATAATATCTTACCCTTAGTGGTTTAGGTTCCATGCGCTCTGCTGCTCAGCATGGCACTGTCGCCGTTTCACTCTAACCAACAGGTGTTTCTTCACCGATTATTAATTTTCAAGCTGTAGTACTTCCCAAAATTTGTGAAAATTTACCTTTTTCTAATATTTCTTTACATTTCAATCATCTGGCTAACCTCAAGCTAGCTGATCCGCTCTTTGCTCAATCTGGACCCATTGATTTCTTACTTAGCGCGGATATTTTTCCCCCAAGTGTTATTAGACGGTCGCATCCAGGGTGATAGCGATCAACCTGTTGCTATCAATACCATCTTCGGATATGTTTTAATGGGAAACATATTTTCCTTGCCCGCTTCTGAAATAACTAGCTTGTTTTGTATGACAGATTCTACTTCCCCATTGGAAGATATTGTCGCTAAATTCTGGGAAGTCGTAGCTGTCCCCGCCGCTCAACCTTTCACGCCTGAAGAAACTCTTGTTGAAAAACATTTTGTCGATACGTTTCGCCGCAATGAACAAGGTCGCTATGTCGTCTCATTGCCGTTTAGAGATCAGGAACCATTTTTTCCAGGTAGTCGTGATCTTGCCTTACAACGATTTGTTGCTTTAGAAAATTGTCTACTTAAGCAACCCCATGTTTACGAACAATACGTTTCGTTCATGCGTGAATATCTTGATTCTCAACATATGCAATCTGTTGTTATTGGGTCTCATTCGGACTTTTCTTATTACATCCCGCATCATTGCGTTGTGAAACCCGAAAGCGTAAGTACGAAATTACGAGTTGTTTTCAACGCTTCCGCTAAAACTCTGTCTCAATCGTCCTTAAACGATCACTTGTTTGTTGGGCCGAAGTTGCAACCCGATATTACCGCAATTTTGTTACAATTTCGTTTACATCCTTATGTTGTCACTGCCGATATTCGTCAGATGTATAGACAAATTTTTGTAAATTCCGCTCAGTGTGACTATCAACGAATTGTTTGGCACTTCTTCCCTGAGGAGCCTATTCAGGATTTTAAATTAAATACCGTTACGTATGGAATCAATTGTGCTCCCTTTCTTGCCATACGCACGCTTCAGCAGTTGGCCGTGGACGAAGGGAATTCTTATCCGTTAGCCGCTTTCGCACTTCGCCACCATACTTATATTGATGACATCGCTACTGGTGGAGATTCTATTGAATCAACCCTCGCTCTACGTAATCAACTAATTGCTCTTTTAAAACTTGGTGGTTTCGAACTTCATAAATGGTCAAGTAACCATCCCGAATTGTTAACAGATCTTTACGCTAAGCAGCAATTCGCGCAACCCCGCTCCTTTGAGGATCCTGATACTCAACCCCTAAAAGTTTTAGGTCTTCAATGGAATCCCACTTCAGATAATTTTTGTTTTCTAGTTCAGCCACTAAGTACCTGCTGTGCCAAACGCAACCTACTTTCTAACTTAGCCTGTATTATCGACCTCCATGGGACTTTTATCCCCTCTTACTTTTCTGGTAAAACACTTAATTCAACGTTTATGGTCGTTAAAATTAGATTGGGATGCTTCCCCTCCCCCCGACCTCTTCTGTTTGTGGGAGAGATACTTGCTTCTTTCGGATTTCGCTCTACCCCGCTTGCTTATCCTGCCACAGTTTACTACGTGCGAAGTTCACTGCTTTGCTGACGCTTCCGAACGTGGCTATTGTGCTGTTATTTATTTTCGCTTTGTTACTCCTTCCGCCGTTGAGGTTCGCTTAGTGTGCGCTAAGTATAAGGTCGCACCCCTTTGTACAATCTCTTTACCCCGTCTCGAATTATTGGCCGCTACACTGGCATCCAAATTATTAATCTTTGTCCTCAAAACCTTTGATTCGAACCTTACTTTTCATAGAATTTACTGTTGGTCTGACTCCATGGTAGTACTTTCGTGGATTCGTTCCCCGCCGCAGCGTTGGAAGACTTTCGTCGCCAATCGTGTTGCTTACATTCAAGAAAACACGTCTCACGCCTCTTGGCATCACAGCCCCTCTACCGAGAATCCTGCCGATGTCGGGTTACGTGGTTTACTCCCTACCGACTTGTGCCAATGTTCTTTATGGTGGGCGGTCTCACCAACCTTGTATCGGTCTTTCGAAAACTACAGTCCATGTATTCCGCCTTCAGAAATTTCTGAAGTTCTCACTGAACAACGCTCTATTGTTTTATCTGCTGTCGTAACATCTTCTTGGATTCAATCAATTCTAGAAAATTACTCTTCCTTTCCATTTATTACTCGCATTGTTGCTTGGATTCTCCGTTTTCGTCATAATCTACGTCACCCACTCGAAAAATACTCCGGACCTTTGTCATCTTCTGAGTTGCACAATGCTTTGATCCCTTTGCTTGCGTATACTCAACAATCTTATTTTGCTATCGAGCTTGAAGCCATTCATTCTGGATCCCCTTTAAAAAAGAGTTTTCGCAAATTGTCCCCTTTTATTCGTTATGGAATCTTGCGCGTCGGAGGTTGCCTGGCTCACGCGCCGTTGTCTAAATTTTATTTTACGTTGGGTTTGTTGATTATTTACATTCGCCTCGGTATATTTAAATTTGTTAGAGTAAAATTTCCCTGTTTACTTCATGCACACGCCAGCAAGTGCCGCGAGTGATAAGACTTTGTTATTCCGCATGTGCAAATAGTGTAGTGACTGGAAAATCCACGAAGCAAGAGAATATCGATTTGTCGTTCGAACACACCGCATGTCTGTTTTACATATTCTACGTAGAACAAATTAATTAAATGAACCGCTTTTCTTTAGAACACCGCTATCGTCATAAATGTGCTTTGCCACACCCGCCAAAGGAAAAGGAGTTTTTTGCTTCCCGTATTACGGACAGCTTCTATCGTGGTGTTTACATTGTTTTTTCATTGGCACGGCTTCGTAATCACCAGGTGAGTGCTCTGAGTAAACGCTTGAACTGATTAAAACTATTAATTATATGTTGTTTGTTAAATTATCACTTCATTTTATATACAGTCCACTTCTCTCTACCACAGAGCTATTAAAAATTCACCGCAATATTCTACAATATATATATATATATATATATATATATATATATCATTTTGTTTTCAACCTTACTTGAAGTCGGTTTGATGCAGCTCTAACTTCTTTTGTATTCTGTGCTAATCTAAAAAGTTCTTCATACCCTTCATAACCTAAATTTCTAATAATTTGACTAATATAGCTTGGTCTAGGTTTTCCTATAATGTTCTATCTTTTTCTTATCTACCTGGCTCTACATAGATGTTATATATATATATATATAAAAATTGCTCTGAATAGCCCCTAACGTTGGGCGTCCTTTATACATTGCTGTGAAATCCCCCACGTTGGTATGTCATATAAATTTGCTGTGAGATCTCCTTTGCTCCTACGATTGGAAGTCGTCTTATAAATTTCTGTGAAACAGCCCCACGATTGGGCATTATATAAATTGCTGTGAATAGCCCCTAACATTGGGTGTCCTTTATAATTGCTGTGAAATTCCTCTACGATTGGAAGTCGTATTAATTTTGCTGTAATCTCTGCCCACGATTATTTCGTTATACAACCTTGCTATATCACAGCCCCTAACGTTGCCATCGCCTTTTATAGTTTTACTGTTGTGTTCGTACTCTGCCTTTTTCCTCTGCGTCTCTAAATTCTATAATTCTTTGAATTTGTATGCCTCGGCTAGCTCAATCTATTTAACACAGAGTGCCATACGTCGCGACGATAAAGATTGTTTAACCCCTTTTCTTTCTATTACCAGTCTGTTAAAATAATGTAAATAAAAATGAAAATGAAGCAATCCAAAAGTATACAATATAATAATCGATAATATGTACACTTTTATGTCAATAACTTATTAATTTGTTTAATATTCAAAAATTAGCCCTTGAATAAAATATTGATATTTATCTGATTCCATCAAAATTTATGTTCCTTGAAAGCAAAAATACTGTAATTACTTTTAAGGACCGTTTGAACATTCAAAATGATCCTTTCTCTATTTTTCAAATTCTCAATTGATTTTTGATGACCCTTACAGATATTTGATATAGCAAATATTAAATATTATAAATTGAAAAAGAGTCTTAAACTAATAATGAATAAAATCTCTGACCTGTGTTTTTCCTGCTTGGTTCTAGGAACTGCCTCTGAATGTCGATGGTCAGCACCCTTGGATTGTTACAGCTTCACTTGTTAGCGTAGTTTCTTCACTTTAGACCAGAATGATTAATTGTTGCTTGAATTCTCCCTTCGGATTTTGGAATGACTTGGAGTTTACTTGTAGTTTAATTTGAGTATCTTGATGTTTATTTTATGTTTCTTTGTAAGCTTATTTAGAAGTATTTTTAGAATATTCCCGAAGTTTGTTTACACATTTATTTAGCAGTATGTTTGGAGGTACAGTCAGACGTTTATTTTGAAGTACATTCAGAGCCCTAAATTCTTAGGTATTAGAATAAAATTTAATTAATAGTTTACCTTACGTTTTAAGATCGAAACGGCTACTTCTCGTTGTATAAATTGGCACTTTTAATTTTCACTGTTTTAATAAATTATTAATTTTCACTAACTTTACTTTTACATAATATTTCACTTTCAATTGACGTGGTTAGTGCCGTGGTCGAAAAGATACTGAATATTTATGAGGTTCCCATAGAATTTATAGACTCCTATCTATTTTTCCTATCGGTATTCATCGTGTGCTTGTTGATGAAGTAGTCGTACCTTGCGTTTATCTCTGCAGATCTCAGTATTTTAGAAATTCTCTGTTCCAATTCTTGGTCAGACATTCCATTTTACACGTAGACACTCAATTTTGTGTAGCATATTTCGCAGAAAGTCCAGACTTTATTGCATTTTGTCACGTCTTTCATGTTTGTGTCGATTATAGTCCAAACTTTATCATATCACGGACCGCCTGTTATTTATTGTTTGTTACT
This sequence comes from Platerodrilus igneus, assembly GCA_036346225.1. NCBI lineage: Eukaryota > Metazoa > Arthropoda > Insecta > Coleoptera > Lycidae > Platerodrilus > Platerodrilus igneus. The sequence goes on along the minus strand of JARFIW010001257.1, from coordinate 591,974 downwards.
CCAAATATGTTGGAATTTATCGAAATGCAATGTCTTTGGTCACGTATTCATATTTCTATTGAACACGTTTACTTATTTATGTGTTGTTATATTTAATGATATTACCAAATAGCCAGCATGCCAGGTTGTTTATCTTCAACGATTACGTGTTTATTTTGATGAAGCTTGATGCGTTTTAAAACCTTATTTTTGCTTGTTTCTTTCCAGTTCTGGATTTGCATATTTAACTTAGAACGTATTATACGATGTACACATTATTATTTTTGCTAAATAGTATCTGATTATTGAATAATGAGCTTCTTCCTTATGAACTAAATTGTTTATGCTTTATATACAGTGTGCTCGCTATTGACTTTATATAAAATAGTCGATTTACTCCTATTTAATGGTGGAACTGTTCGGTTTTCTTAACGGTAATCATATTTACATTTATCTTACGACCCTATGACTTAATATACCCTTAAACTACCTTCTTATCATAGCAATATATATATATATATATATATATATTGCTATGATAATAGGGTAGTTTAGGGGTAGGTTAAGTCATGGGGGTCGTAGAATAAATAAAAACAACTTTCACATTAAGAAAGGCACACAATTTCAGAAATTATAAGAGTAAATCGGTCACTCTACATATTGTTAATTGAGAGCACACTGAATATAAAATACACGGATTGAATGCATGAGAACATAAAGAGGTCTAAGAGTAGTTTACAAGTAAAGATAAGATTTTAAAACGCAACAAATTGCATCAAAATTAAATCACCCGGAAACCTAGATAAATTGGCATTGCAAAGATGTAACAATTGCGTCAAAAATATCATCGTACACGCATTTTTAATAATTCATTATTAGAAAATGGTTACGTGACTGGAAGAAATCACATTTGTTCAAAAATCCAATATTCTATAGAAATAAACAAGCACCAGGCGATTCAATTTAGACGATAAAATTTAACAAACATTCGAATACGTGAGTTAATACAGGCAAAAATTAGAATTTCTCAAATTATACCACGATATGCGGGAGGCGTACGTGACAGTCGGGGCATGCATTGAAAGATTTAAACTAAATAATTGGGAAAAAATCCCAAGGTGTGCGAGATAAGCAGAAATATCGTCCCAGAATGAAAATAAGCCAATGAAATCAGGTGGAGGTGGGTCTTATATATACGATAGTGACGGAGCGACAGTTTAGTCCATATTCAAACTGAGCAACGACTATATTCAAAAGTGTTAAGAACTTACGTAACCAGTGAAGCAGAAATCGAAGTACACCTATCCCCCGATTTACACGTTCTCGCTTTTACACGGTTTTCCAAATAAGTTTTTTTTGTTTTTATCGCACTCTACTAAATGCTACTGTGATTGAACACGTGCGCTGTGTACACATCTCACGGGGAATCCCGAGCTTATGTGCTGACTTGCTGCACACGCTCACTGTGTCTGTATTTCTTTGCCTAAAATTAAAGTTTTATCTACGGAAAATTGTATTTGAGTGAAAGTTTCACAGTTTCAGAAAGATTTAATTTTCCATATTCGTAAATTACAAGTGAGTGCATAATTTAGATTATTATAAATTAACGGCTGTGATTAAAGTAAAATTCAGAGGGAAAAAATGCGGGAAATTTTGGAGGAAAATGATGGCTTTTCTATTTACACGGTTTTGACTTGAAAATTTTTAATTTTCGATTTACACGTTTTTCTCAGGAACGTATCTACCGTGTAAATCGGGGGATAGGAATTAGAGTTAAAAAGTGCGAGAATTTATGCAACGAAAATAAGCCGATATATAAATAAGACGTAAGAAATCAACTTAATTAAAATCCATTTCTAATAGTAATAAAACAGGGCTTTTAATTTTGGATTTCTATCTGGACTTTAATTTTGGCTTTTAATATCGACTTTTAATTTCGATTTCAATTGGAGACATATTTTGATTGAGATGGCTTTAATTTGGAATATTTAAGACGACTTTAATTTGGGACTCCGAAATTTGAACATACTCAAATTTTGGAGATAGTTTAAATATGTAAGTATTCTAATTTGGACATATTCTGACTTGCTACGATTTTAATTGGAAACAATTTATGGGGCAGGCACATTAATAAGGAACGTGGACACAGAAAGGGGATGCAGATCATGGACTAGAATGGAACTACAGAACCCATTCCAGGTTAGCAATCTTAATACACTTTATTCTTGAAAACTGTTTTTAATTTAATATTTATCACACTGTGTATTTGTAAGAGTCATTTGTAATTTGTATTTGTAAGGGTAACTTAACAATTTATGACAATGGAATAGGTAACTTGGAACGTTCGAAGGTCCCTGAATTAGTAAAGGATATTTTTGCTGACTTTCAGAAAACCATAAATCTGTTATATGTAGATATTCTGTAAAAAGGGAAAATTTTGAGAGTTGTAAATATTATCAATGATTATATTGTGTATTATAGAATTGCTTTATTTGATTCAATAAGAACTGTTCAGTGTAAACGCCTAATTTAACATTTCATAACATAAGGGCTTAAAATAATAAAGGAATCAGGGCTAATATCACAGAAATTTTATGACGCCCATCGTAGGGGCTCGTTAATCCCAAAATAATAATAATAGGGCAAAACATAGCAGAATTTATGACGGCCCAACGCTGGGGCTAATATCACACTAATTTTATGGTATACCAAATCGTGGGGCGAATAGCACAGCAAAATTTATAACATGCCCAATCGTGAGGCTAATGTCATAGTAAAATTTATGGTACGTCCAATCATGGGGAGAATTGCACAGCAATTTTATGGCGACCCAAATCGTGGGGGAACGAACATCACAAAACGAAATTTAAAAATAAAAATTTAAAATTTGTAGAGGCACGAATAGAATTTAATAAGGGTTAGGAAATTAAAAATCTGCAAGGAATTCGAAATATTAAAAATTTTAAAAATTTAAAATGTATAAACAAATAAAGGAAACCAGAGAAGCATTAAGGAACCAAGGGGTAGAAATAGGGTCCCGAGAAAGCGTAATTTTACAGGATGTATCTATGGAAATGCAAGGACAACAAATGACGCGAAGTCAAAGTGAAGAACAACAGATATCGCAACAATCGGAAATGATGTCAATTTTATTAGCATTAACGAGGAAAATGGACAAAAGCGAAAATGCCATCAAGATGCAGATTAAGGAAAATGGGGAAAAGTTAGGTTCCGAAATAAAAAATATAAGCGACGGATTAAAAGAAACGAATCAGACAATCGCGGAAATGCAGGTAGAATTTGAGAATAAATTTATTAGAACGATGGACGATGTGGATAAAGTTAGGGACGAAGTTTGGAAAGTTAAATTAGATCAGGAAACGTGTGAAAAGGAAACTAATGATCGGATTACAGATTGAGGTAAAAAGATGCGGGAAATTCAGGGAAATTGTGAGATAGGACTTAATGATGTAAATAGAGAATTAGGTAATTTAAAATCAGAATTCGAAAATGCTGGTAGGAATCAGGGGCAATACACTAAGATAAATAAACCGGAAATATCAGTTGAGCAATATTCCAAATTTTACGGAGACAACAAGGTGAATCCAAAAGTATTCTTGAATAATATAAGAAAATTAATACAGGGATCAACAGATGAAAAGTACAATCTAAATTTCGTTAGGTCAATGTTGAAAGGAAGCGCGGAAATATGGTTTGACTTGATAGAAAATGAGATAAGGACATTTCAGGAGTTTGAAAGTAGATTTTTAAGAAAATTTTGGGGGGACAATCAACAATACAAGGCGCGAGATAATTTAATTACAGGAAAATATAATCAGAACTTAGGGATGGCACAAGAGTTATATGCCATACAAAAATTCAGTATAGCGATGCAATTAGATCCGCCGATGGAAGAAACACAAACCATAAAGTACTTAGCGGGACATTTTGGAGAGGAGATAAGTCATTATGGATGATTCAAAACATAGTAAATAGGGAGATCTTCTTGGAATATCTACAACGTTGTGATGAGTTAGGACAAAGTCGTGTGGCGGAAGGTAGGATGATACCAAGACAGCGAGAAAACTTAGAATGCAAAGAAGCACAGAAAATAATAGATTGAATAATTGGGGAAATTTTTATAGAAATAATTACAATAACTGCAACGATAATAATTTTAGAAGGAATTGGAACACAAGAGACACACCAAGAAGAGAAACAGAGCAAACGAACCACGGCAGGAACATAAACCAGTATACACCACAAGCACGACATCGGGAACAATCAGCACAACCAATAAGAACGAACCGTACCTATGCAGAAGTTACGAGTCAGGCAAGTCCATCTATGTCGAATCAGGATTTTTTAATGACAAACCAAGTAAGCCCTTAAGAATTAATGGATATGAACACCAGTGTGAATATATAAAATGTGAAATGGAAAAGGATTTGAATAAAAGCTTATTACCGATAATTAAATTGAAAATTGGAGATAGTAGAGGTGGAACACTCATTGATACGGGAGCACAAGCATCGTTAGTGTCTGAAGATTTTGTTAAACGGGAAAATTTAATGGGGAGAATGATGCCTATTAGGAAGTTTAATTTAATAGCACCAAATAGCAAGAGATTTGCAAGTGTGAATAAGATAATAATTCTGGAATGTGAAGTGGGTAAGATGAAGTTTGAGAATGAATTCATAATAGTGCCGGGGGTTAAGAGTAGATGTAATATTTGGTATGGACATAATTGATAAGTTGGGATTAAAAATTAATGCCGAAGGAAAGGTTATAGATGTAAAAGGGGAATGTATAAAATGGGATAATGAGGAAAATATTGAAGTCGGAGGAGACTGCTTAAATATTAATCAATTTGAGGGTGAAGTTGGTGTACAGGGGATATTGACGATGAAATAAAATGTCCAGAAGAAATGAAAGATAGGGTGAAGGCATTATTAATGAAGAATTCAGAATTAATAGGATCAGAATCCAGAATAGCAAAAGGTGTGAATAAGTCAGAAGTTGTAGACACGGAGCCGTTTAATGAAATTCCACCAGAAGAAGAATCAAGAAAATATATCGGTTTTATATGAAAGGGCAAATTTATGTGTGAAGTGGTTCCTTTTGGTTGGTTAGAAAATAAGGATATGATGTGGGAACCGATTGAAGAATTTGGGAGTGTTATGTTAAAATTTAGAAAAGACTTGGAACGAATTTTGTTTAAATTAAATTTAGGGAGAAAAGTAAACAAGAAGAAGTGTGAACTCTTTCAAGGGGAAACAAAAATTTTGGGATACGAAGTACGATATATTAAGGGGAAAATAATGCAAATAATAACTTAACTTTAGAAAATAATTTTGAAAAGATAGTGTGTAGTGGAAATAAGAAAGATAAGATTATTGCAGAGAGAAAACTTTTGATAATGGAGAAAAGTGTACATACTGTAAGATAAACAATTAGTTAAATAGGGATATCAATATAAATTAGGATAGGAGAATTAAACAAGGATAAAATAGGATAGGTTAGTAAGAAATTAGGATAGGTTTAGGAAAAGTAGGAGTAGTATAGGTTGATAGAAAGGGGAAGAAATATGTATATAGAAACTAGTTTAGTAGAAATATTCGAAGAAGAACAATATTTAGTAAGGGTGGATGTAAATAAAAAAAAAGTATAGATAAATAAACAGGAGAAATATGAAGAGATGATGATATGTTTATGATAAATAGGAAAAGTATAGGTAAATGGAAAAAGTATAGATAAATAGGAGTGGTTCATTGGATATAGGAAGAGATGATGAGATGTTTTGGAAAAATAAAAAGTATAGATAAATAAATGGGGATGGAAAAATAGAAGTGGTTCATTAGAAAAATGAAAAGATAATTATACAGTTATGATAAATAGGAAAAGTATAGACAAATAGTGAGTGAAATATTGGTAGATTATAATATGTAGGATAAATTTAGGAAAATAAGAAAAGTATAAATAGATAGGAATTAGGGAGATAAAATGTTTAGAGCCTTGTGTAAATAATAATCATGAGTTAAGATAGGTGTAGATAGAATTTAGGATAGCAATTTAGAGTTAGGATTAATTAGATATTGCTAATAAAATGAAAATAGAAGAATTTTATCAATGGGGACTTAATTTCACGTTGGGCGCCAAAAATGGCATTAATCAAAAATTTTCTATTTTAATTTGGGGGAATAATGCTATGATAATAGGGTAGTTTATGGGTAGGTTAAGTCATGGGGGTCGTAGAATAAATAAAAACAACTTTCATATTAAGAAAGGCGCACAATTTCAGAAATTATAAGAGTAAATCGGTCACTCTACATATTGTTAATTGAGATCACACTGTATATAAAATACACGGATTGAATGCATGAGAACATAAAGAGGTCGAAGAGTAGTTTACAAATAAGAAGATAAGATTTTAAAACGCAACAAATTGCATCAAAATTAAATCACCGGGAAACCTAGATAAATTGGCATTGCAAAGATGTAACAATTGCGTCAAAAATATCATCGTACACGCATTTTAAATAATTCATTATTAGAAAATCGTTACGTGACTGGAAGAAATCACATTTGTTCAAAAATCCAATATTCTATAGAAATAAACAAGCACCAGGCGATTCAATTTAGACGATAAAATTTAACAAACATCCGAATACGTAAGTTAATACAAGCAAAAGTTGGAATTTCTAAAATTATACCACGATATGCGGGAGGTGTACGTGACAGTCGACTCATGCATTGAAAGATTTAAACTACATAATTGGTAAAAAATTCCAAGGTATGCGAGATACGCAGAAATATCGTCCCAGAATGAAAATAAGCCAATGAAATCAGGTGGAGGTGGGTCTTATATATACGATAGTGACGGAGCGACAGTTTAGTCCATATTCAAACTGAGCAATGACTATATTCAAAAGTGTTAAGAACTTATGTAACCAGTGAAGCAAAAATCAAAGTAAATCAGAGTTAAAAAGTACAAGAATTTATGCAACGAAAATAAGCCGATTTATAAATAAGACGTTAGTAAAACGACTTAATTAAAATCCATTTCTAATAGTAATAAAACAGGGCTTTTAATTTTGGATTTCAATCTGGACTTTAATTTTGGCTTTTAATATCGACTTTTAATTTCGACTTTTAATTGGAGACATATTTTGATTGAGATGGTTTTAATTTGGGATATTTAAGATGACTTTAATTTGGGACTCTGAAATTTGAACATACTCAAATTTTGGAGGTAGTTTAAATATGAAAGTATTCTAATTTGGACATATTCTGACTTGGTACGATTTTAATTGGAAACAATTTATGGGGCAGGCACATTAATAAGGAAAGTGGACACAGAAAGGGGATGTAGATTATGGACTAGAATGGAACTACAGAACCCATTCCAGGTTAGCAATCTTAATACACTTTATTCTTCAAAACTGTTTTTAATTTAATATTTATCACACTGTGTATTTGTAAGAGTCATTTGTAATTTGTATTTGTAAGGGTAACTTAACAATTTATGACAAGGGAATAGGTATCTTGGAACGTTTGAAGGTCCCTGAATTAGTAAAGGATATTTTTTGCTGACTTTCAGAAAATCATAAATCTTATATGTAGATATTCTGTAAAAAGGGAAAATTTTGAGAGATGTAAATATTATCAATGATTATATTGTGTATTATAGAATTGCTTTATTTAATTCAATAAGAACTGTTCAGTGTAAACGCCTAATTTAACATATCATAACATAAGGGTTTAGAATAATAGGGAAAACCATAGCAGAATTTATGACACCAATTTTATGGTATACCAAATTGTGGGGCGAATAACAGCAATATTTATGACATGCCCAATCGTGGGGCTAATGCCATAGCAATATATATATATATATATATATATATATATATATATATATATATATATATATATATATATTATATATTGTGTTATTTTATTTAGGGTTAACAAGCCCCTACGCTTGGGTGCAATAAATATGCTGTGTTAACCCCTGTTAGCCCCTTGTTATTATATTAATATTTAGCCCCACGATTGGGTCGTCATAAATGCTGTGTTATATTCCGCCCCACGGTTTAGGCGTACATAAATGTTGTGATATTTGCAGCCCCTGTTATTACTCAAGCACTTGTAAAAATGTTAAATCTCTTTTCCTCAACGAGCTGATTCAATTAAATAAAGCAATTCCACAATACACAGTATAATGATTAAATATTTACAACCTTTTCAAATATCTTCCCCCTTTTATATTTACATCTGTCAGATTTTTAGAAAATGAAGCCAGCAAAACGAGCTTTTTATTACATTTAGAGACCTTTTGAAACGTTTCAAGATGCCTATTGCCTTTCAGAAATTTATCCAAGAAACCACAGTTTTCGGCTTTTACATTTTGAATTATTATTGAAATACAACAGTTTATAAAATAAATCATCAAAATTTTTAACCTGAAGTGGTTCAGTAGGTTCTCTGCATCCCCAAGAATTTTCGTGTCTAGTCTGAATGTTCTGAGTCCAATTTGAAGGTCGGCATCCAACCAAAATACTATCCAAATCGTTGTTAGTGAGGTTGTTCCAATAAAAGGTTTTTCATCTCCATAATTAATGAATATTTACCATTTTCAGAGATTACCAAATTAATTTGACAGGCAGCATTCTCTAGAGTCTTCCTGACTCGTATCCAAGATTGTATTTAAGATCGTAATTAAGATTGTTATTAAGAGTTTTAGCAGGAGTCGTAACAAGATCTTTATTAAGAATCGTAACAAGATCTTTATTGAGAATCGTAACAAGATTTTTATTGAGAGCCCTGTTGTATTTATTATTAGAATTTGTATAATTTAATTAAATCTGGTTTATTTACGTCTGTAGAAGTACGGCTCGCTTAAACAATTTTACACTCTTTTAAAATGATTCTCACTTTAATTTAATTAACTGTTCGCGTGAATATTTAGCACTTTCGAGTACAGTGACTGCCCAGTTTCAAAAGTATACTAACTCGTTGTTCAATTGTCATCATATTTATAGGCCTGGCCTCTTTTGTTTGCAATTCGTTGACTCCATGTGCTGGGCGACACCACGTGTCTTATCTCTTGTTATTTTGGGAAACTTTACCAATTGTGTAGGTTAATTGCATGAAAGGATGCTCAATTTGTCACGTAATTTATCGTTATACCTCACTTTTAATTCAGAAATCCCAGGAATCTTTGTTCATAAAATCACGTATTATTGTTGTTGGCTTTATTCTAATCTGAATGGAATAAATTTGGTGTTTGTTTATTTCCTAGTTAAATTGGATTTTTGAACAAATGTAATACTTTTGTATCATGTACGCCTTTCAAATAATGCATAATTTCTGCATGTGTTTATGATGATATATTAACACACTTTTTGAGTATTTATCTAGCCAATTCATACAGGTTTTTCATTGATTTAGTCTGTATGTGCTGTACACATCTGCTAATTACTCAATTACACTAGACATTTTAGGAAAAAAAATATCGCAATATGCTATTAATTGCGAATAATCATTTGAAAAATTTGCATAATATACCCACAATTATTAAGAGGTTGCCTACTTCTATGAAAAAGTAGGCGACTAATTTGTAGAAAATTGGTCAGCCCTAAAGACTTTAATACCCGATAATACGGAACAAATGAATTTCCTTGTTGGTAATCTATTATTGCAAAAGTGGATCCAACCATGGGAGAAAATTTTGAGTTGAGTTTTGCTGATGACAATAAGGAAATTCTAACTATTGATACCGTACTAGATTTTGTATCAAAGCAGTGTCATGTTTTAGATAATCTAGCACCGGTTTTTAATTTAAAAACAAATAAAATTCTTTAAAAGGATCATGTGAATTTATCCAGATCCAAGGCAACATATGCACTGTTGGCTAAATCTACAGCAGGGTGTATCTTTTGTTCACAAGACCATAATTTATCTTCATGTAGTTCATTTAAGGACAAGACAGCCTGTGGACGTTTTCTGGATTAAAAATCGTGGTTTGTGTTTAATATGCTTCCAAGTTTCCCATTCAACTAAATCATGCCAAATAAAATATATCTGTAAAGAGGATTAAGGCAGTCATAATTCATTATCACATTTTAATAGTTATTCAGAATTTAAGGGAACAAAAACATAAAAATCGATCACCTATTCGTGATGTCAGTCCTGTCTTAATTAAGACTTCTGAAACCAATAGTTTAAAACACACCTTGTACTTCAGGTTGTTACGTTTAACTACACCCTCCCGAATGGTCTTTGTTTATTTTAAGGTTTCTTATAAATACTCCCGTGCTTTCGTTTCAATATTTCGTAACTACCTGTTATAAGAAACGCCCCTGACTGTACCTGCTAATTAAACCTATCAATCTATTCCTTTAAAGCGCATTCTAAAATGCTGGAAATAAATGCTTATTCAACATCCTGTATGTTTTAATTCCTACAACTATTATCTTGTGAATAAACCATTGCTCTTATAATAGAACAACAGTTTATTTATTAAAAACGTGGCTCTTAGAAATATTATTCTAAAAAATAATGCATTCATTCTATTTTTAAACAAGAATACAAGTTTGAATAACATAAGATTTGTTTAAAAGTACTAAGATAAGCGTAATTGTAGTCAAATTTGCCGGTTTGGTTATCTAAAACTGCATTTGAAAGTGTTTTGGTTGGTAACACATGTTAATAAAATTTGAAGATCGCTTATCTTTTCGTGGTCCAGAATTTCATTAATTCTTCAATCCTGCTCTCGGCGGTGAAATACACACCCTGTACAGGGTTAACACCGTTTTTGTCTTCAGGAGCAATGCACCCATTTTGTGGTTTCATGAACAAGGAGATCTTGCTGGATGCATTGCTCTTCGGCATAGTCTGATCTGTCCTTAGTCACAGGCCCCTTTGGATCTTCACCGTAACCACTAAAAAGCTTGTTACTGCCGCCCGAAATGATTCTGCCAAAGGAATTTTTGTCGTGTCTGACACGATAGATGTATCTAAAATGATGGCAATGTGTAATGCTGAAAGAAAAGTTCCGGTTTGCAGTTAGTGAACCAGGATCGATGGTGCTTGTTGCAGTTGCTGTGAAGATTTTGCCTGCTCCTGTTCATATATCTACTGTTGGCAAGGAAGCAAATCCTATTGCAACTAATGTTCTATCTGTTTCTGTGTAGCCTACTGCTGTCGAAAAAGAAGCAAGTCCTAACGTGGCTAAAAGCCTTCTTCAGGTTTTCTTGTTGTTGATTGTAGCAATTAAGTTTAACCGCTATCGCGGATGAGTTTTTTTTTTCTTATGCGAACTGTTTCAGACACACTATTATCACATGCGCGGCGGCTGGAATGCATTCCGACAGTCATCTGCTGGCGATCATGAAAATCACGTAAGTAATTTATTTTCAGTTTACTCATAAACGGTTGCATGGCTATGAGAACCAAGATTTAACGTCATAATGTAATATGTTTTTTTTATTGTGTGAAAAAGAAATTCTTCGGGATAATCTGTCCCATATGAATTAATATTTCTGTTGTAGGCTGATTTTGATTTTCGTTATTTTATTTGCTTATACCACTTGTTTCTCTTGTGCAAATTATAGCATGTAAATAAAATTTATACCTGGATGCCGCCTGCTTTTTCTTAAGAAAATTTGGCACATCCTGACTCACCCCATCCTTCGCTTTTGTAGCTATACTGGTTTATCTATATTTCATTTACTGTTTTTTCTTTAATATACGTTTTTCCACTCATTTCAACGTACCCAGGTACGATAGTGTTTTCAGACATGACAGAGTCGATGCCTTCTGTACTGTTAGGTGCAGCTATTGTAAATATTGCAAATGCCTGTAAGGTCCAAATCTCTATAAGGATTTTGTTGGACTGTAGCTCTCAGTTTAATTTCATTACCGCGAGCTGTGTACAAAATTAGGTCTGATTAAAAAGCATTGCTTATCAGGGGTCTTGGACAAGCCTTTAATAAAAGCAGAGGTGTGACTACTTGTTTATTGCAACCTCATGTTAAGGGATCCCAAGTTGTAGTCACTGCACAAGAATGATGCAGGACTATATTAATTCAGAACATATGACCCTCGCTGCACCTGCACCAGAGGGGTCTAATGTTTTTTATGTACCTCACCATGGAGTTTTCAAATCACAATTGGTATCTACCTTACTTTGTGTGGTAATGAATACCTCGAGCAAATCGGCTAATGGATTATCTCTGAATGATGCTTTGTTGTGTGGGCCGAAATTGCATGTTATTTTAGTTCAAGTTTTGTTAAATTTTCGATTGCATAAAAATACATTAGCTGCAGAATTTAAGCAGATGTATCTTCAAATATTGGTGTGTGAAGATTATTGCAATTTTCAACAAATTTTGTGGAGAACATCTACTTCACAACCCATTCAAGAATATATTTTCAATAGGGCGATGTTCGATGTAATTTCATCTCCTTATTTGGCAATGCGTACAATTAAACAATTAGCTATGGATGAAATGGTGGAATTTGCAGTAGCTTCTGAAGTGCTTCAGAATGACATTTATGTTGATGATATCATTTCAGAAAGCGATTCTATAGAAAAACTTATGCGTTAGCACAAGAGCTAATAGCTCTCTTGGGGGGCGCTTGAACTTTAAAAATGTGTAAGCTACAGTCCTTCTATTTTAGAGAGTTTGGATTCTTCATTGCAACACACAGTGTCATTTGATAAAGATGATCCCTCCTATGTGAAAGTTTTAGCGTTTCAATGTACTCCATCTCATGATTGTGTTTCTCATAGTGTTAGGTCAGAAAAAGGCATTTGCACTAAGCATATCATTATATCAAAGTTGGCTAAGATTTTTGAATTCCTTACGGTTTTTAATTTCCAATTGTGGTATATGCCAAGTGTATTATACAAAAATCATAGATATTAGGATCAAATTGGGATGAGGCATCTACCTTACAGGTATGTTTCCTCTTGTGATGCATTTGACGTAGAATTGCCTTGTTTGAAAGACATGTTCATATCTAGGTTTTTTGCATGCAAGAAACAGCTTTTTTTGTGCTTCGCAGTTTTTGTGACAGTAGTGAAGTGGGTTTTGCAACAGAAATCTATTTACAAATTTTACAAGCGTCTGGTGATACACACACACACACACATGCATGGATGCACACATGCACACACACAAACACACACACACACACACACATTTAATGATTAGTATGCTAAGGATAGCTTTCTCTTAAGAGGTTGTCTATACCACACTTAGAATTATGTGGTGCACTCCTTTTAGCAAACTTATTATCATTTATCCAAAATATTTTACAAAATAAGATTACTTTTTTGACAGTGCTCACATGATGTGATTCTCAGGTGGTCTTAGCTTGGTTGTGTTCGCCTTCGTACTTGTGGGAAACGTTTGTCGCCAATAAAGTTTTAGTATGTAACGAGTTAACTTTGCCATTCCAGTGCCCATTGCGTCGTATTGTTGCCGTGCATCCTGGATCTGATAAGGTGCGAGTCGTTACTATTCGTACGGCTACTGGATCTTACAAAAAAACCTGTAGTTAAGTTATGTCCTCAATCAGTAACGCTGATTGTGGTTATTACTAGAGTTAAGGTGTTATTTTTATTTCTCTCAAGATTGTAGAGTTCTCTTTTCTTTTATTAATGAAATTTAATTCATATATGTTTTTGTAAAGTATTGGTGGGCGGAATGTTCTGTAGATTTGGTTGCATTTGTGTTTTGGAATGCGCCCATGCACTTAAAGCTATGCAACTACCACCAATTTGTATTTTTAAATAGGAGTTGGACAGACGTGTCCCTTATCTAGAGAGACAAACTTTAGCCGTTCGTGAATAGACATTGTCTATCATTGTAGTTAATATAAAACTTGCATGTGTTTCGTGAATGATAAGAACACTTCAGCACTCATGCATACAGTGCTTAGTTAATAATCAATTTACTCTTAAATGCAACTTTTAGTCGTCTATTAGTGAGCAAAAACGTTTGAGATGGTGCATATATGAGGATCAACATCTGCGCACACTGGAAGCAGACCTTCAGTTGGAGTTTGGCGAGTCCTTATGAAATAGTATCTCATTTATTAATGCTGCTAAGAAGAGATCTGGTTGTAATTGAATACAAATAACAGACCGAGAACTTAGTGTCCTAACCTTATATTTATAAAAATTCAAATCAGTCCACTTTTAACTATACAAGTTGTCATGGTAATGTTTCAAAATTGCTTTTCTTTCTAGTCTGCTGTTAAATTTGGAGATCTACCTGGGATGTTGTAATAACTAGTGCTACATTACGCTATTATATATTCATTTCTGTTTAATGCTCCATGTATCCTGTTCTCGTTTACATTAGGAATCACCTATCCGCATTCTGTCAAATGAATGAGAATGGTTTTCTGGCTCATGTGCTTTGATTATAGTTTGTGTTACTGTAAATTTCAGTTTATTTTAAAAATAATGTTAAATATGAGTGAATATAAAAAAATTGAACGGCTGCTGTTTTCTTCGGCCAACGATTTAACCCCTTCAATAGAGGTATTTGAACCAAACCTATTTGAAGACAGTTTCAGGTGGAATATAATTCATGCAAATGTCGGTGCATTGTTTGCAAAGAATTTACATTGCAGATGCTGAAAGATCATATGGAACTGTTACTGAAATTATTTAATAGAAATGACACAACCAACAAATATATATTAAAGTTGTTATTGTTTAATAAAGAATTTTTATTTGTTTTAGATCTGGAACCGCAGCAGGGTATCATCATCATTGGGTCTTCAATCTTGGAACTTGTTAAACATGTACCATCATTGTTTTCTATTCTGAGCTAACCTACACATTTCCCTGAAATTTCTAGAGGCTAAATACGCTCGGTTCCCCTTCTATTGTTTTCTAAATATATACCACATTTCACAGATATTCTGTTGTATGTAAAGGGGGTTTGGAAAGCTGCAGCTACCAAGAGCCCAATACTTAGACATTTGCCAAATTAACTGTTTTCCAATAAATCCTCTCGCACAATCAACATTACATGAGAATATTGCCAAGTCAACACCTGTAATTTCTTATAATGATCATCAAGTTTAAGTACAATGGACAGTACTTGCAGCAAGATATTTTAAGTACATCTTTTGATGTAGTCTTTGGAGCACCCTCCAGACGTAAGTGGAAACCACACAAAGTTGTGGTTTGCACGGAAAGTCCGGTCATTGGCTTATCTTTGTGGTCTGAAATTTGCTACATTGGCATTTCTCAGTTTTTGAACGGTGTTATACCCACCACCATCCTTACCTATTCTTACCATTTATCTTATATCGTATCGAGACTTTGTCAATGAAATCTAAAGCCAAGCAAACACCGGAACAACAGGAATCAACCACGGAATCCTGAGGAAGAAGCAGTAAAAGCTGCTGCATCAGGAACCAGAAATATCAAGTAAGTGTTAACAAAAATACCTTAGTAATATATTTTGTCACCTCGGGGATAAAACTCTCATGTAAATTTGAGCTTATATGTGCGTTACATGTTATTATTCTAGCTCTAAATGTGGGGTTTAAGCCATTTAAATTTGGCACCTAACAATATGGGCGTTTTGTTGTAAATTTGCTGTGTTTGTAATAATAAGGGTTTGCTCTTTCGAGTGTAACATTTGGTATGTATAACGTATTTTTATATAAAAAGGCCTTCAGGCTCATATATGTAATATCTGTCTAGAAATATTAAAAAGATGTATATTTAAACTTAAAAACGTTTAAAATTTGATAAAAAACATTTTAAAATTTGATAAAAATAACCTTCAATATTTTTCCTAGAAATATTTTTAGAATTTTCGTTTTTGTGTTGGTAAACTAAAAATTAAATATTCAATTTAGATGACACATCATCTTTCATTACGTAAATTTAATAATGGCTTAATTTAAATATTTTCAAAAGTATTTTGTTTTGATAGTGTTTGTGTTAAATTTGAGAGTTTTAAATAGTTTATTTGTTTAAAAAAATAGTTATGTGTTCATTTTCCGTGATATATGAAAAGGTCAAATCATTTGAAAATTGGATTTTAAATTCGCTAATATCTAAGGTAAGCATATTTACCATTCTTTATTGTTTATCCCAGCTAAAAAATTCTATATGTTATGAATCTCTATCTTCTATGAAAAAACTTTCGAATAAAAAGAATCATAACCTATAAAATTTACATGGTAAATAATAACATTCTGTTCTTTCAAAATCATCTTAAATTATCTGTTTTGCCCTTGTCAGTACTAAATTTTGCTATTTAAAAATATTCGTTTTATTTTAGTATTCTAATTAAACAACAATAAATTAACGAAAGCTATTAAAAATGCCAAGTCATTAACTCTTAATTCCTTCATCTAGTTTGGTGAATAAATTGGAAAATACGACATGTATTTTTGTTCATATTGTTAAATATTTAATATCGAACTATCTCTGATATTTACTTAGTAAAGAAGAAATATTGACGATAACGTATCTTTTTTAAAAACATTATAAACATGAACCGTCTCCACTTGAAAAGAAAAGAATTGTGTTGGGAATTGATTGTGTGTGATATAATACCTTCCGCCACTCAAGACCAATATTATGTACAATTTAGATCTGCTTCGTCGCATCAACCTAGTATTTTGTCTAACATTAACCTAAATATTATGGATGCAGATAAGAATTTAGAAGAAATTACCGATTTGATGGATGATATAAAGTCTATCGTTTATTCCACTGATCCTAGGTCTACCAAAGTAGAATTAGCATGGGTTCGTTCTAGTGCTTAAAAGTGTTAACTTATTTTATCTATTTATTATTGATTCAATAATGCTTGTCCGAAAAAATCTGCGTAAGTACAATACCGCTAACTCTATTCACTCGCATAACACTAGATATGCAAAAGATTTTTGTAAAATTACACCTTCATCAACACTAGTGTTTAAATCTCACATTTTTATGGGCCCTACACTATACAATAGACCTTCTCACTCCATTAAATTATTAGAAAAGGAATATAAATTCAAGTCAGCATTGTTGGCCTTGTTGCATGAACATTGCTGCTACTTAGTGGAGGAGTTCCTATATGACTTGCAAATGTATATATGTATGTATGTATGTATGTTTTTATATCATTTTTATTATTGTATTTTATTTTTATAAGATCATCTTTATTTATTTTGTTATCCTTTTTTTACATGTGTATATGTGTATATATGTGTATATTGACTGTGATATATTTATATATAGGGTTATTCTAAATGATGGACTCATTTTTAAAAATTTATATTTATTAAAGTACGAATCCAAAATGAACAACCGTTATACCAATGAAAAGAGGAAGTTTCAAAGTTTTTTTAATACATTATAAATGTTCAATGTGTCCATCATTTGCTGCACGGCAAACATCTACGCGATAGGTAAACTCATCCCTCACACGAGAAATCGTATCTGCTGTTACTGAGTGCAAGACAGCAGTGATTCGTTTCCACATACCAATGAAAAGAGGAACACAGGCGGTTATGGTTCCAGAAATGGCCGGTAGAGTACGTGCAGCAATAGGCTGTCATTTTGTTTCACTGTCAGTTGTGAGTGAGGTGGTTACTGTGGAGCACAAGGTTTACTGCGTTTTTGAGTTTTTTGCAAAAAGTGAGTTGTCCCAAATGGTAGTGCAGTGGGCATTTCATACCAAATTCGGTATTGAACCACCAACTAGAAGAAGCATTAGCCGATGGTTTAAACAATTTCGACAGACTGGAAGAGTGTGTAAAGAAAAAAGTACAGGCCGACCGCATGTGTGTCAGAGAATGATGTTAGATGGATTGAAGAATGTTATGTTTGCAGTCCACGTAAGTCTACCAATAGAGCTAGTAGAGAACTTGAAACACCCTAACAACTGTATGGAAAGTTGTGAGACGGCGTTTGGTGTACAAGCCCTACCAATTACAACTTCTGCAGGCTCTCAAGCGTAATGACAAAGAGAAGCATCTCGAATTTTGTGGTTATGTGCTACAAATGATGGAGGATGACATGTTTCTATGGCGTATAATTTTAGTGATGAAGCGACTTTCCACCTTAATGGAAAGTCAACAGACACAATGTTCGCATATAGGGTTTGCAAAATCCACATTCAACATTGCAACATGAATGAGACTTGCCGAAGATTAACGTATTCTGTGCCTTATCCTGTACAAAAGTCTATAGACCTTTTTTCTTTGTGGAAAGAACTGTAACTGGAATAACGTACCTGGACATATTGGAACAATGGCTGTTCCCTCAAGTTATGGAAGATTCACAGGACTTTATTTTCCAACAGGATGGAGCTCTGCTCCATTGTCACCTCGATGTATGAGGATTTTTGAATGAATCCCTTCCTCAGTGCTGGATAGGTCACAGGGGAAATGAAGACCTGGTTCTACACTTCTGGCCATCGAGATCTCCTGATCTCACCCCAAGTGACTACTTCATATAGGGTTATGTTAAGGATGCTGTTTACGTCCCGCCTCTACCAACAACTCTGAACGATCTGCGGAACCGTATCACTGCTGCCGTGCACTCAGTAACAGCAGATATGCTTTGTCGTGTGTGGGATGAGTTTACCTACCACGTAAATGTTTGCCATGCAGCAAACGAGGGACACATTGAATATTTATAATGTATTAAAAAAACTTTGAAACATCTTCTTTTCATTGGTATAATGATTGTTCATTTTGGATTTGTACTTTAACAAATACGAATTTTTAAAAATGGGTCCATTATTCAGAATAACCCTGTATATCTATATACTTAGAGTATAAGTTTATTCTTTAATTCACATTGGTGATATATTTTTGTAAAATCTTCTTTAGCATCTTTTCTTGAATGAATAGACGATTTAAAAATCTTCTGAAATTGCAAGAACGACCAATAATTTTTAAGTGCCTAGAGCTTTTTTAAGATAGTGCTTTAGGATGGTATCGAAATCTGAAACACCAAATCCACTCTTGGCCCAAGTTATCTGAACTTTTAAAAAAATACTTTGTTACATTTTACAGTGACTATGAAATTCTATCTCAAATTTGTGCCCGTTTTCAAGCCCTTAATGAATATGTTTTCTTTTATATTATCAAGGTCATTTAATAAATTGGACAATAAGTATGATGAATCTGAAATTTTAACCCAACTAATTCGTAATTTGAACGCTTACTACTTAGAGCATTTGGCTCTACAAAAATTGATTCAATTACTCAACTTAAAGATCTCTGCCGTTCTTTACAAGAAAATTCCGTTTAGAAAAAATTACCCCCCAGCAAAATCTCAACCGAAAAATTCTAAGCAAAATGTATCTTACCGTAACGATTCTTCTCGAAACCCCAATAATTTTTCGTCCCCATATCGAATATTGAAGAAATTCTTCAATTAATTCTGCAGGCTTGCAAACAATTAAGAGAACAAAACATTGATTTTAAAATAATATCTCAAAATACCTTTATGACTGATGCCTCACTTACTGGCTCGGGTGCCATTCTATTTTAAGAAAAAGATGCTTTAGAACACCTTATCACTTATGCAAGTTGTACATTTACCACTGCTGAACAAAAATATTCTGCTACCGAACGTGAGCTTCTCGGAGTAATCTTTGGAAAAATTCAGGGGTGTCGAAGGAACCCAATTTATAGTAATTACCGATTGTGCTGCCCTTACCTGATTAAACAGTTTGAAACACCCTGCTAGATGTTTAGCCAGATGGAGTTTATGTATCTCTCAATTTAGTTTTACTGTTTGCCATAGACCTGGAAAATTATATATCATGTCTCATGCTCTCTCGTGATGTAGCTGTCTTAAATCTTCATAATTTTTTAACTCCCGATACCTGGTATTCTAATATGGTGAAAAAAGTTACCAAACATTCTGAAAATTATCCATCCTTTTATATTATACGACAACATTTATATAAATTTGTTATCTCTTCCTTATCGGAAACTGCAAATTTACCTGAATACATTTTGACATAAAATATCCCAATAAATTTATAACATCTTGTCCAACTATGTTTTAGGTATGCTCGTGATCAAGCTTTAAAAATAAAAGCGAAAATTTA
Organism: Platerodrilus igneus; assembly: GCA_036346225.1. Classification (NCBI taxonomy): domain Eukaryota; kingdom Metazoa; phylum Arthropoda; class Insecta; order Coleoptera; family Lycidae; genus Platerodrilus; species Platerodrilus igneus. Next base: position 571,890 of record JARFIW010001257.1, on the reverse strand, counting down.
GGCTATAAAAAAGAGTTTTCTTTAATACACCAGCTGACCTATAACCTGCAACATTAAACAAATATTGTGAAATAGAAGGTCATTATTATTTATAAAAAAGTTATAAGATATGTATATATATATATATATATATATACATATATACATATATACATATATACATATATACATATATACATATATACATATATACATATATACATATATCATATATACATATATATATATACATATATACATATATACATATATACATATATACATATATACATATATACATATATACATATATACATATATATATATATATATATATATATATATATATTGCTATGGAAGTCCTTAAAGATATCGGGATCACCTTCGAGTCCCACGCTTGGGAGCCATAAATATTGCTGTGTATTACCCTTAAATCGAGCCCCAGCATTGGACTGTTCTAAAATATTGCTGTGAAATTCTCTGGATTACTGCCCCACGCTTGGGCCAACATAAAATATTGCTGTGGATTTCTCTGAATTATGCTCCTTCGAAAGTTGCATAAATATTTTTCTGAAAAATAAAAAAATATTCCAATCTCTGAAGAACACTTCCTTATTTCTGCATACCATGGCTAGCTCTAAAATCTGCTTCTTTATAGATACTTACCATCCTAAGTTCGCTCTTTCTCACATATACAACCAAATAAAATTACCACTCCAATAATGCAACGAAACATACAACCTTTTATTCATACAAATTAAAATTTTTTATTACCAAGTAAATATTTACACATTCGGCTACATAAAATATTACAATTACAATCATTAAATCCTTTTAAAATTTCATGCCTGTAATTTATTTCGACAGTTTTTGTTTTATATGAGTAGATGGGCCTGTCTCAAAACCCTAAATTGACTTTTACTCTGGTCTATGGTAAGCTCGGTATAAACCCAGTTACTCTAAATGCCTAAATACATCGCATCTTTGTTTATAACAACCACATAGACCCGTTTACTTTTTACATTGAATTTTTATGTCATTTATTTACACCTTTAAATAATAAATACAAATTGTCCTTTAGATATGCTCTTCAAATGAGCTTTTATGTTCATCAAATACACACCCAGTGTGTCAAATCACTCTAGCATAAAATAACAGCACAAAATGTTCAAGCAATAGCAATAGAAATCAATTTCATTACCTGGAGTAAGCTTTTTTATTGTCACCTCTGAAGATGTTGTCCACAAATCCTTGTCGTTGCTTCCATACACCTCTCTGCTATGTGTAAATCAAACCCATTTCCACTCGCTATCCAAATCTCTGCAGACGCCTTCAATGTTTCTAGCCAGTTAATTGTTCAGACCAAGCTAATCACTTTTCGCATCTACCAAACACAGCACCTCGTTCCAAAAATCTCTCAGCACGCTTACCTTAGTAACATCCCTCCGTTAGTTCTTGGAATGTAGCTACAGCACCGTCGATTAAATAGCACCCACTCGTGCAATTCACACTTTTATTTACCCTCCGACGGACTGTACTAACACGGTTTTTATAAAATTATAAATTTGGATATTACTATAAAAGCTAAGCGAAGTCAATCGGAGAAGCGAAGTAAGAGAGAGCTTTACTGCGTCTCCTAGTGTATTTATATCCGTCGATACACACCTCCTGCCCCTATTTCAGTCAAAAAGCTCCCCTACTGTAATTGATTCTAAAAATTTTGTACGTAACGAACTTGTAAAACTGAGAATTTTCACTCCATCGTTGCTTTAGTCCGAAAACTGGTCAACAAAATACAACGGTTGTGAGCTTCTTTGAAATTTTCTAGCACTCAGCCAATCACACACATTTCTCCTATTCTTATATCCAGCCCTCACTATGTTACCCTTGTCTAACACATATTTGTTGTCTCTTTTACAATCCCACTTAAGCAACAGAAAATCGATATTGTGGTTGACCTCCAAACTTGTCGCATACTTTAAACGAGTGTTTTACCCAACGTCTATTATATGTGATCTCTGTCTGCTCTACGCTATCGATATTCCGTCTCAATTTGCTTTCAAACCACCTGTTGTTTTCGTAGCTTTTGGCACCGACCGTTAACGAAATTTCTACAGAATTTTGTTATAACGTATATTCATGTTCCTTGAACTTATTTATTTAGCTGTCGGGCTTTTCGATGCACATCGTTTCGTTGGTTGTCATAATTCCGTGGCGCGGCTTGTCCTTGTTGTCTTCCATAATAGTCGCCTTTGTTGTAAAACTCTCTGTTAAAATTCCCTCGCCAATTATTGTTTCCATTCATTGGCGGTCCTCTGTGCTGCCTTTGTCCTTCCCATCTGTTATTGTTTCTGTAATTATTTGTATTTCTAAAACACCGGTTGTCGTCCCAGCGATTTCGGTTCTGTCTTTCCCCATTCCTGTTGTCATTGTTGCTTTTATGACTGTTCTCATTCGCTTTTGCCATGTCATAGTTTCTCATAATTTCTAAAAAATCACGTAACGTCTTAATATTTTGTATAGCAACTGCTCTTGTAATTTCTGTTTCCATGTGCCATGAAAGTAGTTGTGTAATTTCGTCCTCGCGCAATTTCAGCATTAGGTGCTGTGCTTGGTTGTACTTGTCTATTACGTATTCTTCGCGTGACCCCTGTATCGTCGTATAATGTCCGGTGATCAGATTCATGCGTACATGTGTTTGGTGTGAATGTCCCCAGTATTGTTTAATAAACAGTCTTCTAAAATTCAGTGTACGAATCGTATTGTTTTTTCATGATACTGTTTCATTTTTTGGCATTACCAAACAGTGTAGCGTTTACAATTTGTAATTTTGTGCATTCAGGTTCGCTGTCTACTATCTCATCGAGTTTGTCTAGGAATGTCATAAGTAGTTCAAATCTTTTTCCGTCAAATTTTGGTAACGTGTCCTTGCCAAATTTTTGTTGTATTTGTTCTGGTTGTCCAAATCTCGTCCTTTCAAAATCACTCATTTTGTTCCATATCTGTCTGACGTTTCTGTCAACCCCGGAAATTTTTTCTCCTAGTGCTGTCGTGTTGAGTTATAACCGTTTTGTTTCGTCCCAACCCAAACTTAACTGTTAGAAAATTTTGTCCCATGTCTTCAAATTTTCGTGCTTGTTGACATTCACGTTGTCACTTAGATTTTTGTAATTGTCACTGTGTTTTTTGTCTATCTGTTCTAAGTCCTCTCGCAAATTTGTCATTCCCGTGATCATATTTTCTTCTACCGCCTCAGTCTTTTCTTCTACTTCTCTCTGCAGCTCTAGCCTAAATGAAGCAAAACTTTCCTACATTATGGCTTTGATTTCTGCCTGGGAATTTATAATGTCTGTTCTAGTGTCTTCTCGCGATTTTTAAATCTCTTTGTAAACTTTCCATCCCGTTAAAGTATCACGATGTCCTGGTTATGGTTCTGTTTCGCCGGTACCGCCCCCGTCTCTTATCTTTCTACGTCCGCTGTAACAATCTCCGGTTCATCAACCGTGCCTAAATCTCCCTGTCTGTCACCTGCTGCTGTCATTGTCACGTCAGTCTCAATCCCGTACAGTTTACCTGATCATGTGGCAAATCTTTGTTCGTCTGTCATTTTTGTAATGTCGCTAAGTTTCAAAATTTATGTTACCTGACAGGCCCCACTTAAATTTGTATAATTTTAATATTTTACTAGCAGCTGATGTACCCCCAAACGACGTTTTTTTTTTAAATTCAAAACACGTTCCTTTTCAACAAATAGCAATGCATCAGCAGAACACTAATCTTAATTATTTCGAGTCGTCACATTGTGTGCCATTTACTACACTCCTACTGCTTCGCCGCTACTGCTGTCTGCTATCTGCAGTTTCTAAATAAATTATCTCAGGGTTCTATATTCAACTATTTACATTCGATTTCGCCCTGCGTGGGTTCGTGGCAGAGCAAAATCTACTCGGTGTCCTCGACAAGGATATTTACATGCTTTCCCATATGTACAATCCTTCACTACACCTGAATCTGCGCGGTCGGTATATGCCATGCAGGTCGTGACGTTACCGCAATACTCAACACTAAAATGGTTGAAGGCTTGCTTACCCTATTTATTTGTTCAATGATGCAATTTATCAAAACGAGAACAAGCTTTTACTTTAAATGGAGTTTGGTACCTGATATTCGTTCCAACTGATGGTGGCTTCCTCTCCGTGATGTTAAATGCTCATGGAATACCAATTAATGTAAGTAATCTATGGAATAAATATTGTTTTAGTCTCATGAAATCTTTTAGATTTGAATTACTACAATAACAAAATGTATATAAATAAATGGTGGATACTCTTTTTTATACGATTCTGCTGTCCCTTGAATGCATTTCACGGTGCTGTGAAAGCTTTCTTCACTTGGGGTTGGCTGCACGTTCTACTGCCGGTTTGTTTATATGTGTGGGCCCTCCTTCGTGGTTGCTAGCGCTGCGTCAAAATACCTGGATATTCCTATAATGACTTTGGCTACTCTTTGTTGTTACCTTTTTTAATTAATTTCTACGTACTGCGTTTCTCTTTTTAAAATAAACTATCGTATGCTCTTTGACCTTTCAAATGCTTATATCTTATTCACTTTTACAATTTTCGGAAACCTTTTAAATTAAACGACAGAGCTTGATAGTACGACCTCTTTTCTTTTCTTTATTATTTTATTTGTCATTCATAAACAAACTTATCACCTAGGTACTTAAATCATCTTTTTTAAGCTCCTTACATATTAAATTACATGTTTTGTTCATTCTCTAAACACACTACTTCAAAACTACCTTAATTCGGTATTTTGCACTTAATTATAACAAGCATTAAAAAAAAATACCAATGTTGTTTGCATTAGTAAATCCTGGCATTGATAACATTATTGATATCTAACATCATGACAAACATAATTTAAGCTTCATTTCCTATCGAATAATTTTACATTTTTACCTCCTACAGTTACTACTTCTAAAAATACTACAACTAACAAACATATACAGACATTTTACAGACGTTCTTGACCCTTAATTTTAATTTAACTATTTAATGTGGTATTGCACAAGCATCTCAACTTCTTACCATCGTTGGACAGTGTACCTTTATGTATTCTAGAGCTTAATAAACCTTGTAATTGCATCATTGAATACATTTCTTCTTAGCCTTAAATATGGGTGTAGTTAATATGAATAAATGTTCCTTATACGACTTGTGTTTATTTTTGTGTGTGGGCATGAGCCTCCTGGTGATAACTCACCTGTTTTTAAAACTTTTGGTTACTAGATGTGTTACAATATATATATATATATATATATATATATATATATATATATAATCATGTAATTAAGGGTTCATTGGGTCATTGGGACTATATAAGGGCATAGGTTAAGCTAGAAGTAGAGTTAATAGGTTATTATTAGAAAATCAAATTAGTCATTTAGGAAATTAGGATATTTTAAACAAGGTAATATATAATAATGTAGAGTTAATTTGCTTTAGTTATATTTAACTAGGAATGATGTAATATAGTATTTATTTAAATATAGGGCATAAGAAATAATAATAGGGTAAAAGTATAGCATATTTAATTTATATTTAATATTATACGGTAATATAAAAGCATTGAATATGTGTTAAAATAGCAGTCTTATTTTTCGAAGGTAAAACCCAAACGTTTAAAAAGCATAGCAAACTAACAAGGGGAGATATATTTCTAGATAACATTGATACAAACAAGCTTTAATAGGTTACAGGAAAACAGACGACCGTTGGAATTAACGTAGTCAATTCGCAACAGGGAAAAGCAAAACCACATAAATCTGACAAAGACACAGTGTGTTTGTTAAGATATCGATTTTAATTCTGGAGCTAGTATTGGAGGCAGCTAGAGATAACTGTCACGAAAGAACAAAGATGGAACAAAAACGTATGCATACAAGCGAGAGGCATAGAGTTAATCACAGAGCTAGTATTGTAGGGAGACCTGAACAAATTTACTTTAGCAGGGGAAAGAAAATCGATACATACAATGATACCTACACAATGTTTCTAGCCCTAAATATATACAAGAAGAAAATTAGACAATTGTGTACAGCATTTTTACATGCCCTGTGAAGTGCACTTCCTAAAAGAAATAACGTAACCTGAACTGATATATACAAAGTGTTAACTTACTCTAGTTTATAATTTAATAAACAGGTTGTTGACTTTAGCATTTCGTAATATTAATTTTAAAACAAGTGAAAATCGTTCTAACATAAGCTTCGGTTTATATGAATGTGACTTGGAAAATAATTACGGAATCACTTGTGTACAGAGATGAGAAAGTCAATTTTAACATGCAGTCTTTAATTTATTGTGTCATAACCAGGAGTACAAAAACTACATCACTTACGTGGTTATCAACCAACCAAGGTCGTAGCTTTCATAGTAGCATCAAGAAGAAGAAAACTGAATAAATGTTCTTTAGAAGTGTAGTTAGTTCTCTACTTTTGGTGCTATCATAGTGGACCTACAAGTGTGTATTACACTTGCCGACGGATTAGATACTACAATTGCACTACACAGTAACACTAAGTAAAACAACTTAACAAGAAGGCGTCTTAATCAGCAACTGACTTACAGGGTTCCTTTACGGAAAAAGGGCTCTGTATAGAAACAAACTGCCTTCAAAGTCCATTCTGTATTTATAAGATTTGAAAAATTGAAAACGCAAAGCAAAGGAGATTATTATAAAATAAATTCTACGTATTTAACGATGTACTAAGAATTATGAGGAAATTTTACAGGATGTTTAAATAAGTACTCGTCAATTAAAAAGAAGTTGAGCTTGTTGATTGCTAATATATATGATTTGAAATAACATAAAAAGTGTAAGGTAGTTTAATTTAGATATTTTAGGGTGTTTTAAATAAATATAGTTTGAATTTAATATTCATGCAGAAATAGATTGCTTGCAGGAATTTAACGTAACAACTTCGCTAAGAAAGCAAATGATCGATTACTAGTCAAAAACCATGGTTACAAACCCACGATAGCGTGTCTAAGCCTATATTAAATAATTTTTTTGCCAGCCTAATTTGCAAATCTAATTTACCGCCTTCATATTAGGTTAGTAAATTAGGTTTACCCCCCTTTGGCGGTAAATGTTTTTCTTTATGCTTTATTTCCTTTAGTAAATACAAAAATAATAATTTAGCTGTTTTTTTTAGTTGTTTTTTTAGAATAAAGTTTCTTTGAGTGCTCTGCAATCAGACTCAACGAAATTGCCATTAATAATCAAAGACTGAAGTGCTCGAGCATTAGTCAGAAAATGGCAATTTGGTATTGTCGGTTTGACAAACATCAAATTCAAGATAAATTAATCACAATAAAATATCCGACTATTTATCAAGGTCTTACGATATTACCTGTGTCGATGTCGACTGTCATTTTTATCCAAACACAAATGTACCAAACACAAATTCTTAAATAACTGAGGGGAGGGGGCTTGGCGAAAAACAGCCATAAGCACCACGGGCGGTGAAGTACTGTCTACTCCTTGGTACACCTATCTGTAAGGGAGTAAAAATTATATCTAATACCTCAGGACTGCTGCACTGGCTGCAAACTCCGTCTCCCTAAGTATGGTAGAATCTAAACAAAACACTAATTTTGCTTAAAAAAAACATAGCCTAAACTATAATAATTTAAGAGCATAAAACGTCTAAAAAGTTCTTCAGGGGTGGGATGACTTGTATAGCTTAACACAGTAGTGTACCATTTAATGCACTAAGTCACAAACACACCAGTTCAATAAATAAACAATTGAAAAGCAAAGTATTTCTAATGTTTTAGTAATATATGTACAAGAAAAGGTATGTACAAATAAGCATGATTCGACTTAGTTCCTTCATAAAAAAAATCAAGTAGCAAAACTATATACAAACCGACTTAAACTTTCATAAGTCCAAATTTTATATACAATTAATAAAGAAATTAAATTACGTTAAATCATTTACAATTAAATTAAATGCGCCGATAAGTGGCTGAGCTCATAACCTCATCAGTGTTACACTGTTTGTTAATACAAAATATGTGTACAAAGCACTTTATGCAAAGTTGCTATATATTCAAAGTGAAGTTAGATTGAGGTAAAGGTCATTATAGTTCAAATTTAATGTCAAGTAAATGTGGACTTCGCAGGCATCGAGTAACTTACTAACAATTTTAAAACAAAATTAAATTTAAAAAGTCCAGGAATGTTTACAACATCATGAGGTAAGTTACGAATAAAAATTATTGTAGTTTACTCTTTGTTTAACTAAATTTTGTTCCAAACCCGATCCGATAAGAAAGTATAATTACCTAGTTACATAATTTGTAGGAAAACAATGTCATCTGTCTGCAAACATCCAAACCTAACCGCCAGCTGCGTCCTTGACTCGACTTGACCCTTGCGACGAACATGGAATTGTAAAGCATCAACAACCTTTGCTCTCCACTTCGCACTTGTAGTTTCGTCACTTGTTTTGGATTAAAGTCGAATGGTACATCTTCATATGAAATTCCGTTAATCAAGTCCAAGTTTATGCCAACGCCATTAGATATCTAGGAAACCTCTTTCGTTCAAGACGGTACCTTAGTAATCTAATTTTTAAAATAACTAAAGTTATTTATTTCAACCGTAACTGACAGCTAAAATTTGTAATACTTCATTAGCAAAATTTTATTTAAAAGAAATCTCACCTACCACTAGCCTGCTGTAAGTTTCGTTAAGTAAAACATTTTAAATCGAACTCGCTTCTTCGCAAGAATTCTTACTAAGAAGCCGATTCTTCGAAACGTCCTTCTGCTTGCAAGTTCAACTCAACAAGAACCAGAAAAACCACGATGGCCTCGAGTATCGCCGTCGGACCTCGAATCCCTACTCCGTTCTAACTTGTTCTACGCGCACTAGAACTATATACTACCATAGATGTATACGCTCCGTAATTAGGATTGCCTACCTATAAGGATATTAGCAGGATTTTACACTGCTACACTACCCCCTCCCCACATGAGAAACTCTCACCATGAAGAAAACAACTTTTCTGAAGAAAATCAGCCTCCCTTCGAAAAACATGGGGTCCCACCAGGCTAACCGGACAGCAAGGTGCAAACCCACCTCCTTTAAAGAGAACCAACTCCCAGCAGAAACGTCTCCCTTTAGGTGTAGACAACTTAATTTACTAAGAATCTGGCTTGAGATCTTGCACATGCCAGACTCCAATATCCTTTCCGTTGCAATCCCGCAATCTGTAAGTGACTGTCCCCGTTTGTTCAATGATTTTGCAGCGCACATATTTCGGTGCTAATTTCTGTGAAAAAGCATCTGATGCTTTGGACTGAGCCATATTTCTTTTCCACACATAGTCTCCCTTCTTGTACGTGACTGCTCTTCGTCGCAGATCATATGTTTTTTTATTGCGCTGGTACGCCCTGTGGAGTCTTTCTTTCACTTCCTTATATAAACTTGATAAATTATTTACATCCTGAACTAACTGTTCCCTGGACTGGACATTTAGTTCTTGATCTGTAAATTTGGAGAGTCTTCCATAATACTCCCCCGTTATTGGTATGGATCTCCCAAAATTTAAAAATGCTGGTGTGTGGTTAGTGACTTCACTAACTGCGTTGCGTATAGCGTGCCCTACTTTAAATAAGTGTTCGTCCCATTTCTTGTGGTTGTCTGTGACATATGACCTTAATGCTGTAACTATTACACGGTTAGTCCTTTCCACTGGGTTCACTTGCGGGTGGTAGTTTGCGTTGTACCATATTTTTTGAATTTTATATTCTTCTGTGATAATCTCAGGCTCCATCGTTGTAGTCTCCCAGATGGGTTTTTCAGCCTATCCAACCAGAGTAATGAGTAATGGTCGGTGATGACTGTGAAGGTATCTCCTTCTATGTATGGCCGGTATTTTTCCACTCCAAAAATTACTGCCAATAATTCTTTTTCGGTTGCTCCATATGCTCGTTCTTGTTTCGACAAGGACCTGCTTGCATATGCTATAACCTTCTCTTGCTCCCCTTCACCTTGCAATAAAATTGCTCCCAGTCCAACATCAGATGCGTCTGTCTGTATTATGAATTTTTGGGAAAAATCCGGACTAGTTAAAATGGGTGCACTGATCAACAACTCCTTTAATCGTTGGAAAGCACATTCTGCCTCTTGATTCCATTTAATATTTTTCTTTATTGATCGACCTTTAATAAGTTCTAGAATTGGATCAGCTAGTGTAGAAAAATTTTGGATAAACCTTCGATACCACCCCACCATTCCTAAAAATCTTTTTATTGAGCGTACCGTAGTGGGTGTTGGAAAGTTCGTTATAGCCTTCACTTTTTCCGGATCTGTACGTAATCCTTCCCTGTCGATTACATATCCTAGGTATTTTAGTGATGGTCTGCAAAATTCACATTTTTCCAAGTTTATTATTAATCCGGCCTCTTTCATGGCCTTCTGTACTTCTTGTAGAGTTTTTATATGCTCCTCAAAAGTAGGTGATGATCACATCGTCGAGATAAACCCATACGTTATCAAAGCGTGGTCCTAAAATACTGTCCTTGAGCCTTTGTAAAGTTTGAGGACTGTTGCAAAGGCCAAACGGCAGTACGGTAAATTCATACAACCCTCTTCTTGGCACTGTAAACGCAGTTTTCTCACAAGACTCAGGCGTTAATCCTATCTGATAAAACGCTTTTTTCAGATCAATAGACGATAAGAATTTAGAATCCCTAAACTTGTCTAAGATGTCGTTTACCAATGGTAAACCTTAGGCATCTTTTTTTGTGACAGAGTTCAGCTTCCTTCCATCAAAACACACACGCATGTCTCCACTCTTCTTTTTCACCAAAACTAAAGGCGAGTTCCATGGTGAGTTCGATGGTCTTATCACTCCTTGCTCTAACATCTTGTCGATTTCCTCATTCAACTGCTTCAACATTGCTGGCGATATTGTGTGATACCGCTGTTTTATCGGTTGTGCATCTCCTGTATCAATATGATGTATTGCTTTTGCGGTTCTTCCCAACCCAGGACCACTTATGGCTTTATACTGTTCTTTTATGTCCTCCAGTAGTTTTGCTTGTTCTGGGGTGAGATCCTCTGTTGAACATATTGCCTGTTGCGTTAACATTGAGATTTTTACATTGTCTTCTGGTATTTGAAATGTATTATTTGCGAAGTTAGGTTTTAATTAAAAAACCCGACATACATCTGAGCCAAGTATCACACTTGCCTGTATTGCTGTCGAAACTGTAGCAATTATGTCTTGTTTCCTTTCGTTTATTTCGAGTGGTAAAACGACTTGTCCTATCGCCGGTTGCTTTTTCCCATCGGCTGTTTCTAATACCGTATTAGAACTTTTTTTTATAATTTTTAAACCTTGCTGTTCTAGAATTTGTAAACCCATATTACCTACTACTGTATGAGTGGCTCCTGTATCAAGTAGCGCTAGCAGCGGTTGATTTTTTATTCGTACATATATGAATGGTCGTGGATCTTGCTCTTTTGCATATAGCAGTGAATTAAGCTTCTTATTTTGTGGTCTCATGAAGTCCTTAACTTTCTTAAGCCATTGCTTCCACTCCATTTCGTCAGCCTTTATGCCTTCTTTTGCGTTTCGCCGGCTGCGGGTGAAACTGGCAGATATTCGTTTTTTTTCTTCGCTGAACATTTAGGACAATTTGTGTATGTAACTTCCCTAGTTCCACATATGTAGCAAAATAGAGTCCTATCTTCTGGGCATCGGTGATACGTGTGTCCATTTTTTTTGCAGTTATAGCAAGCTAGATCTAAACTCTTTGGCTTTGGCCTAGTCTTCTTGTATTTGCTGGCATTGTTGAAAGCTATTTCTTGCGTGTCTTTTTTGGTTGCTATCGCATGTAACGTTTTCATGTCGGTCGCTGCTGTGTACGCTAAATCTGGTTCTAAAAGTGATGTAAGTTTTGTGTCATTATGCCGAAATCTAAAATTTTGTTGTTTCGTTTCTTCTAATTGCAAACAAAGCTCAATTAATCTATCTAGTGATTCTGTATCTGTCAAACTTAAATGGCTTGCATAGTATGGTTGCAAATTCCTTCTGATGAAATATATTTGATCAGATGGCGAAGGTGTCTTGACTAATCTGTTAATTAGATTAACCATGGCGGCAATATAAATTATTGGCTTTTCGTTTTGACCTTGCTTTCTAGCTCGAATTTCTTCTAATAAAGCTTCATCATAATTCTTTGGTAGAAAATGCAGTTTTAATTTTTCTTCTAGTTCCACCCAAGTTTTTATGTTCACCTTCATGGCTCTGTACCACATAAGAGCTGGTCCTTCAAAGAGGTCTGCCGCACCTCTCAGAAGTTGATTGTGAGTATAACCTCTAGCCATACGCACTTCTTCAATTCGCTCCAAAAAAGCTTTTACCCCTATGTGTTTGGTGTCACCACTAAAAGTGATGTTCCATTTCTTTAAAGATTTGTCCACATTTTGCCGAAAATTGTGTTCCTCTGCTGTAGCTGGTTGCGCATGCATGGACTGTGTATTCGTAGTCTCTAATGTGGTTATACGAACAGGCTTTTCCGATTGTACCAGTCGTGCCATTGTAGCTACGGGACTTGACTGCTCACATGCTTCTAGGTTAGCTATTGGATTAATGTCCGCGTCTACTTGTATGTGAGATTCCATACGAGAGTTAACAAATGCCTCCATGTCGTTTTGGAACATTGCTTCAGCATCGATGTCCTCTAACAAGTCCAAGTATTCTAAACATTTACTGTTTAAAATATCCCATTGCTGTTGGTTATCCTTGGTTACTTCCATATATTCCAATCTACGGTCTATATGTAGTAATTTTGCCTTTATTCTCTTATGAACCAGCTTAGTAGGTTTGTCCACAAAATCCAATACTGGTTGCCGTATTGTTGCTATAGCAGTTTCACAAAATTGGATTTGCTCACTTAAATTGAACTTCATTTCCGGGTACTTTTCTACTCTCTTTGAATCTATTTTTTCTTTCGAAACAAACGTTCGCAATACTTTTCTTCTTTCCTCAGCTTTCAATTCGTCGCTGCCTTTTCCCCTAATTGCCAATTCCCACGATAACTCGTCTGTAGACAAACAATTTATCCATGCCATTACTAACAACCAATTCTCTCAAACAGTATTAACAACTGGACGCAATTTTTTGCAACAAAAATTTTTTTTTAAAAAAACTTCCAACTCTAACAATCAATTAATAACTGTTATGTCTCCGCAGGAATATTCCACGTACCAGATTGTTTATAATTATTTTACAAGACTCGCTTGTTCATTTAATTATATTCGAATATTTTGAAAAAAATTCACAACAAAACAGGGTAGGTTGAAGATCAAGGGGTTCTAGCCTTTTGAAATGGTTATTTTTGATGATCTCTACTTTTACACGAGGACAATCTTCAGTTTCTATTGGTTTATGTTAGCGCTCCCAAATCTCTATTTCTAGGGATCAGAGGTTCTACCACAAAACGCCAATAGTCACCACGCTACCTACGCGACCTGTAGTTCGGAAAAAAAATTTTAATGTAATATTAATATACCACAAGCAATAGTTATAAAATACATGTATCAAAATAATTTCTAAATGTTTGTCTTATTTAATGAACTTGGTGTCAGTGCATAAACTCTTCGTTTAGTACTTAATATTCAATTTTTGAATTTAAAATTCAACTGATCACTACTGTATTAGCATGCGTTAATGTCCTGGTTACCTTAAAAAATTATTTAAAATGTGAGACCAAATAAAATTACTATCAATTTCGTCGGTGTCACTTGTTAACGTTGCTCGCTATAAATTTCTTTTGGTTGGGCGCCACGTGTCTACTCCTTGGTACACCTATCTGTAAGGGAGTAAAAATTATATCTAATACCTCGGGACTGCTGCACTGGCTGCAAACTCCATCTCCCTAAGTATGGTAGAATCTAAACAAAACACTAATTTTGCTTAAAAAAAACATAGCCTAAACTATAATAATTTAAGAGCATAAAACGTCTAAAAAGTTCTTCAGGGGTGGGATGACTTGTATAGCTTAACACAGTAGTGTACCATTTAATGCACTAAGTCACAAACACACCAGTTCAATAAATAAACAATTGAAAAGCAAAGTATTTCTAATGTTTTAGTAATATATGTACAAGAAAAGGTATGTACAAATAAGCATGATTCGACTTAGTTCCTTCATAAAAAAAATCAAGTAGCAAAACTATATACAAACCGACTTAAACTTTCATAAGTCCAAATTTTATATACAATTAATAAAGAAATTAAATTACGTTAAATCATTTACAATTAAATTAAATGCGCCGATAAGTGGCTGAGCTCATAACCTCATCAGTGTTACACTGTTTGTTAATACAAAATATGTGTACAAAGCACTTTATGCAAAGTTGCTATATATTCAAAGTGAAGTTAGATTGAGGTAAAGGTCATTATAGTTCAAATTTAATGTCAAGTAAATGTGGACTTCGAGCATCGAGTAACTTACTAACAATTTTAAAACAAAATTAAATTTAAAAAGTCCAGGAATGTTTACAACATCATGAGGTAAGCTACGAATAAAAATTATTGTAGTTTACTCTTTGTTTAACTAAATTTTGTTCCAAACCCGATCCGATAAGAAAGTATAATTACCTAGTTACATAATTTGTAGGAAAACAATGTCATCTGTCTGCAAACATCCAAACCTAACCGCCAGCTGCGTCCTTGACTCGACTTGACCCTTGCGACGAACATGGAATTGTAAAGCATCAACAACCTTTGCTCTCCACTTCGCACTTGTAGTTTCGTCACTTGTTTTGGATTAAAGTCGAATGGTACATCTTCATATGAAATTCCGTTAATCAAGTCCAAGTTTATGCCAACGCCATTAGATATCTAGGAAACCTCTTTCGTTCAAGACGGTACCTTAGTAATCTAATTTTAAAATAACTAAAGTTATTTATTTCAACCGTAACTGACAGCTAAAATTTGTAATACTTCATTAGCAAAATTTTATTTAAAAGAAATCTCACCTACCACTAGCCTGCTGTAAGTTTCGTGAAGTAAAACATTTTAAATCGAACTCGCTTCTTCGCAAGAATTATTACTAAGAAGCCGATTCTTCGAAACGTCCTTCTGCTTGCAAGTTCAACTCAACAAGAACCAGAAAAACCACGATGGCCTTGAGTATCGCCGTCGGACCTCGAATCCCTACTCCGTTCTAACTTGTTCTACGCGCACTAGAACTATATACTACCATAGATGTATACGCTCCGTAATTAGGATTGCCTACCTATAAGGATATTAGCAGGATTTTACACTGCTACAGTACACATTGAAGCCCTTCTCTGCCAGTCGCCCTTGTTTCGCTTGGGCGGCTAACACCAGCGGGCTTCAAAATTTAATACGACTTTTAATGGCACAGAGATAGAAATAAAATAATGTACATATACTGCGGGATGTAAGAGAGTTACGGTGACTCGACTTTTGCAGCCCCGTGCCAAAAGAAAATCGTTCATTTTAATGATACCTATTAATGAATAAGTTCTTAATCATTTGCGATTAATAAAAATTTACGTGCTGCTTCACAGCCGTTCTAGTAAATTTAACTTATGCAAGAGTGTTTTAAAGTCACAAATGTCAATTATGTCTAAAGTGGGATAAAAATTATTACTACAACTCATAATAGAATTTCATAAAATTTGAATTCTAAAACGTGTTAATGCGTTTCTCAGCTCAAACCAGCTGCCACGCAGCGTTTAACTTTCGATGTGATTTGAGCATGTCCACTTGTAAATGCTGATCTTTTATGTACATTGTATGTTTAATACTTCCTCCAAGAAAGTAAAGTTTCAAGCACATTTTAATGGTGTATTGTGTGATCTGGCCTAAGTCAGTTCGTGATTGTTGTATGTTATTTTCATATTTTAAACTGTGAATTTGTATAGTTAAATTTTCTTATTTTCAATAGGGAGAAGTTGGTTTTCTTTTGCATTTATATTAACACTTAATATTTTGTAACTCATGTTATCAAACGCGGTTATTAACATGTAAGCTCTTTGTAGATATCACTCTAACTGAAGTACGAATTTTTCGGTAAAATCTTTAAAAGTCAACAATTTTAGAAGTGATCTAGAATTGCATGGGTTCTAGTGTGCATCTACAAAACGATAGAAAGTTACAAAAAAAGTTAGCTTGAACTTAGGGTTATTAATTTAGATGAAGCATTTACCCAAAATTTAGACATTTTATAGAATCCAAACACCACCCTCTTTTCCTCTCGCAAATTGGAGATATTAGATTTATATATGGGAAACATTATGTTAAATAGGAAAGTTAATATACAACAGACTTTTATCCAAAGTCTGCTTTATCTACTAATACTCTAGTCTTCTTTGCACACTAACTCTTACAAAAAACTTTTAATCCATTTCAGGATTCCATGAACAGAAATGTGGATGTACATTATAGCCATAGCAACATCACATAGAACCACCACCATCTTAGTTATTTTAAAATCTAGACTGACATTAAAATGATTATCAACTGATTTTAAATTGTAGTTATTTTTAACAATGCTGGCAAAAATTGCAAGCGGAACTATATTTATGTCATATAGGTATAAAAGATATTCACAACGTGAAAAATGAAACGTTTGGTTCCGTGTCTATACTTTTGTTACGTGATACCAAGCTGGAAATTTGAAGATTGTATTGGAACAATATCTAGAATCTGTACAAAATATAGCAAAATTCATTGAACACATTAAAACTTGGTTTAGTATTAAAGTAAATATAAGCAGATGCCTCATTCGGAAGACGAACATGGCCTTTAGATATGAAATTTTAGAAATTGTAACTTTGTAGCATCTCTTTCAGTGTCATAACTGAAACGGTCTCTATAAAGTCTAAATATCCAAGATACTGGGTGAAAGATCGAGTACATATACGAATGAACTTAAAACAACTAGAATTTAGTTGATTAACCTGTGATAAACTAGAAAATCGAATTCACTTAGTGTTTAGTTTGAGCTTTTGGATCTCTTGTTGTAATTTTAACATATTCGTTGTTTTAGGTTAATTACCTTCAACATAACATACTTTTAAATTCACGTAATTAAAATAAGGAAAGCTGTTTAAAAATATCAAAATACAAGGAGAGGAACAGGTGTTCGGCTTTGATTAGCAAAACAGTATTAAGTTACAAATTACAAGTTACAATCTTTACATCCATAAAAAGTGGACAGTAAACGTAATTTTAAATACATATAGCATATACAATTTTAATCACCAGACCTCTTTTATAATATTTTCCACAACATAGTTGTAGAAACAAAGTCCCAAAAAATAACACAAGTCTGAAATATAAAGTAAATGAGGATCACCAGCAGGAGAAATAAGCTTTTTTAAATGGCAACATTGGCGGGCTTCATAAAGGTGCTTAGTTGTAATAATTATACACATTTATTCTAATATGCCCTGATATGATGCACCAGAGTAAAAATTAAATTATTCTACCACTCCCCTCGACCCGGGCTTCGTCTAATCTGCAGTACATAGCGGGCTTCATATGATATGTGAGGTATGTATATATATATATATATATATATATATATATATATATATATATATATACCTCACATATCTTATGAAGCTCGCTATGTACTGCAGACTAGACAAGCCTGGGCCCAGAGGAGAGGTAATATAATTTAATTTTTACTCAGGCATATTCTTTTAGGGTATATTAGAATAAATGCTTATAATTATTACAACTAAGCACTTTTACGAAGCTCGCCAATGTTGCCATTTAAAAAGGTCTTATTTCTCCTGCTAGATATCTGTATTTGCTTTACATTCCATACTGTATTATTTATTACGGTTTTGGTTCTACAACTATGTTGTCGAAAATATTATAAAAGAGCTCTGGTTATTGAAATTGTATATGGTGTATGTATATAAAATTACATTTACTGTCAACTTGTAAAGGTGTAAAGATATAGCTTTGTAACTGAATACTGTTTTGCTAATCAAAGTCGAACACCTGTGTGTCTCTTTGTATTTTAATGCCATTAAATGTACGCTATTCAAACAGCGTTCCTTATTTTAATCAAGTGAATTTAAAAGTATATTTTGTTGAAGGTGATTAACCAAATGCCACGGATATGTTAAAATTACAACAGATACAAAAGCTCAAACTAAGCACAAAGTGAATTTGATTTTCTAGTTTATCGCTGAACAATTAGCCAAATTCTAGGTTCTTTTAAGTTCATTCGCATATTCGTACTCAAAAGCTTTTAATTTGGTCTTTTACCCAGTATGTTGGATATTTAGACCGTTTCTGTTATCACACTGAACGTGCAGAAATGTAAAATTCAATTTCTTTGTCTATTTCTAAATATAGCAGGGTAATCGTGGTAAGGAATGTTACAGTTAAAATTGCAATTTCTAAAATTTCATATCTAAAGGCCATGTTCGTCTTCTAAACGAAGCATCTGCTTATATTTGCTTTAATACTAAACCAAGTTTTAAGGCGGTTGAATGAATTTCGCTATATTTTTTATAGACTCTAGATATTGTTTCAATACAAAACAACTTAACAAGAAGGCATCTTGATTAGCAGCATGAATTACCAGGCTTCTTTACGGAAAAAGAGCACTATATAGAATTAGACCACTTTCAAAACTCATTCTGTATTGATAAGGATCGAAAACAACATGTTTGCTTTTCAAAAAGTAATTCCCAGCAATAGAATGTCAAGTATTTCTAGGAACAGCACCTGCAAGATATTGCAATAAAGTAACTGTGAAGCATTTGTAGAACACGGCTTGCAACCAATGAGATAACATAAGGACCAAGAATTGCGAACAATGGGGACAGTTTTATTGCTCGTACAACTGCAAATCTGCGAGCTAACAAAATACCGTTTTGTAGAATCTTTTGATATAGATAACAAACCCATTTATGATGCAGGTGGTTAACTTATTTCATAGCATTTGTATTCCCCCAGCCCTTTAATCTCTTAAAGAAAACTTCGATTATTACTACAATATATGATAGAACTTCATAAAATTTGAATTCTAAAACATGTTAATGCGCTTCTCATATCAAACCAGCTGCCATGTATCGTTTAACTTTCGGCGTGGTTTGGGCAACTTAAGTTTATTAATTCAGATGAGGCACTCCCCCCTTCTCTCAAGTACATAAATACTATTCTATTGCACTCACGGTCATAAAACTTAAATGTATTTTATTATTGCCACGAGTTAGAGTTGTTGTGATGGTGCATTTCCTGTTCAGTATTTAGTGACTATTGTAAGTATTATAACTACAAATTGTTTCCAAATAAATGAAAATGTCATTGGATCGCAGTCGATGAATTATGTGCTGTGCTAGGAATGGCATTGGTTTTGATGAAGCTAAGTTGTTTCTTAAATATTCTAAGAATGATCGGTATGTTTGTTGGATGTAACTATTACATTACACTTGCAACACAAACCTTATTAACATTTCCAACACTGAAACAATTTAATTAGCTTTGCTTATTTAGAAATTTTAATGTATATACTGTCAAATAATATTTAAACACCTTACTAATTAATTTATGAGTTCTCTACGTTCGCGTATAGTTTTTATGGCATGTGTAAACTAATGCCTGGCTCAGTGGTGACGAGGTTTTTCGACGCCTTGTGTATAATTTTTGATGTATTGTCTTTTCTTGTTAAACATCAGGTCTGATATTTTTTATTTTGTCATTAATTAATTTTATATAGGGACAATTCATTTGCAAAATTTCACTCTCTTAAAATGGAAATTTTATCGCGAGGGATATGTGTGGTGTATCTGCAAGACTAGATTGTATTTAGTTAAGGATTTGACTTATTTACATAAGTGAACACTTTACATTTTCTTTTCTTTAGTTTTTTAGTTTTTTTTTATTCATTTATGTATACTGTAAATAGCATTGGACTAATTAAATAAATAAATAAATAAATGTCGGCTGATTAAATACCCATTAAAAACCCCTTACGTTATCACTGTATTTAATGCGACTTACAATTTTGGATAAAATAAAATTAAATAAAAACCCTTAACCACAAAAAATATTTAAATTACTAGATACGTATTTCGACCACTATGTGGTCATCATCAGTAGAAAAAAAAAATTAGCTGTATAATTTACTATATTGTTGCTTTAAACACTATCGAGGATATTCTCCTCACCCGCAGGCTGGTGTTCTCAACAACAAACAATTCACTTGTTTGTTGTTGAGAACACCAGCCTGCGAGTGAGGAGAATATCCTCGATAGTGTTTAAAGCAACAATATAGTAAATTATACAGCTAATCATTGATGATGACCACATAGTGGTCGAAATACGTATCTAGTAATTTAAATATTTTTTGTGGATAAGGGTTTTTATTTAATTTTATTTAAATCGTGCCACAGTGTTCCTATAGATTATTTACAATTTTGGGATTAAATTAAGTTGAAATTTTATTTTCTTAATACTCTCACAATCTTGTTTCAGGTTTACCTACAGAATGGTCCAGGACATTCAAGCTTGAGGGGAATAATGATGAACTTACACAATGGCAGACAGTATCTACGGCAATAAATGGTAAGTCCATTTCTTTTATATATAATTTGCATTCACGTAAGTGCGTTCTGTAAAATACTTTCTAATATCTTCACCCAACAATTTCTATACTTTTTGTAAATAACGTCATTAACTGTTCCTATGGTGATTAGAATCTGAAACCTATCGCATGTTAAACAAGTATATGGCTCTAGAAATTAGCATAAATTGCTACGATTTCTGTTCGTAAGATTTTTAATTTTTTTATAGCCGCCCATTAAACTGGAAAAATTATATTGATAGATACATAATTTAATTGTAAACTGAAGTTGTCAAGAGCTTGCGGAATAACATTTAAAGATTTTATTTTGAAATATTTTTTGAGATGCTGCTGAATTTGCCTTGGAAAATATAAAATACTAACTTTGGTGTTTTACATAACCGAAAATGATACAAAAATTTACTAGGGTTTTCAAAAATTATTTTTCCTAAACATTGCATACATTAGCAGTAATTCTTCTTCCTGCTCTTTGAGAATGAAATTACATCAAATTTTTAAACGTATATTCAGTGAGGTTTCAATCCATTACCTAGAATCGTTCTTGAAATGGTAAAAGTTTACGAAGTCTAGAAGAGACTGGTGTGAAAGAGACGGAGCTTACTGAAAACATACGTCTAACAAATAATTTTGAACATACCAAAAACGTAAGTTAACCGATGGTATTTCAAGTTTCGTTGGTACATCTAAAGTAGCATTTTGCCACGTTTGCGCATTTAATCCGTCACATAACGAAATCTCAAGCATTAAAATTATTTGTACTTCCAGGAATCCTGCAACAACCCAAATTTCAACAGAAGCATATACCGTGGAATGCAAGTGAAAAAGAAGCATTGTTTAGTTATTTCGCCAAACAATTGAAGAAACGTGAGTGAATCCAGAAAAAAATAATTGAGGATTGTCAAGTACAGCATTCAGTTTTGAAGAAATGTAGTTGGAGATCAATTTAAGATTATTATGTTTATTTTATAAAAACAACTAATTCTAAGAAATGCATGAAATAGGTTAGACTGTATTATTATTTTATAGATATAAGTATTCAAAATAAAATATGAATTTTATATAAATTTTGCATTTTATTGTATCTGTTTGTTACTAAATTCAGATTTTGTATTTATAAACCACATATGTTTTCGAAGGCACTATAACATCAACGTTGCTTTACTATCTCAGACTTTAATTTTTACATGTTTAGAACGGATGTGCATATTGCATCTACGTTATATCTCAAACAAAATATGTCCTGTACCCTCCTGCTACTGATGAACAGCGCCACGTGTCTCAATAACCATAACAATCGACGTAACAACTATTTATATATTACTGATTTATTAGTCACAGGGTTCAAGTACTTTTTATACTTTGATGTTTAAGATATAAACGGTAAGTTGTTAACAATACTTGTATTTAGTTTCAGGTGTATTTGAATTGTAAAGTTTATACAAACAAAAATTTACAATAAATTTTTGCTGTAACTTCTTACATTGTTATCATGTTTGATTAGAATTATTGTTGGAGTTATTACAGCTAGTTTAGTTCATGAGCAATGAGTGTATAATCTAAAACACATAACTTTTTATTAAATATTAGTACTTTGTTTTCAAACATTTCACAAAAAGAATGATACTAGTAGGCCGAATAATTGAACCCGATATATATTTTTTTTAAGAAATATTAGGGAAAACCAATCAGGAGGAATTGGTACAAAAAAGATGAAACAAACCTTTGCAAGTAAAACCAGTCCAAAAAAATTATCTTTATTAGGATAATTTCTTATCTTCTTCACATACTTTTGTCATTAATAGACGTTGAAGATCACAAGAATTTAAGACCACTGTTCACTTTGAATATAATTTGAATGGGGCTAGTACCGGTTTCATGTCTAAAAACCCCCTATCTAATAAAGAGGCAATCAAACGAGAAAAATACAAGCACTAACGAAGCATAAAGCATTACGACCATTTTTGATTTCATATATTTGCATGAGGCTGTCATGTATCCAGTACCGCCAATAATTTTCCAATAGGAAAACGAGCTACAATGAAATAAATTCGAGCACTAACATTCACAAATAAAAGCGACAGTGGTAGACTATTTTGGATTAAAAATTTGGGGCTCCTAGCAACATGCAACTGTCAAAACATTCAAAATGACACAAAATAATGGTCTAAATTTTTACTCATGCTTTTTTCAATGTCATAACTTAGCATATCAACAAAATGTTATCAATTTTCTTAACTGTAGAAATTGTATAAAGGGATTTTCCTTGATTTTTACATTAACACTTATCAGAGTCATGTTACACCAAGTCGCTCCTTGTTTTCATTGAACATTATAAAATGTACTATGTAGAGGATAGGTCTTTCAAAATCTCATTACTGCAAAATAAAGATGGGACTTAATACATGGTATAATCAGTGTAAAACTATGTGGGTATAAATCTGTTCTTATTGTGCAAATTTATGAAACTTAGAAATACGTAAATACGTATTACATAAGCCACTATTGTAAATAACAGGATAAAACGTTTGAAACGACAAAATCAATCTATTAACGCAATTTGCAAATTGCTGAAATATTATGTTCACTGATATTCATTTATATTAACAGAAATTACTTCTAAATAATATCTAACACCGTCCCTCAATTTAACCTGTTTAGTATGTAACAGAGAGTGGCGGCCTCATAAGTATAGTTACTAACATGAATAAAATCTGGCAATGGTGCAATAGTTCTAAATTACGACGTATGGTAGCGCACTATATCGGAACATTCTAATGACCCCACTATGATTGATCAACAATCTACGGGCTAAAAGAGTTTGAAAACGTCCTATTACTATACTTGTGGAGTCAGTGAAAATTTTTGAGGTTTTAGCAGGCACCCGGGAACCATTTATTTTTTATATGTATCTTTCATGGTGTTCATTTTAGCTAATAATTAGCGGAACCTTTTGGAATTCGCATAAGAAGTTTAAAAGGCTTTTGAAGCTGTGAGATCACAAAGAATGGCCTCATAAGTTTGACAGGCCCCAGAGGCCTGGTCAATAGATTGTGAATTGGCCCCACTAGGATAGAGGCGTGATCTCTTTCTCTCTCTCTTTAATGGTATTAAAATACAAGTAGATGAACAGGCGTTTGGCTCTGATTAGCGAAACGGTATTCAGTTACAAAGCTATATCATTACACCTTTACAAAGTTGACAGTAAACGTAATTTTAAATATATACAGCATATACAATTTTAATCACCAGACTTCTTTTATAATATTTTCCACAACATAATTGTAGAACCAACATCGCAATAAATAATACAAGTCGCAAATGTAAAGTAAATAATGATCTCTAGTAGGAGATATAAGACCTTTCTAAATGGCAACATTGGTGGGCTTTGTAAAGGTGCTTAGTTGTAATAGTTATACACATTTATTCCCTGAAAGGACGTGCCTGAGTAAAAATTAAATTATATTACTGCTCTCCTGGACCCGGGGTTTATTTAGTCTGCAGTACATAATGGGCTTCGTAAGATACATGAGGTACGTATATATATATATATATATATATATATATATATTATATATATATATATATATATATATATATATATATTACTCATATTTAGACCAGGGTAGAAAATTAATGAATTACATCAAATAATTTTAATCACCGTGTAGAAGCTTTGGGAAAAGGTACGCGTTATTAAAAAAACCGTGAAGCATAAAAATTCATTCGTTTCATTAAAAATAAGGGAGTTAAATTATGTACAAGACGCTTGCTATAAAAAAAAGGAAGCAGTATTAAAAAGCTCTGCGTGTAATTTAATTATTCCTAGTAAAGAAACAAATAGAAATTACGTGCAAAATTTATATTAATTAACTCAATTTTAAGTAACCGGTATTAAACAAAATGTACAGATAATAATTAATATTTGATTAGGAGTCACTAAAATTAAAGGGTATTATTTTAATTGGAGTTAATTGAACCATTAGTAACATATAATATCTATAAAACTTGTAAAACCCAATAAAATGCAAATCGTAGAAGTGTTATTTAGAAGTATTATGTTTGAACACCTGCGTATTTTTAAAAGGCTCATTCTGCGTAAATTTGGCAGATAACAAATGGTTACAGAGAATCTTGGAGAAACCGTAGCTTAATAGTTACGAGAAATGCTAAAGGTGGGTTATTTCACAGTCCACATGAACTGAAATAATCGATAATAAAGAATATCAATTTGCACCAATAAGAACAGGGTAGATAGAGACAGATAATATGCGCAAGACCGAGACACATATAGTAAAAGGCGTGAGTGGAGCACAACGTCACTGGGTTGCGATTGGTTGAAAATAAGAGGCAAACTTGAGAGGTAGAAATAACATTTCTGTATAAAAATTAATTAGTTATTTCTAGACGTTGCGAGCCGTGTCGAAATTTCTGAGATTTAACTGATGCGAGTGCAAATTTCGTAAAAATCGCATGCCGGGCTGCGGAATGGGAACCTAGCATGCGAAATTCTGAAGAATTGTCCGTTTTGGGGACAAGACCGACAGACGGGCTAACCGCTATATATACCCAGGTTAATATGAACAAGCTCTCTTAGATTTTCGAATTGATTCAATGCGTTAAACAGTGCTTTTTAGTTTTCCGATTTTGATTAAATAATTTAAACAGTTTGCTCGTATATTTTGGTGATTTAAAAACAGTTTGTTCTTTACGTGCTACAATGCAAGTAATTTAGTGCACTTAGAAAAGAAGATACAAGGTAATAAAGTCTAGTATCACTGTACCAATTAGTCTAATTTGCAACGACAAATGAATACACAAAAGTAGGCAGTTTTGGCGTATATTGGTGAAAGAAGTATGAATTTCTTTGTTATTTTTCGGGGGTGTTAATAATTAAATGGTTCGTAAACGTGTCTGGATCCACAAAACAAGGTTCAGATATACACAGATGAGTTCCGGAAAAGCCCTGAAACAACTTTAGATGAATGGTGGTGGAGAAAATTTTAAAAGCGTTGAGAATCAGAAGCCGTAAATATAACCCAGTTGGAATGGTGTGATTAACAAAAGGGACGATGTACATTGAAGCTACGAGTGCAGTAACCTTCAGGTAAATTATACTATTTTGTTTGAACTTTGATGTTTTCGTGTGTGTTGAATAACTTTATAATTTATTTACTTAAAATGGACAGTAATGAAGTTGTACTAACAACAAATTTTTAATTTTAAGGTGAAATTTTCTTGTTTAAGTCGAAAGGAGTATTTAGTATTTATGTTCTTGATGAAAATTTGGGTATGTCTTTGAGCTCAATTAGACGAACCTGGTTAATTAACGTAAAGGGGTGGTAGATGCTCCCTTTGTACTCAGACTCAGGTCTGCATATATTGTTACATTAATTAGTAGGCATCCTACAAAGACTTTAATTCTGGATGCACATTAAAATAATTATAAAATTAAATCTTGAAATTTTCTGATACTGAAATTTATGCTGAATTTTAATTTTGAAATTTTAATGTATTGTGAATATTGATGTAAATAGAGTTAACGTTGATGTTTGTGATAGGAATGTGTTTGTTTGTTTTATGATTGAGGAGAAGGTTTATCTAGGGGAGCAGCCGAGGCGATGAACAGAAGAAAGTCGACGGACCAGTTAATTTAGGAAGTTTTACAGCATACATGACGCCCAATTCGTGAGGCTCGAATCTAATACAGGAAACACAGCAATATATATATATATATATATATATATATATATATATATATATATATATATATATATATATATATATATATATATACGAGGGCCGTTCGGAAAGTAGTACCCGTTTGTACCATGTGGAGCACTGGTGAGTAGAGTAGCATCTGGACAAGTAATAACACATTTAGTTATATTGCAGCTGTCTATGTGCAAAGTTACGCCTCGCTGGTACTGACTGTGTTCTTTCTGTGAGTGTTTATAATGTTAAAAAAAATAGAGAACGCCGCCAGTTGTGAAATTAAGGCTGTGATTAGATTTCTCAACGCAAGAAATGTGAAACACTGCAATATTCATCATCAACTAAAGGAAGTGTATGGAGACAATGTTATGAATGAGTCATCAGTTCGGCGTTGGTGTCGTAATTTCAGTTTGGGCAGAGACAATACCCATGATGAAGAGCGTTCCGGAAAACCGTCAGTAATTACGAACAAACTGGAAACAGGAAAGAAATTTGAAAGTGATGATGAACTGAAAGCAGCTGTGACTACATATCTCAATATATTGGCGGCAGAGGAGTACGAAGCTGGCATAGAAAAACTCGTCTCACGTTATGATAAATGCTTTAAAATGCGAGGTGACTATGTGGAGAAGTAGTGTGAGGTTTTAAGGTTTGTTCTTTTCAAATAAAACATTAAAATTTGTTAAGATGTACTAGTTTATTTTTATTCAAAACGGGTACTACTTTCCGGGCGACCCTCGTATGTATATATATATATATATATATATATATATATATATATATATATATATAATATAATACTTTTTCTTTGTAGGTTTTTTTATTTTTAGGTCTGCTGGATTTAAATAAATACTCTTTTTTATGGCCTAAATTTTCGCATATATTTTTCTATGCTTGATCACAGGCTACAACTGTATTAACGCTTTATAAAGGATGAACAAAGATAAGAAAAACTTACAGTGAGGATGGTTGAAATTGGCATCAGTGTTTGGAATAAAATAATGTTTTTTATAGAATAAATATTAATGTAAATAGTGAAAGTAAAATGACAGTGTCATTTTTGATAAGTTTATTATTTGTTTTTAACGACATGGTTGGTTTGTGAGTGTATGTGCATGTAGGTGTGTGTGTGCATGTGAGGGTGAATGTATTTGTTAATTTTGTATGTTTGTGTGCATGTGTGTGTGTGTGTTGTAATAGTGATTTAATTGGAATCTATGTTATCAACAATTGAGTATATATAAATGTAAAATAAACAAAGCAAAAAAGAAAAAAATAAAAAGTGGTTGAGGGCGAGGGGTTTGAGTATTATTGAAGGCATTTAATGTTTAAATTTTAATAAATATGAATATATGACGCTTAGGTTGTCAATCTCCGTTTTTTTGTTAAATTTGTTGTGGCTTTTATAGATGTAGCACATTTCCAAGAAAGTCCTTTTAAAAAGATTTTATTCCACTTTTATTAGTTGTGGATTTGAAAAGTCCATTTTGTGATTTTGGTTGAGGGTGTGAGTTGTTAATGTACAAGTTTTTGGTTTTACTCGAATGTCACTTTTGTGTTGGGTAATTCTTTGACCAATATTTTGTGGCGTTTGGCCTATGTAACACTGATCACAATCTAAACAGTTAATTTTGTAGATGGCATTTCTTTGAAGTTTGACTGGTGTTGCATCTTTTAAGTTTGGAGTGTAGATTTGTTATTGTTAGTAAATTCTTTTTGACAATTTTGACATTTAAGTTTTTGAATACTTTGCTTAATTTAGTAGTTAAATTTTGAATAAATGGTATGGGTGTATAAATTTGGGGTGTACTGGATTTTGGTGTATTGTGATTATTTTTTGTTGGTGTTCTGTGATTATATAGAAGTTTCTTGATCAATGTTTTTGGATAATTGTTATCTAATAATATGTTTTCCAAAAGTAATAAGTTTTTTGTATGTAGAGAAGTGTGTGATAGCCTTTTGACCCTGTTTTTGAATTCTAATATAAAGTTTGTTTTTATGCTAAAGGGATGATTTGATTTATAATTTAGGTAACGTTTGGAACTCATTGGTTTATGATACCAATCTATAAAACTAATAAAAGTGGAACAAAATCTTTTTAAAAGGACTTTTTTGGAAATGTGCTACATCTATAAAAGCCCAAACAACTTTAACAAAAAAACGGACATTGACAACCTAAGCGTCATATATTCATATTTAGTAAAATTTAAACATTAAATGCCTTCAATAATACTCAAACCCCTCGCCCTCAACCACTTTTTATTTCTTTCTTTCTTGCTTTGTTTATTTTACATTTATATATACTCAATTGTTGATAACACAGATTCTAATTAAATCACTATTACAACACAGACACACGCGCACACACACACATGCACACAAACATACAAAATTAACAAACACTTTCACCCTCACATGCACACACACACCTACATGCACATACACTCACAAACCAACACTGTCGTTAAAAACAAATAATAAACTTTTATCAAAAATGACACTGTCATTTTACTTTCACTATTTACATTAATATTTATTCTATAAAAAACATTATTTTATTCCAAATACTGATGTCAATTTCAACCATCCTCACTGTAAGTTTTTCTTATCTTTGTTCATCCTTTATAAAGCGTTAATACAGTTGTAGCCTGTGATCAAGCATAGAAAAATATATGCGAAAATTTAGGCCATAAAAAAGAGTATTTATTTAAATCCAGCAGACCTAAAAATAAAAAAACCTACAAAGAAAAAGTATGATTCCTGCAAGGTCGCCAAGCATTATATTATATATATATATATATATATATATATATATATATATATATATATGTATCATCATCATTAGGTCTTCAGTCCTGGAACTGGTTAGACGCGTACCATCATTGTTTCCTATTCTAAACTAACCTACAGATTTCCCTGAAATTTCCAAAGTCTGCATCTATCACTATCTGATCTAGGTCTACATCTACCTCTTTTTTCCTATCTCTGCTTGTAATATATCCCATACTATTCCCCAAAATGCTTTACAACGTATTCCGCCCTTCTATTTCTCTTTTTCCCCAGATATCCTTGTTTCCCTACTATTTCTATAACCTATTTGTTATTATCTTTGTTTGTCCATGCTATCGTCCTCATACATCTGAAGCACAGTATTTCAAAAGGCTGCTACCGTTTTTCTGTCTGCGTTTCAGACTGCCCGTATTTCATAGGCATACTGTGCTGTGCTCCACACATATGCTTTCAACAATTTTCTTCTTGTTCTATGTTTGTTGTCTTTCCTCATAGGTGCTGTTTTTTCTTGTTAGATACAGTTCGGTCACCTTCTATTGTTTTACAGTTATATACCCTTTTTTTCCTACCTTCAGTGGTTGTGAAGGGAGGTAAGCAGCCTGTGGCTGCCAAGTTCCCCCAACACTTAACCATTTACCGATTTAATATATTTTCCAATATATCTTTTCGCACAGTCAACATTAGTTGCAGATATTTCGCAACCAACAACTAGTTGTTTATACTAATCATCAGATTTATCTGTGCTTATTTTTTCGTCATTAGGTTTTCCGTCTCAAAACTGATTGGACACGTACCTGCACTTATTTATATTCTGAGCTAGCCTACATAGTTCCCTGAAATTCTCACACAGTATGTGTATACAGTTCGTTCCCCTTCTATTGTTTTCTAATTTTATGCCCTATTTCACCGAGATTCAGTGAAGGGAGTTAAGCAACCTGTGGCTACCAAGATCCCCCAATACTTAGACGTTTGCCGAATTAATGGTTTTCCTGGTTGGACACGTACCGTCACTTATTTATATTCTGAGCTAGCCTACATAGTTCACTGAAATTCTCACATAGCAAGTGTATACAGCTCGTTCCCCTTCTATTGTTTTCTAATTTTATGCCCTATTTCACCGAGATTCAGTGAAGGGGGTTAAGCAACCTGTGGCTACCAAGATCCCCCAACACTTAGAGATTTGCCGAATTAATGGTTTTCCTGGTTGGACACGTACCTGCACTTATTTATATTCTGAGCTAGCCTACATAGTTCCCTGAAATTCTCACATAGCATGTGTATACAGCTCGTTCCTCTTCTATTGTTTTCTAATTTTATGCCCTATCTCACCGAGATTCAGTGAAGGGGGTTAAGCAACCTGTGGCTACCAAGATCCCCCAACACTTAGACATTTGCGGAAATAATGGTTTTCCAGTAAATCCTTTCACACTTAACATTATTCGAGAATATTGCCCAACTAATTCTTGTAGTTACTTATAATAATCATCATGTTTAAGCACAGTTATGTTTTTCGTCATTAGTTTATCCATCTTGGGATTGGTTGGATGCGTACCTCCATTGATTTCTATTCTGGGCTAGCCTACACATCTCCCTGAAACCCCTACAGCCTACATCTTTTACTATCTGTGTGCAGTAGTCTAACCTAGGTCTGCCTCTTCTTCTCTTTTTTCCGATCTCTGCTTCTAATATATTCCGCACTATTCCCTCATGCCGTAGTATGTGGCCTATCATCCTATCTCTCCTATTTTTTACCGTTTTCCACATATTTCTTTCTTCCCCTACCATTTTAGTACCTCTTCGTTCTTAACTTTGTCTGTCCATGATATCTTCATCATACGTCTGTAGCACCACATTTCAAAGGCTTCTACCTTTTTCTTGTCCGCTTCTCCTACTGTCCAGGCTTCACATCCATACAGTGCTGTGCTCCATACATATGTTTTAAGCAATCTTTTCCTTGTTTCTATGTTTGTGGTCTTTGAGCACAGTAGTTGCTTTTTCTTGTTAAATGTAGCACGACCTTGTGCTAATCTTTGTTTTATATCTTTTGTGCTTTTCCCATCTTGCGTTATTTGGCTTCCTAGGTAGCAGAAATCCTTAACCTCTTGTAAGTTCGTGTTACATACTTGTATTCTTGTTTTTGATTTATTTTCCTCACCTTTGCATACTAGAACTTTAGTTTTAGTTTTGTTAATTTTCATACCGTATCTCTCTGTTAGAACCGCTTCCATTTCATTAAGAGCAGATTCTAACTCTTCTTTGCTAGACGCTAATACTGCTATATCATCTGCAAATCTAAGCATATCAATTTTTTGTCCTTGCATAGTAATTCCAAATGTCTTCCTGCATTTGACCGTATTCATTGCCTCTTCTATGTACAAGTTAAAAATCAATGGGGATAGGGCACATCCCTGTCTCACCCCTTTCCTAATGTTTACTTCTCTACGTTCCTGCTCTAATTCTATTACTGCTGTTTGCTCTTTGTATAAGCTATGTACTATTCGTCTATCCTTATAACTCATTCCAATCTTTTTGAGTATTTCAAACATTTTATTCCATTTTACATTGTCGAAAGCTTTTTCCAAATCTACAAACCCTATATACCCGCTTTCCCCTTTTTCTATTGTTTTCTTCATTATTACTCTCAGAGCTAAAATAGCCTCCCGTGTTCCCCTGTTCCGCCTAATATAAGTATATAGTTAATAAAATGAAATAATAACTTAGACTTTTATGTAAACCCCAAATGAACATTTCAAATCGAGCTAGTAATTGAAAGAAGGAAAATGTAAGGTCTTGGACAGGACTTGAACCTGTATCTTAGGCTTTCCGGAACCATGCGTTTACCAATTATGCCACCAAGACTGATGACGACAATTGGGAAATTTACAAATTCAAATTGTGTACACAACTATACATAAACTTAACTTTCAATTACGTTTAGCATTTTTTGTCAATCATATTTGACATTGGCAAGTTTTTGAATGATGTCAGTTATAGACAAAAGCAACACTCAAAATTATGGCGATAAGCCGTAATTTATGATCCCAAAATAAAATATTTGTCTACCAATAAACAACAACAAAAGTCCCATTGATTGTTATAATTTACCAATGAATTCATCAATTAGTATTTTTTAAATTATTTTTTAAGTATTTAATTTCATTTGATTGTCCTTGTTTCAATTGAGTTGTTTCCAAGTTTTGCCGAGTTGTTTTTCGTTAAGCACAAGTATTGTTTTGATCTAGTAGTATTGTGATTGTGAAAATCGGCATTGATGGAAAATTCTAAAATTATATTAAATTTTTCTCTAATTGTAAAAATTTTGGATTTTTCTGCAAATCAATAGGTATGATGTTTGTTCTGTTAATTTTGATACTGGTAATATATTCCTATTTTTACATTGTCTCCTTGTTCTTGTACGTTTTGAAAAATTAGAAATATTTTTAATTGACGTATTTTGTAACGTTGGTAATTTTTTTTATTTTAAATTTATTTGTACACCACATTGTTGCTATGTTTACAAGGTAAAATGATTATGTATAAAAGCATAATATATGTCTAGTTTAGTTTTTGTATATTAATTTTTGAAATTGTCTGAATAAAATTCTGAAACGGCTATATTTTTATCAATTTTTCCTAATTAACAACGCATATTAAGTAAAACGCATTAACTTTAACAGTAAATGACATTTGACTTCTGAAAATTTAACACCACAAGGAGTTTTTCATCAACTTTAAAAAGAACATCAAATTAAAGTGAAAAATTTTATTTCGGTAACGAGCATCAAGCCGTAGGTTTTTTAAATATTATTTATTGAATTCTTCTTTCAAACCATGGACCACAAGTAATTGTAATTATAACTTTAACCAGAAAACCAACTCCAGCGTAGCTATAGCATAGATGATGTAGATGCTTATTTACAAGCATTAATTTAAAATATTTATTATTGTACTCTAAAATAAATAAATTGTGAATGTAGCAATTGCCGAAAGTGAGATTAACATTAGTAAGCTTTTATAATGTGATTTATTTTATTCTTTTTTCAGGTGTGGACCAAGATTGATGCTCATTAAATTAACATTGGTAACCAACTCCAATGCACATTAAACATGCAGCAACTAACAGTACTGTAAATATAACTATAACGCGATTGTGTGAAGCATATAATCCAATAATGCTTTATTTTAACATATAAGTACTTTACAAAGAAAACAATTTATAAAATGACTTATATGGTTAATTTATAATGTGGAGTGCTTGAAGTAAGTTTTTCAGTTATCATCACTTTCTGATACAGATCTTTCACTGTCACTACCTACATGAATAATTAACTCATTAATGGTTATGTCCAATGTTTTTTCACGTTCATACCAATCAGTCATAGGTTCCTGTATGTTTCATATGTTTATTCCAAACTCTTATGAGCATTGATGTAGTGCTTCCTCCCATATTGCAAAAACCTGGTTGTCATCATAACCACCCTTTCTGATATGTTCATTGTATTAACCTTTTGCATGTGCCCAAACCATTTCTATGGTTGAATTGGCAATGATATTGAGGTAAGCAGAGAACTTCGTGTCCATGACTTCCCACAAAGTCATCTGCTTTGTAACGCTTCTCTTTTCTGTGTATTTTTTACTAAAGCTGACAATTCTGCTTTAAACATGTGAATTATGTTGAATATTATTTGTAATCTGTATTATATCAGCCTTATTCCAAAATAATGATGGTATTTTCTCAATCAGTCTTGAATAACAAGGTGCTTGTCCAACACAATTAGCGATGGTTCTTCTAAATTATTCACTAAAGTTCTTTTACCCTCTGTAAAAGCATGCTCCATTCATTTCACCATGATAATCATTGTTTTGAGATTTGGAAGCAAATAATAAGGAGTCACTCTATACAAACCCTGCTTCTGAATCCGCATGCACAACAACAAATTGTTTCTCGTCATAATCTCTCAGTTTTCTTAAAACTTTATACATCATTATCTTGCCACGATTTTGTTGGATTTCCTTTCAAAAACAACCATGTTTCATCCATGAGGACCATGTGTCGTTTAATGTTTTCCTTATATGCCCTCAGAAATTTAATTCTAGTCTTAATAATGCTTAGTTTTTCCATTAAAGCTCTGTGATTAGCCTCTGTTTTAAACTTAAAACCAACATAATGTAAAACTTGTTTCAAGCTGGTAATACTTAAAATTATTTCTTTCTCCCAAAGGTCCATATTTAAAGATTGCACAGTCATATGCTTTTCTGTAAAGAAAAAATTTATCATCGTTTCCTAAATCACTTTATGGCACTTACTTTCCGTATACGTTTAATAATTTAATGTATAGGTAAGACATGAAATAGCTACCTGTTTTGTTATCGAATACCCGTTTTCCGTAACGGGATACAAATAGAACCACCTTGAGTGCAAAAGGCCGTAAACAAGGGGTTCCGAGATAGAGCGTGGACTGTAATTATTAAGGGGTGAGGGTGAGAACAGTTTATAGGAGTATAATCATACAAAGACATAAAAAACACTTACTGAAAGTTCCTTTGGCACTTGAGAGGCACTAAACACTGTAACTAACGCTTTTGGCCAAGGGTTGAAGGAAAGGAGCGAGACAGGAAAGGAAGAGTCCAATGCCGGATTAGAAGAAGAGAGCGGATTTATTTTTATTAGTTGTGGCTATCACGAGACTTGACGACCGACTCACCTTAACTAGCGCGAACTGTTCGGACCCGCTCGCGCGGAGAGAGGGAATGCCCCGAATGGGGACAGATATGGCGCGTACATACCGCCCACCTAAAATTAAGAAAAAATTTTACAAAAAAAACGAAATATAATTAGAGCTAGGCATTTCCTCCTAGCCGCAGAGTACGGTTAACCCGCCGATACTCGGGTGGAGGATAAGAAAACAAGAGAAAGAAAACAACTAAAAGAGTGACTAAAATCGTAAAAAAATTAAAAATATCCTAACGAAAATTTGAGCATTACTTTTCTAAAGGAAGGGGAAGAATTTTATTCACGGGACGAACGAAGGTACCACGAGACGTTTTACTGAAACAACACGAGTAACTCCGTCGCGACCGGAAATAGCTTTCGATACGGCCTAGCGGCCATGACAAAGGCGAGGTATTTATTCCTAGAAGAAAAACCATATGACCCACCTTCAAGTCGTTATCCAAGGGACGGTTCCACTTTGTCCGCTGCGTGAGTGTGAGTAAATATTCGTTCGACCACCGGCGCCAGAAAGATTGAGTGATTTGACATAAGCGTTGCCAACGTGAATGTAATTTGATACTCTCGGGAAGCGTGATTTCTGGCAAACTCAGAATTGGACCCCCAATAAGAAAATGACCAGGGGTTAGGTAATCAGGGCTATCAGTAGCGTCCGAGGAGTAGAAAGCTAGAGGTCGGCTATTCAACACGGCTTCGATACGAGCAAATATAGTTGTGAGCTCCTCAAATGTGAGGACCTGTTGACCGATAGTTCGCAGTAATAAGGCTTTTGCGGATTTTACGCAAGCTTCCCAAATGCCACCAAAATTAGGTGCATATGGGGGGTTAAATTGCCACTTGAAGAACAGCCATTGCAGAAAATATTTCCTCATGATTTTGACGCAAAAATTCACTGGCTTCCTTCAGCATGCGAGCGGAGCCAATAAAATTTTTGCCACAGTCTGAATAAATGGAATCATGAGCGCCGCGACGAGAAACAAAACGATTAAAGGATGCCATAAAGGCGTTTGTAGAAAGTTCAGAAATTAGCTCTAAATGCACAGCTCTGGTGCACATGCAAACAAAGGCACATAGATAAGATTTTCGATTAGAAGAATTTCGATTTAACGAAGCTTTCGTTAAAAAGGGGCCAGCAAAATCAATTCCGACGTGAGCAAATGCGCGAGTTAATTGTACACGAGATGGAGGCAGATCGGACATTATTGGCTGAGGGGGCTTAGCGTTTAATCGAAAACAGGACAAACAATGGTAAATAGTTTGCCGAACTAAAGAGCGCAGACCAAAAATCCAATAAGTTCGGAGAATAAGAGAATGTGTCATAGAGGGGCCTGAATGTAACGATAAAAGGTGATAATGTTTGCAAATTAATTTAGATAAGTTCGCCCGTTTAGGCAATAATAGAGGATGCTTGCTAGCATAGGGCAACTGAGAATGTTTCAAGCGACCGCCCACCCTAAACAAGCCTTGGGAATCAATAAAGGGCGATAACTTTCTAAACGAGAGAGGAAGATTCTTATTTTTTTCATATAATAATAATTCTGAAGTAAAAAACTGACGTTGAGTCAACTTTACACAAGTCATCAGACCATTTCGGAATTCGTCGCAGGAAATGGGGCCTAACATTTTTTCTCGGGGGTGGCGACAATTGTGAATAAACCGATTCACATATGCCATGCTGTATTGCAAATGAGATAAACAAGAGAATCGCTCCATAAAATCACAAAATTCATTTTGTTCTGTAGCAATAAGCGAGACAGGAATTTGTTTCAATTCGGGAACTTCCCCTATAGGAAGGAAAGAGCTGTTGAGGTTGATAAAATCGTAATTGAAATTGCACGAACCATGCCACCACAATTCGTTGTGCAATAGTTGAAGTGGAGAACAACCTCTTGAAGCCACGTCTGCGGGATTATTTTCCCGCAAATATGACGCCACTGAGAAATAGTAGTATATTCCAGAATTTGGCTAACTCGATTTCCTACAAATGGCTTGAGCAAATATGATGGAGTCTGTAGCCAGGTTAGTACTACTTGAGAATCAGAAAATAGTTTCGTTTCCAAAATTGGGTAAGAAAATTTATTTAAAGTAATTGAATGAATTAATTTCGCTAATAAAAGGGCACCTGAAAGTTCTAAGCGGGGGATACTTAAATATTTTAGAGGAGCAACCTTGCTCTTAGCTTGAATTAGGTTGCAATTCACTGAATCACCACAAATTATATGTAAATAGACGCAAGCGCCGTAACCCCTTTCGCTTGCATCACAGAATCCTAACAATCTATAGGTTCCCGGGAATTGAGACAAAAGACGAGGAATTTTTAGCTGCGATAATATTGTAACTTGGTTACAAAAATCTTGCCATTCAGAACACCAATTATGGTCGGGGACATCATCCCAACCTAATTGTTGTAACCAAAGACGTTGTAACAGGTGTTTGACTATAAAATTACCGGGGTTAACCAACCTAACGGGTCGAATATACGAGCCATATAAGAAAGTACGGCGCGTTTATTAAACGGGCCTTCAAAGGAATTACGTTATAAGTGAATACGTCTAATAAAGGATTCCAAACTAAACCTAATATTTTTATACCGCTCACTTGATCAGAGAAAGTAATAAGAGTTTCTAATTCCGATTTTCAAAATCTTGTAACAATTCCACGGCATTGCTTGACCATTTACGCAAATGAAATTGTCCGAGAGAGAAGCTTAATAAGCTCGCGCTGTAGCTGTCTCGCTTCTGTGACACTACAGGCACCAAAATTACATCGTCCATGTATGTGTGATGCATAATAGCTTCGGAGGCCATAGGGTAAGATTTACCCTCGTCAATTACTAATTGTTGAAGTACTCTTTGAGCCAGAAATGCGGAGGGCGCTAACCCATACGTGAGAGTTTTGAGTTCATATTCACAAATATTTTCTTGAGAAGTAGATCGCCAAAAATGTGCTGGAATTGACGATCCGAGGAACAAACCAGAATCTGACGGTACATCCTTTGGATGTCCGCACAAACAGCAATTTTGTGACAACGAAATGCGGATATTATTTCGGTAGATTTCCTTGTAGTTTAGGGCCAGAATATAACCTGTCATTAAGAGAAATTCCTAATGAATCAGTAGCAGAACCATTGAAAACAACGCGTAGCTTCGTAGTGCTACTTGTTATTTTAGAAACTGCATGATGCGATAGTACATAATCGGAGGGGGTTTCGGCAACGGACATGTGACCAAGATCGAAATATTCCTGCAAAAAGCCATTATAAGCATTTAGCTTTTCAGGAGAGAGTAAAAGACGCCTTTCTAAATTTAAATAGCAATTATAAGCGGCCCGACGATTTTTACCAAGCGGTTCAATACTATGATTGAAAGGAAGAGCAACCGTGTAACGACCAGAATCGTCACGCGAGTGGGTTGCGAGAAAATGCGTCTCACAAAACACATCCTCTGGGGAGGTTTCCGTGGAAATTTTAATTTCTTCCAATTCCTAGAAATTTCTTATTTCTTTATCTATAGAATCAGATTGAATGAAAAGTGAAGTAGCATTAACCGTAGGGTTAATACACGGAACTTGACCGAGCAGCACGTAACCAAACATGGTTTGAATCGCCAAAGGGCGGCCAGGAATAATAGCGGAATGTTCGGAAAACAGTACTTCGGCACATATCTCGGCACCTAGAAGAATTTCTACGGGCAAGGATTGATGGAAACTTTATCAGCCATTTGCATATTTTTAAATTTATTATAAACAGAAATGGGCAATGAACTACCCGGTATATTTCCTGTTATTTTAGGAAATATTGAAGCCTTGAATTGAATTCTATTTTGAGAATATTTAGAATAGACTGTGCAACAAACAGTCCCCTTGGATTTTATTAAAGCGTCGGAAATTCCACTAACTTGGCGGGAATCCCTAGTACGCTGAAGACCCAAACGTTGAACACATGTACTAGTAATTGCGTTTATTTGAGATCCAGAATCAAAAACGCACCTTACGGGTTGTAAATCCTGGTTTATATCTAAAATAAGAGCCTGCACTGTTGCCAACAGCACAGTATAATTTTCATGAGAATTCGAAACATTACAAGCCGAAACTATTTCGGGTGCTATTGCAGTAGAGGATTTTTCCGAATTATGCACCACCTCGTTGGGCAGGGGTTTATGCAACAAAGTATGGTGATATGAGGAATGGCAAACTTTACATTTACCTTCAGAATTGCAACCTTGAGTATGATTACCCAAGCATTTAAAGCACAAATTTAAAGTTTTAATAGTGGAATAACGATCGGCAATATTAAGTGCATGAAATGTTGAACAACCATAAATTTTATGAGCTTCACCACAGCACGGGCATGAAACTCGGACAGCTTTAGCCGTAGCGGCATTTTGCGAACTTTTCATTAAGAGGGACTGATTGAAGTTGGACTTGAAACGAGGATGCGCATTAGGTTTAATAACCTTATCTTTTTTTCATATCGTCATAAAGCTCAGAGGTTTTGCTTTGCAACGATAAAAAAATCGAAGAGCTGGGAACAAGTAGGAACTTCGGAACCTACTTTTAGATCAAAAGCATTTTGCGTTTTGAACTCAAGATTACGGTAACACAACGAAAATAGTATAAAGTCGGCCATATCTTCGACTTTATCCGCCGCCTTCAATGTGTTAACAGCGTTAAAATGAATATTGATGAAGTTTGAGAGAGATCCAGATAATTTAAATTGTAATATTTTATTTAAATAATAGCTAGTAATTCTACGGGGTGAGTTATAGCGTTCTTCTAGCTTATCAAAAGCTTGTTGGTACAAATCAGCCTCAAGGGCTAGATCCGAAATTAGGGCGAGAGCTTCACCCTTAAGATAGCTACGCAAATAGTGATACTTACGAATTAGCGGGATTTGTTCGTTTTCATGAACCAGACTCTTGTAAAGCGAAATGAAATTTTGCCAGTTTTCTACACATCCATCAAAGGGGGTTATACTTAGAGGTTTTAAATAACTTACAGAAGTTTGAGAGGATTAGTTGAAGTATCATCAACCGATTTTGATGCATTTTGTTTGATATCTAAATACCGCGTACGAATGACGTCTAACAGATTGTCAAACGAAGAACTTTGAGTTTTAATCTCCTCCTTTTGTCAACAACCGAATTATAGGTTAAAATTTTATCGTAGACAACATCTAGTTGTTGTTCAATACTTTGCATACGTAGATATCTCGCTTCTACGGCCGCTAAACGGGTTGCAGTACGAACATAATCGGCAATTTCGGTTAAGCGCGCGAAATAATCTTCAAGTTTTTTCTTTAAAATATTACCTTCCGCCATAATTAGGAACTTTATGAATAAATTAACAATAGTTAAGTAAACTAACGTACGTATTAAAGGACGGCTTGTTTGTAAACAAACAAATTCTGAATGGAGTGCAATGATCTTGATATTGAAATATGGTAACAATAATCTAATTGCAATGAACTTGAACTCGAAAGAATGCACGTGCGATTTAACAACAAATTGAAACGTACAGATAACACTTTCAAATCGTTTCTATTATCAAGTACTAAATGATTTACGAATTTGTGAATTAATAAAGACCTACGTTTGTATGCCTTTGAATCGATGAGGCGAGAAAGAGAGAACGATATAAACGTAGTTCTAGATCCGGTCGATGGAGCAAATGTTTTGTTATCGAATACCCGTTTTCCGTAACGGGATACAAATAGAACCACCTTGAGTGCAAAAGGCCGTAAACAAGGGGTTCCGAGATAGAGCGTGGACTGTAATTATTAAGGGGTGAGGGTGAGAACAGTTTATAGGAGTATAATCATACAAAGACATAAAAAACACTTACTGAAAGTTCCTTTGGCACTTGAGAGGCACTAAACACTGTAACTAACGCTTTTGGCCAAGGGTTGAAGGAAAGGAGCGAGACAGGAAAGGAAGAGTCCAATGCCGGATTAGAAGAAGAGAGCGGATTTATTTTTATTAGTTGTGGCTATCACGAGACTTGACGACCGACTCACCTTAACTAGCGCGAACTGTTCGGACCCGCTCGCGCGGAGAGAGGGAATGCCCCGAATGGGGACAGATATGGCGCGTACACTACCTTTTGTACTGAAATTAAAGGACCGCCATTGTGCTTCTCACTTTCAAAGTAATCTAATAGATTCAATACTAACTGTTGGCTTATGTCCCTAAAGTTGAACCTTTAGGTTACGTTACCAAATTTAGTTCTAATAAGAACTAATTTTAACAAACTGACAATAAATATAAAGAATTGAAATAAAGACGAAGAACAGTACACTTTGACAGATATATATATAAAAAACTGACAGGAAATGAGGATAAGTGTTTGAAGTGCAAAGTCAAATAATATTTTGATTTAATTTGCTAATCCAGGTCCGACATACAATGTAGTAGTTTTCACTTTTTAGCTCATTCAATAAAAGCCCTTTACGTATTTGTATTATAGAAACGTGCTTTGTTGATTTCTTGTTCTTGTTTTACTCATTACAAAATTGGAATATCTTTAAATACTTGTGCCGATTCTAGAATTTGGGATTAGTCACGTGGCTGCCTTCTTTCCTGGTCCTGACTATACGTGCTGAAGATATGAACCATATAATGTGTCATCTTCTATATGATTGTCTGATCCCCATATTAAAATAGCTGTATTCCAATAGTCGTTTATGGTAGGATGAATTAAGTACTGGTATTTACATAACTCATTCACTAGTGGTAAGTCGTTACGTCATAAATTAGTTTCTTGCAGCACAGCAGCCACTGGATTAACCTTTTTCAAAAATTCGAATGCTTCTAACATTTGGCGGAACAATTTTGAGAATTGATGTATCCATATTTATTATTAAAAGAAGTAAAAGCAAGAGAAACTCTTGGAACTACGCACACTTGCAACTAACACTTATTTTAAATAACTACAATACTTTAAAAACTTTGGTCACTATCAACTGATGCTGTTCTGTTCAGGGATTGTTGTGAACTAGAAGCTGAGATTGGCAGTCGTTAAATTTTCTGCCTTTTTACTAAGAGTCTTTTTTATAGATATATTATTCTTTTACGTTCTTTTTTCAATACCCACATCATATTAAGAGAGTGTCTTGTTTTAGCAGAGCTAAAAGTAAATCTATATAGTGAGTGTATTTATGTACTATAATTTAATTTCCATCAAAACATCAATAAAGTGTGTATAATCTATAATGATATCTCATAGCAAACTCAACTTCTGAGTCGTCGGTTGAATTAGCTGTACTGTCAATTTATAATTTCTTTTTAAAGTATTTAAATTCAAATAACATTTATTGGTATAACCTAATGGTGAAGATTCAGCAGAGCTGGTTTTAAAATCCCACCAATTTACTAAAATAACTTGACAAAAAATAAACTATAGAAATAGAAACAACTACATATAACTTATTTATAAATTGTTGCTTAGTGCTTGCTTCCTTAAGA
This sequence comes from Platerodrilus igneus, assembly GCA_036346225.1. NCBI lineage: Eukaryota > Metazoa > Arthropoda > Insecta > Coleoptera > Lycidae > Platerodrilus > Platerodrilus igneus. The sequence continues at coordinate 529,546 of JARFIW010001257.1, read as the reverse complement.
GTATGCTATGTAGTGTCTTGCGTAGACTTGATTTATTTTCTGCATTAAAAGCTGTCTTATACATGTTTACTAGAGTAGGAGCAACATACTCGAAACATCCTTTAAAAGTAGTAAAGGTGTGTCTAGGGATGGTGTAGGTGCTATTATTCCTCAAACTTAAAGAGTGTGCATCCGATCTAGCTTGCATCTTTTGAAATAAATATAAAGGCATTTGCGTTTTCTGAATAATATATATATATATATATATATATATATATATTGCTGTGATAAGGGGTTGTTTAGGGGTGTATTGTATAGCAAGAGTCGTGTAGTAACCATAAATTGCGATAGGAAGCAGAAAACTGCATTTATTTAGCAGAAAATTAAAGTAATTCTTATATTATGTAAACAGTATGCATTTAACACCCTGTATATAGATCATAGTTAGCTTTAAACAATGCGAAGAAGCACATTTTACAACAATAGTACTCGTATTTAGCATAGAAATAGGTAATTCATACGTTAGGTAAATAACAAGTATTCAACACTCGGTATATAGACCTTTATTTATTTTAAGTAATGCAAGTGAGAATATCTTTCAGTAAAAGTACGCGTATTCAAGAGGAAAGGATAGTACATGTAATTAAACACGCGTTGAGAAGTATTCTAATTAGTTATAATATAATACGAAGATAAGTGATAAAACCTAACAAAACTTTACGCAATTATGCAGAAACAATAAACATTTTGATAAGAAAACGCAGTTTCAAAAATACATAAACGAAAGTAGAATTGAAGTTACATCATTTATTTGTTCAATTATCCAAAAAGGCGATATCTAAACAAAACAACGTATGGTCAAGATAGCGAATAATAAGGTATCAAGCAAACACCATTACATGGAAAACCGAATATATTACATTAGAAACCACTTCAAGATGCATGAAATACAAAGATCTTATTGGTTAAGATATCTACGAGACTTGTTGAAAACCCAGCCCACATGTAAGGGGGAACGGCCTATAGTTAACACCGAACAATGATAAGGCGAGTCAGTTTTAAACTCAGGCAGACCAAAGCTGCGTTACTGCTAATCAGAAGGTCACGCGTAATTATAATAAAATATCAAGTATGTTATAGTGACAATAAAGTGCAACAATTATGAAGACTTATTTTGCCGTTTAACGTGAGTAGAATTTGGGATAATTTACTTAACCTAAATATTAATAGTAATAGGGCTTCCAATGGGTGGATATTTCGAATGGATGGTATAACATTTCGAATGTGTGGATATTTCGAATGTGATGACAATAATTCAAATTCGAGTGGATAGATATTATAATTCAATTGTGTTGATGATAATTCAAATGTGGGGATATTTTGAATGGATTAATATAATATTTCAAATCAGCGTCGACGAGGGGTTTAACTAAACGGAGCAGTAATAGACGAATGAGGACAACAAAGGGTGTTGATCCACAACCCGAACAACCTGTAACAAGTCAGATCTAATTAGTTTTAAGATATTTTTTCTATTTAAATTTTAATACTGAATTTATTCAATTTATATAAAAGTGTAACGAAGTCAGCAACAAACATTGCATACGTTAAACGTACGTAATATATTATAAAGGGGTCCAGAACGTTCCAGGTTCTTTGGTAAAAAGAGGTAGTATTTGATGACTTTAGATTGATTTCAAAGCATATAAATTTTGGGGTATATGATACATATGATATTGATTGATTGAGGAGTGTATTTTAATATTTTTCAAAACTTGTAAATAATATTTCTTTGCATTATATGAAATTAATTGACTTTGTTTTATAAATTCAAACAAGTTGGTAATCAGAAAGGGGTGGAGAAGAGAAAAATTGATCATCGTAACGTTGTGCACTCTGTGTAGATTAAAGAGGGCTAGCCGTGCCATAATAATAAAATTAGTGAGATTTAAATTTGATTTGAGAACATAGAGCGGTGGAGTTAAGTAAAAACGTTCATTTACACCGAGTACGGCGTTATCATATCAATATATATATATATATATATATATATATATATATTGCTGTGAAACCTACAAAAAGCCTCACCAGAGTAAAAAAATATTTGAGCCTCTCGAATTGGGCACCAAGATTTGCTGTGATTCTCGCCCTGTTGAATCTCTTCGTCGCCTTTTTACTCTTTCCGCCTCGGCTGCTCACCTAGTTAAAACTTTCATCCTCATTCATAAAAAAAAAACAAACACATTCCTACCACAAACATCAATGTTAACTCTATTTACATCAATATTCATAATACATTAAAATTTCAAAATTAAATTTCAGCATAAATTTCAGTATCATAAAATTTCAAGTTTAAATTTGTCATCATTTTTAATTTGCATCCAGAATTAAAGTCCTGGTAGGATGCATACTAATTAAGTTACAATATGTGCAGACCTAAGTCTGAGTAAAAGGGAGCATCTCCCACCCCTTTAAGTTAATTAAACAGGTTAGTCTAATTGAGCTCAAAGACAGACCCAAATTTTCATCATAATCAAAAACATAAACTGCCAGTTAAATCTAAGAAATTTTCACACGGCTCGCAAACACGTCCGAGAACAACTAATTAATTTTGTATAGAAATTGTTGTGTTTTCACCTCTCATATCTGCAACTTATTTCACCCAATCGCAAACCCAGTGACGTTGCTCAAATCACGCCTTTTATTATCCGTGTCTCTGCCTTACGCATTTTATCCGTCTTTTTCTAACTTGGCCTTAGTGGTGCAAATCGATATTCTTTACTATCGGTTATTTCAGTCCACGTGGATTCCTATGTTAATATAAGCTACGGTTTATCCGACCGTTTGCAATATACGCAGAATTTTCATGTTTATCAGCTCGAATTTATTAGAATTTGACATTTAAAAATACGCAGGTGTTCAATCGTAATACTTCTACGATTTGGAAATACCACGTATTTTAACCTTCTAGATATATTTGTATGCTAGCAACGCGTCTCATATTTGGTATTATTGGGTTTTTAAAAGCTTTTATGCATATTATACCTTAATAATCGTTCAATTAACTCCAATTAAAATAATGATGAATGGCATTGACTTCTACCCTTTAATTTTTAGCGAATACTAATTTAATATTAATTATTATTTGTACATTTTGTTTAATACTCGTTACTTAAAAATTGAATTAATTAATATAAATTTTGCACGTAATTTCTATTTGTTTCTTTACTTGGAACAATTAAATTACATACAAGTTGAGCATTTTAATTCTGCTTCTTTTTATAGAAAGCGTCTAGTGAATAATTTAAATTCCTTATTTTTAATGAAACGAATAAATTTTTATGCTCCACGTTTTAATAACGCGTACCTTTTCCCAAAGCTTCCTTATACACGGTGATTAAAATTATTTGATGTAATTAATTAATTTTCTACCCTGGTCTTAATTTGAGTAATATATATATATATATATATATATATATATATATATATATTGCCGTGGAATGTCCTTTAAAGACCTCTCCAGTCAAAAAAACATTCGAGCTCCAACGTTGGGCCGTCATAAATTGCCGTGGAATGTTGATAAAGACCTTGCCAGAGTCAAAAATAATAATTTTCAAAAATATAAAACTTTTGCAAAAATTTTCTTACCCGGATTCTGCTTCATCAAATTAATTTCTTCAGCAGCTTCCCTGGCTAGCTCAGCTGTGCCTCCTCTCGGATACCTAAATTCACTATAATTCTCTTTACCATTCACACACCATTCAATAAAATCACAAAATAATACAACAATCATACAATATTTATTTACCGCTATTTACAAATAATAATTCATGGTTATGTACAGTTCGATGCTCTAGCTACACCTCGATAAATACTATCTTTGTAAAGTCCTTGTTTTTAAAATTGAAATTTCAAACACATTTAATGCAACAGGAGTAAATGGGCCCCAAATAATACCTTATCTTTATTTATTACTGCACACTGGAGTTTGGTGAGCTCATGATAACCCAGTTTATTAATGTATGCTTTCCACTTTGCATACTATGACTACAAACTTAATAAACCCATGTACTCTTAACAATTAAATTTAAATTTATTAAGAAATTTAATAAGCTTTACGTACACCTTTTGTTTTATATTCCAAAATACCATAATAATAGTCAGTTATACGTATCTTTTTCAATACGTTAAATTACCAAAAATATCCATCAAAGTTCACTCACACATCACAAATAATTTAAACAGTTTATATTAAAAAAAACAGCAAATTCAAATGCGTTGCCTGGAAAAAGCGTCAAAAGTCTATCTCCGTTGAAGAAGCTCTATATTCCTGAACCCCTTGGCTTTGTGATTATGCTCGCTCCACCAGCTATTTAGATGACAACTCAGTTTAAGCTGAGCTGTGTGCTACCAATTAACACCAATTCCAACATCCAAACCCATGTATATTACACTTGTTTATTATTGCATTATTAATTTACGAGCTTGTTAAAGTATTCGTGGACCTCAGTTAAATTTAAATTACACTGTATTATACTCGCGTTACTAACTATAAGGCCACAAATAATCTAATACTATTTCACTGAAGGTTACAAATTTTTAATACTCACAAGCTTTGTCAGTTGATTATAATACGTTGTTAAGCGATGCAAAATTAAAGAGAGACTTCCTAATTCTCCCAGAGTATTTATATCATAAAACTAGGCCCCCTTGGCCACATTTCACGCGAACTACTTAATCGAAATTAATATTTCCGCAAATTTTGTATAACCGTTTTAAACTTCCAAAAATATTTTCCCGTCAACACGCTATATCATACAAAACTATCACATCCACTTGTCGCGTGTTCGTCTGTTCTAAAACTATCTATTTCGACCAATGATACATTTCAGTGACGTCTTAAAACTCCGCCTGTAATATCTCTATTCCTGTCTTATGCATATTTAATGTTGCATTCTAACCTTGCTTGCGTTGTAGAAAATCGATATAGCTGCCCGCGTCTTCATGGACTCCACGTGAATCGAATACGTGCCTACTAAAATGAACGCTTTTATGCCCGTCTCATTCTGAAGCATATCATTGATTGTTCATCCCCTCTGCTCTTTAAGAAACTTTTGTTAGCGTTTATGCGAAACCACCGACGGTTGAACAATATTTCCTTGAAGCTCGCCTCGTTATCTTCACAAATAAGTGGAAGATGACCTTTCCAACATGCAGGTGTGCTCAATTAACGATCGTTTTAACATAATACTTCTCGGATCTTACATTTCACAGTATTTTATACAACCAACGTTTGTTTGTTTGTTAAGAAAGCTTTTCGCCTTGGGATTATGGATTTTTCATGCTCTGATGCGTTTTCTGACGTTATAACCCGTTGAATTAAACTAAATTAAATTAATTAATAATTTCTATTGGCTTATAAAACTGATTTTCTTTATGAACCTATTAACTTTTAATCCCTAATTATAAAATTATGTCAATACTTGTTACTTTAAATTAAATAAATGAAATAAATTTTACACGTAAATATTATGTTCCTCTCTCTACACAGGCGGTTTGAAATTGCATTGTTTATACCCAAATTTAACCCTTTAAATCCACTACATAATCCCCCTATTTCAATTCTAGGAAAACTACTCCATGTTTTCTGAATTTAAATATCTACTCTCTAATCTAATCTTACATGCTATTTCTATACACCTATCTACTCACCTAACCCCTATTTATCCAACCTATCACTACTCATCTACCTATTTCTATCTATTTCTAAACCTATCTTTACTTATTTCTATCTATCTACACCTATCTTTATTTCTAATTCCCTATTCACACCTATCGCTACCTTTTACCTAACTATTTCTATCTATTACTAACTCTTCACCCTCTTCTTTCATTCTATTTTCTCTTTTTATTTCCCCTTTCGTCCTTTATTGACTCTTTAAGTACCTCTTTTGTACTTTTCTCTCTATCTTTACTTTTCATACTTTTAACCCTACCTACTACCACTATCTATTCCTTATCCTAACTCTACATACCTAATTCTATATCTACATCTAACTATCTCCCATATTTATCCTATACCTAATTTTATTTTTCTATAAACACTTACTTCTACTTTTCTATATACACCTATTTCTATCCCTATCTATTTAAATTTTACTCTATTATACACCTATTTCTACTTTTCTATATACACCTATCCATATTTATCCTATTTCTACTTCTACTTCTCTATACTACACCTATTTCTATCTCTAACTATTCTACTTCTACACTACCATTTACCTATCTCTATATTTTTGTCCATTAAGTTTCATTTTCTTCTTTAAATCTAACTCTTTTCTTGACCCTCCAAGTCTTTCTTCTTTCTTCTATACAAAACTTTTCATCTTCACTAGACTCTTCATGTACAATATTCATCTCATAAAAATCTTTTAAATTCAAATTCAAATTACCAAAATTATTTTTGCCCCTTAACTCACTTATGCCTACATTTACCTCTTGTGTGTCACATAATGCTGTTTTTACTTCTACCTTTCTTAAATCTGACTCGTTATCCACTATTAATGCTGCGCTTGACTCTACCTTTATTTGTTCAGCCTCTTCTTTCCCTGCCAATTGTACCTCATCTAACTTTTCCTCATTATATTCACCTGAGGCGATCTCTTTCACTTCTTCATCATCTCCCTCTATACTATTAATCATAACCCCATGTCATCTACTGTGACATCATAACTTGCCTTCCAGGGCAATATTCTATCCCCAATCCTAACTATTTTCCTCTCCATATCAATTATAACCCCTAACTTCATCATACAATCGACCCCTAATATCCCTTTAAACTTTAACCCAGGTACAATTATAAATTCTTGTTCACAGCTTACTGAACCTAACTCTACTTTTAAAATGACCACGCTACTCACGACAGCAAATCGCTTTTTATTTGGCGCAACCAGGTGACTTCTTTTTATTGGCATTATTCTGTCACACACTTTATCTTTAATTTCATTGACGAATTTCTCCGATACTAAACTCGCCTCAGCTCCTGAATCTAATAATGCTCCTAAATTTTTCTCAAAAATTTTAATATCAATTATGGGCAAACAAAATTTTTCTATAATTTCTGGCTCAATTTCTTCCTCTATTTTTACAAATTCCCTTGGATGTTCGTACTTGTACACAGTGATGTCTAGTGGTTTGTCCTGCTCTAAAAATCCTGTTCAGGTCTGGTCTCCCTACTCGGTCCTGGTCTTGCTACCACTTCTGCATATGTCCTTGGCGTCTCAACTCTGTCCGTGTTGTTACCTTCCCTGCTTGTTGTAGATGTCCCCCTCATGTCAGGTGAACTGTTCTGTCTTGTTGGTCCCGGTCTAGGTGCAGGTCCCATACCTACGCTGTTGCTCCTGAAAAAGGTCCGTCGAGGTTCCCAATTTTGTCTCTGGTATGATAAATTATTCCCCCGTCTTGCGTAGTTGTCCCGTCGTTCAAATCTCACTGCATTGACTTGTTTTTCGCTACTTTCTCTAGGTCGTCCACTATTAACGTCATCGTACCTTTGCAGGTACTCCAAAAACATCTCCCTGTCCACAATATTCTGCAACGCTACATGTTGCCTCACCTCAACCTCAAAGTGTCGTGATAAGTATTTAATAATCTGTCTGTCCGTCAGTGGAGGATTAAGTTGCTTAGCTATGCTATACTTTTGTATAGCATATTGCTTCCTACTTCCTGAAAGTTCCCCTTTAAATTTACCTGTGATCAGATCGTCTCGTACCTGGTCCTGTCTATGGTCACTCCAGTAATGTTTCAAAACCTGTCCTCAAAGTCAGTGTAAGTGTCAATTTCTTGTCCAATTAAATTGTACCAAGCTTCAGCATGGTCTTTTAGTAAAGCTTTCACAACATTTAGTTTCGCCTGTTCGTCATATAAATTATTTATTAAACCTCTAATGTTATTAATGAATATTTGAGGGTTTACCCTACTATCCCCATAAAATTTCATTTGTTGCTCCAGCGACATATTACCTGTTACCAATCTTGGACCATCCCCCATCAAAGTTGCTACATTTTGTTTAGGGATGGACACGGACCGAACAGGTTCGAGGTACGGTTCGAGGTTCGGTTCGATTTTTCGAACCGAACCGAACCGGACATTTCATTTTCGAACCGAACCGGCAAATTTTTCGAACCGAACCGAACCTAGCTAAAGGTTCGGTTCGGTTCGAAAGGTTCGATTTTTTAAATAAAAATTTAGTTTAGAAATTTAATTTTTACTAAGAACATGTCAATCGTAATTTCTCCCAAATGTACATTTTAAAAATCTCTAGTCGCAAGCATATAAAAAACAGAACGATTTTTTTAATGTACATGGTCATCGAGTTTTAAGCCACTAGGTAAAAAAGTGTAATGGGTATTAGAGTTATACATCTAATAAATTTTGTCATCGAGGTGTGCTTTTTCGTTTTTTGATGATGATGCTTCAAGATGCCTTTTTCATCAGTTCTGTCCAGGATTTAGTTTGCCAGGATGAAAGCAGTGAAAATGAATGGTTTTAGAATGATATGACGTACTGAAAAACGTTGTTATGAACATACTGCAAAACAGCAGTTCAAAATTATCTTTTAAGTTAGATGGATGGACTGCCATTAATAGAAAGTTCTCTTACGGCATCACAGCACATTTTACTAACAATAACTGGGAACTCCAATCAATTGTAATAGACTTCGTTCCGTCTTACGGTGGACACACAGAAAAAGACATCTCCAAGGGTTTTTTGAAACAGTAAAAAAATACGGCATTGAATAAAGGATGCAAGGCATTACTGTTGACAATGCTTCAGCCAACACTTCATGCATAAAAGAATTGAATATACTGCTACCGACATTTTACAGCGTAAATCATCACTTTAGGTGGCATGGCACATATTTTAGATCTGGCAATGCAAGATCTATGCCGTACATTGAACTTAAGCCCTGAACAAACTGATGAAGAAGAAGTTGAAGATAAAGATGAATGTAGCAGTGATAGTGATGAAGATGAATTTAACAGTAAAGTCAAACTCAATTGTATTGAGAGAATTCGAATAGTCTTTAAGAAAATTAGAAGATCGGAGCTATTGGGACAGCGATTTAAAACCGCTTGTCAGACTGTCGGTGTGTCTACGGAGCTTTCACCGATTCTAGATACTCCTACACGGTGGAATTCCACTTATAATATGTTAGATATAGCTTTTAAGTTAAAGTGAGGACTAATATGCTTCTGCGAAAATGATCTTACTCTAAAAAATTTAAAACTTAATGAAAGTGAGTGGTTAATTTTATGGAACGTGTAATTTTTTAAAAATGTTTAAAAGAGTAACTGATAAGTTAGAAGGAGACAGGTACGTTACCTTATCCTCCGTGGTACTTTGTATTAATATTTTATTGGATAAAATAGAAGAGATGAGACAATTAGATAAAAAAGCAATTAGATTTGCAGTTGATGAGCAATTATTGATAGCATACCAGGGTTCAAGAAATAAAATACTAAAACATTATCGTCTTACCAATTGTCTATATTGTGCTGTACTAGTGCTCGACCCTAGACCCTAGAGCTCTTTGACCACACTAGTTGGGGAAAGCACAGAAAAAAGGATTCGCTGAACTTCTTCAAAAACCTCTATGAAGAATATATCCTTTACCTGAATTTTCTGAAGATTTAGAAGACAATTTTAGTGTCTCTAGACCGTACAAATCCAAAAGAAGAAGGAAAGACAATTTTAAAGTGGTGGCAAATTAACAAGAAAAGGTGTCCGATACTGAGTAGTATGGCAGAGGATTTATATAATCTGAGAGCAACGTCAATTCCTTCTAAAAGACTGTTCTTAAAAGCAGGTTTGGTTATAAGGAAGCAAAGGAATAGACTTAATCACGAATCAGCTAAAAGTCTACTCTGCTTTAATTCTTGGGTATGAAAATCATTTCCCAACCTAAACACTATAACTATAACTAAGTAACTGCCATTATATTAGAATGGCTAATTGTAAATACATAAGATCATAAATCAAGCTTGGGGTTAGAGTAAGAACTTACAGGAAAGTCAAGTTAGGCATGTTAGATAATTAGAGTATTTTAAATAATTAATTTAGAGCTTAGTCAACGTATAATAATGTAGTGTTAATTTAATTGTAGTTATATTTACTTAGGAACGACGTTGCATAATATTTATTAGAGACAAAGAGGTAAAAATACCATTTTTAAGTTTTATTTTATGTAGCATACGAAAACATAAAAGCTTTGCATATTCGTTAGAAATAGAATTATTATTTTCAATGGTAAAACCAGAAAACGTTTTAGAGCATAGTAAAAGGAGGGGATATTTCAAGATAACGCGTACAATAAACAAGCTTTAATATGTAACAAGAAGGAAAAGACCGTTGTAAGTTAGCGTAGTCAATATACGAGGACAGAACAGAAAACACATAAGTAGGACGAAGAAGCAGTCTGTTTGTTTAAGATATCGATTTTTAATTATAAAGGTAGTATTGGAGAGAAGCTAGAAACAACTGTCATATAGGAACAAGGACAGAGCAGAAACAGATGAATACGAGTGAGAAACAGAATTAATTATAGATGTAGTATAGGAGGGAAACGACGAACAAACCTATTTTAGAAGGGGAAATAAAATTAATAATTTCTAGGAATATTAGAAGCAGACGCGCATCGATTGAAAGCAAGGGAAAGGAATCGAATCGAGCGAGATGATTGGACGATACAGGTATACGTGCGACAAGTTTGTATTAGGTAGGGCAAATATTCAGTTGGTGGAAGCATATGTGTGAAAAGAAGCTATATGAATAAGAGAGATGAAAAGATGTTTGTTTGAGTTTGAAGGCGTGAATGTATTCGGAATCGCTTGACGGCTGAGGCTAATTTTTGCAAAATCAAAGGAACGGTTGGCCGTTGTGTACGTTTTACCAAATATTTTAACATGTTTGTAATCGTAATTCTAAGGAAACGAAGCGTCGTTGGAGCTTTTCGCAATAATATCGAAGCAGTTATGCGAGTTGTTTTAAGAAATGAAGAACAGTTAGTGCTTTTACACAGAATATTATTGTACGTTAGAAAACTTACGTGCGAACGTGAAAACAGGGAAGGCGTAGCAAGGCTGTATAAACCATTTTCAAAGGGGGTGACGCTCTCTTAATTTTTCTTCAGTCCTTCGCGCTTCATTGAGTTACTTTAGTGAAAGTTAGTAAATTTATGTATAGTTGCACATAAGTTAGTATGATGACAAGTCAAGTCAATTAAAAAGCGAATAAAGCATTTTATACGAAGAGTAAATTTTGTATGTAAGTACAAATAATTGTTATTGTGGTTTTGAAATGCACGAAAGTTATTAAATTTTGGAAGTATTTGATGATGAAGGCAGCGATTTTTAATTAATTTATTTGGGAATACGAAGAGTACATTTTGAAATTTGGATTCTCATGGTTTTATTGTAAATGACGACATTTTGGGGTAGCAGCATGCATAGAAAGATGGTAATTTAACCGAAGAGCTGTTTCATGGAGTAGTGACATATTGGACGGCATCATCTTCAAGGGCTGGGCGGCGGCTATCTGTTGGAAGATAGTTACCAGGTAACCAATTGTATGAAAACATTTTGTGGTGTATATTTGCTATGGTTCTTTTGATTTTTTTGTGCTTTGTAGTGTTTCTTTTTTGATATATTTAATGAACTGAAAATTTATGAAATTTATTTAGGTAGTCAGGGATAATTAATCTACAGATAACCAGGCTATCTTATAAAGAAGTATAGGGGGCTTATTTTCTTTTTGTAGTGCAGTAAATTTGCACTCACATTTAAAGATATTTACTATGAGCTCGTGATAAGACAAAGAGGTGAGGTAAGGTATGAAGAACGCCCTCTTACTTTAAGAAAATATTTGTTTAATAAGATTATCAACTTGAATTACTTTTGAAAATAAAATTATTGACATTACCAATAATACGAGTGTACATAAGGAAAAGTATTTTAAAAATGTAATGTTCATTTCATGTAAATAGAGTGTGATGTATTTTGTGAATTGCGTTATTTTGAGAGTGAGATTGTAGGGTGTGAATTTCTATTAGGTTTCAACATAGAGGCAGTGAGCGGGAGTTTTTAGATTCAGCGGTACCAGGTAAGCGTCTGTGTTAGTTTTAAGAGGCTTTAGTGAATTTAGGATTTTAGAGAAGAGCAGCCGAGGTAAAAATACACAATAAATATGACGACCCAACGCTGGGGCTCGATGGTTTCCAGAAAAACTATACAATAATTATGGCATCCAATTTGTGGGGCACGATTTCTACAGGAAAATTCCACAATTATATATATATATATATATAATATATATATATATATATACATATATAAGCACAGTTTTTTTATTCCTGTATTGAAAAAATCAAACCTGGACAAATAGTACTAATATTATTTATGCTACTAAAATCTAAAGCAAATTAATGTTGCGTTTATTTAAAAGTAGCAACTACTAAATATAAAAACTACATTAGATATTTGAATTGTTGTAGTTGAACGCACCAGTTGTTTGAAATATCAAAATATCGAACCGGAATATATTTTTTTGAACCGAACCGGACTAAAAAGTTTTCGAACCGAACCGAACCTAAGGCAAGGTTCGGTTCGAACCTATCACTAATTTTGTTTAATCCGTCACTTCTCTCTCTACTCTACCTAACTGATCCTTACATGAGTCCGTAACCTCAGTCATTTTAGCATTAATCTCATCCTCACAGAAAATCCTTACATCAGTCCTTAATTGTCCCATTTCCTGATTTAAACCTCTAATATCACGCTCATTTTTATCTACCCTATTTTCGACTATTTTTGAATTCAGAAACTTCTTTATTCGTCTTATCTATTTTTTCACTTAGGGTTTCCCTAACTCCTGTTAATGTTTCATTCATCTTATCAAATTTTCTATTTGATTCTTCACCCATTTCCCTAATCTCCTCAAACTTCTTGTTAGATTCTTCTCCCGATTCCGTCCTCGACTGATCCCTACTACCTCCAGCTTCCTCCATTTTTCTCGCTTTGTCAAATAAGGCACTATCATCACTACCAATTTCCACTCCTTGACTTCTTAACCACTCCCTTCTCTGCAATATATATATATATATATATATATATATATATATATATATATATTGCTGTTATTCTCGCCCCACAGCTTGGGCGTACATAAAATGCTGTGATATTTTAGCCCTACGGTTGGACAAACCATAAATGCTGTGATTTTTTTCTGTAGGAAAATAAAAACCCTTCGTTATTCTCGCCCCACGAATTGGGCGCAATAAAATGCCGTGTTACTTTCCTAGCCCTTACGATGGGCACCATAAAATGCTATGATACTTCACCTCTTTATTATTAATCAAGCACTTGTAAAATGTTAATTTATAGATCTCTTTGCCTCAACTAGCTGATTCAATTAAATAAAGCAATTCAAAAATACACGATATAATGATTAAATATTTACAAGCTTTTTAAAATCTTCCCCCTTTTCAGAATATTTATATATGTCAGATTTAAGAAATTGAAGCCATCAAAACGAGCTTTTTGTTATATTTAGAGACATTTTGAAACGTTTCAAGATGCCTATTGCCTTTCATAAATTTATCAAAGAAACCCCGGTTTTGTTGACTCGTACATTATTTGAAAAATTATTGAATTAAACAGTTTACAAAATAAATTATATAAAAATAGCTAACCTGGAGTGGTTCAGTTGCTTCTCTGCATCCCCAAGAGTTTTCTTCGCTTTTGAATGTTTAGAGTTGAATTTGGAAGTCGACATCAAACCAAAATACTATCCCAATCGTTATTCAAAATCCCATAAGTTAATCCAATAAAAGTTTTCCATCTCCGTAATTAACAAAACAGTAATAGAATATCTACCATGTCAGTGATTATCAAAATTAATTTAACAGGAGGTAATCTCCAAACTCGTTTCCAGAGCAGTCGTCAGACTCGTGTCCAAAAGTCGTGTCCAAAAGTCGTATCCCAAAAGTCGTATCCCAAAGGTCGTATCCCAAAAAGTAGCATCCCAAAAGTCGTATCCCAAAAGTCGTATCCCAAAAGCCCTGTTTTATTTATTTTTAGAAATTATATGATTTTACTAAATCTGGTTTACTTACGTCTGTAATAGAACGGCTTGTTTACACAATTTTTACACTCATATAAAACTGATTTTCACTTTATTTTTATTTTACTGGTTGCGTGAATAATTTAGCACTTTCGAGTATAGTGACTGCCCAGTTTCAAATGTATACTAACTCGTTGTTCGATTGTTCTCGTATTTATAGGCCTTGCCCCTTTTGTTTTCTATTTGTTGATTTTACATGTTGGGCGACACCACTTGTTTTATCTCTTATGTACTTCGGAAATTTTACCAATTGTGTAGTTCAATTACTTGGAAAAACGCTCAAGTTGTCACGTAATTCATTCACATAACATCACATTTAATTCAGAAATTCCAGGAACCTTTGTTCATCAAATCACGTATTATTGTTGTTTGCTTATTCTAATCTAAATAGAAATAAATTTGGTGTTTGTTTATTTCCTAGTTAAATTGGATTTTTGAACAAATGTAATACTTTTCTATCATGTACGCTTTTCAAATAATACATAATTTCTGCCTGCGTATATGTTGATATATTAACTCAATTGTTGAAAATTTATCTAGCCAATTCATACAGGTTTTCCCTTGATTTAATTTCGACGCATTTCGTTACATTTTTAAATTCTTATCTTTGCTCGTAGCTACTCTTGGATGTGCGTTTAATCGCTTGTACTTTTATATACAGTGTGCTCTCAACCAACAATATGTATAGTGACCTATTTACTCTTCTAATATCTGTAATTATGTGCTTTTGTTACTTGGGAGTATATTTTGTTTATTCTACGACCCCTATGACTTAACCTACCCCTAAATTAACCTTATAATTACAGCAATATATATATATATATATATATATATATATATAATAGCTAAGTGTAATAAGGACCTGATTGTGTATTATAGAAGGGAGTGATGTGTTGTCTATATTGTACTTTGAAAGAGAGCCTAAAGCATAGATTCTGCAGCACTTGTATTCTGCGCTGTAGCTGAACTGTCAAGAAATTATAGTAAACCACACTACAATAATACACATGACACAGTACAAGAGTATTACAAAGTTTCCATTTAGTATTAGAATTTAAACAATCTTTGTACCTAAAAAGTGACCTCATTTTGTAATAACATGTTGCGATTTTCCTATTCACATGACTTTCAAAAATTAATTGTAAGTCCAGCATAATAGCTAGATATTTCACACTACTGCTGATGTTAATAACTGTATCATTCACTTCGATGTTGGATTTTATTTATTTATTTATTACATTTAAGATGTTTATGAAACACATATGTGTATAACTTCAATGGTCTGGACATAATAATGTGTAACAGCAATGATCATGTACATATAACTTAAAAATTTATACCATAAGAATAAAAGTGTGGATGCGATGTTTGCTCTAAGCTACCAATTGTATTGCATTCTCAATATATTCTTGGGTTGTATAAAAAGCCTTGCTAATTAGAAACCGTTAAATTTTTTTCTTGAACTTATCTAATGGTAATGTTTGAATACTGTTGTGTAAAACATTAAAATATTTAAATCCATAATAATTGGGACCGTATCTACTTCTCTTTATTCTGTGATATGGGACCAATATTTTATTTTTGTTCCGTGTATCAAAATGGTGTACACTGGCATGAACAGCAAAATCATTAATATGCTTCTTAACCTAGACTACACAACTAAGACTATATGCACAAGGAAAGGTAAGTATGTTGAATTCAATAAACTGTTTTCGACAATCGGCTCTGTAGCTTAAGTGTGCCATGACTCTAATCACTCGCCTTTGTAATCCGAAAATACGATTTGCAGCTGAACAATGTCCCCAAACTTCGATTGCATAACTTAAATGACTATGAAACATGGCAAAATAAACAGATTTTAATATATTTAAAGATAGAGAGTCCCTGAGAGAACTTATGAAAAAGAGAGTTTTGCAAAGTTTAGAGCTCAAGCTTATACAGTGACAGTCCCAGCTCTGCAGATTATCCAAAGTAATACCAAGAAAATTCACAGAGTTTGATGTATTATAGTCATTTGTTTTTAAAGTGAAACACAATTGGGTAGTCTTTTTCTCATTTAAGCAAAGGTTATTATTGACAAACCAGTTAGATACCTAATCCTGAGTGTATTTACTTTCAGTTAAAAGTTGTTGCATATCAGAACCCTGATAATAGAAAGCTTCATTCGCATACAAAATCACATTTCCATTATTCAACTGATAAGGGAGTACATTAATAAAACAAATAAAAAGGATTGGTCCCAAAATGGATCCTTGAGGAACACCATTAGCAACAATAAGATTCTTGGAAAGTTTACCATTTAAATATACTTTTTGACTTCTATTCTCAAGAAAAAATTTAATAAGTGTAGTACTACTCTGATCAAAGGAAAGTTTTGCTAATTTGTTAATCGATAGTGAATGGTTTACACAGTCAAAAACGTTGCTCATATCACAAAAATCAACTCATAGGAACTGGCATTCGTTAAAAGCAGAAGTAACATAAACCTAATAGGTTAGCAATAGCATCAGATGTAGATACGTTTGTTTGGAATCCAAACTGTTGTTTACACACCAATTTACAAGTTTCCAAATGATTTGTAATTTGATTTTTCATAATAATCTCAAGAATTTTAGAAAATACAGGGGTTATAGATATCGGTCTATAGTTTTCAATACAATTTTTGTCTCCCTTTTTATATATTGGTATGACTTTTGATTTCTTAAGTTTATTGGGAAAAATTGATTTTCTTATACATTCATTAATTAGTTTGGTTAACGGAAGTAAGATAATATTTACTACAGATTTTATCAAAGCACTATTTAGATTATAAATATCCCTGCAGCTGCTATTTTTTAACGATGAAATTGCATCACGTACTTGATTGCACGATACCTCACTAAAAACGTAATTTATATTACTGTTAGAAGTTGTACCAGTAGAAGTCTTGAGTGTTGCACTGTTTAGCTTTTTAGTAATTTGATCAGTATTATTCTGAGCAGTAATCCTTTTAGAATTTGTATTTGCTATAATTCTATCAACGGAACTAATCAACACAAGCGCTTTTTAATTAGAAATACGTCTTTTTGTTATTAAATTACAAATGAAATCCTTTCAGAGTATTTATTCATGCGAGTTTCCCGTTTAAAGGTATTCATATTTATTTGAACTATAATTTTATAAAAACCATTTTCTTTTAATTATTAATTAAAAGTGAAATCTTTTAATAAACACTTGTTTATACATCGTACGTAAGTAATACTCTTATACAGGATGATTCACAAATATTTTCTATACAAATAAATATCTAAACAATTTGTTTTTTCTGGAATTTACGAAGTCAAATGTTTATCATATGATGTAATATGACCTTGCTAAGACCTTTAATCACATCAATATAAATAAGAGTTAGCATAATTAAAAGTTGCAATTAGTTATAACAAGAGTAAGAATTAAAATATTAATATAATAACAATAGTGGCATTACCAGTTGGCTTGGATAAGACCAAAACAACAAAAATGTCTAAAACCAGGAACAGAGAGAGAAGTAACCTAGGGAGGAAAATAAATAATACAGAAATGCTGTTAATTGGAAGAATCTAAAGGGGTTTAACGTAAAAATAAGGGAAGAAGTAAGAAATCTAGGTTTGCTGAATGCTTATAGAAGGAGTTGGAAATTCTGCAAATAGAATTATTATATAAGTGTATACGTGCGAAGTGGGATAAAAATAGAGCTGCTAATACTAGACCTCAGGGGTGCATGGAAATTAAAAAAAAATAAGCAAGAGGATATAAAGCAGTTTATTTATATTGAAGTCTCGATAAATATATAATAAAACGACGACTTGATATTGCTGCTCATGCAGTCTTGTTGCATTTAAAAATATAAATTTAGCAAGCAAATATTAATAATTAAAAATATTTAAGTATTTCAAAATGTAGTATCATGTTTTGAATTTGTAATAAATAAGTACAGGGAATACACTATCATTAATATCAAACCACAGGGTATACGTCATATACCGCCGTATACAGTCCTGATTGTAGTTGTATGTAATACACATCTATATAATTAAAAATGTGAAGTATGTTTACAATATTTAAAAAATTATCTGCAAATACATAAGTTATTTCTATCAAATATTGGATAGATTTATTTATTACATTATAGGTACATTGTCACAATGGTGTCATAGTGTCAAAAAATTATAACTGTTATAGAGCTTGTGGGTTAAGAGAAGAATCCACAGGAAGCCTTAAGCGGTTCACTTTGTTCACAAATTCAGCAATGAAGTGGAAACATTATCAAGCAAGTAGTTTTTAATAACCATTTCAAACAATTTAATAGGCAAATTCTTAATACTAATGAATAAGCAGCTATAAAATATATAGCCATAGTATTTAACCCCATATACCTAGTTCTAGATAGTCAATGAAATGGAGTTACCAAAATCATTCCTCAACATGTATCGACAGGAAGATCTCTGTGTTGCATGTATTGAGCTGAATGTTGTTTTTTTAACAGAAATAAACAATTCCGAATATAAATACTGTGAAATGTCAGACTTTTAAGTTTAATGAAGAAACCACGACAGTCAGATAGATATCCCAGGTTCATAACAACACAAATATCCCAGCATTGCAATCAAAACAAACATTGGATAGCACTTGCATGCCCCCAGGATAGTACTGTAGGTGTTAAAAGGCAATGAAAAATGTCAAACTATGCACATTTTAAATCATCTGAAGAAATAAAAATTTTTAAGCAGTACAAGAAGAACATGCTACTTAGCCTGTCACAATGTTTGTCCCAAGTTAATAAGTAATCTAGTGTTATGCCTAAAAACTTTACACATTGGTCCTTATTAGGCAAATCTTTTCTTTATGATAAAAATCATTTGTTCAGTTTTATTAGTGTTTAAGGCTAGTTTTTTTTTCTTAAACCAATTATTAGGTTTCCATAATTACCTCACCTTCATGATGTAGATCCTCAATATATTTGCCTTGATGATATAAAGTTGTATCATCTGCATGCAGAACTATACCACCTGTAGTAATAGCTGTAGATAAGTCATTGATAAAACATAAAAATGCTAATGCTTACTGTAATGAAATGGATGGATCAATGTGTAAATTAATTTAATCACTTCCAATGTATTGTTTTTTACACCTGTTAATTAAATTATAATTCTTTTCTTTGATAGATAAGGAACAGGTCACTGACACGCATCCAAAAGCTGGAAATAGAATGAACGACCAATGTTTTTTGTACATATACTATTTAATCGATTTGTAATTCATATCAATTATTAACATGACAGGAAAATATGCCTCATAAACGGACATTAGTGTTTACTGTTTGTGTTCTAACAAGAGTAATGTTTGATTGAGTCCACACAACGAATTAATTTTTACAACCGTGATACCTGTTATCTGCATTTAAAAATTGCATGTAACCTTCTGCTCACTACACTATATTTATTGTACTTGGATGAAATACAACACTTATTGCATTTAAGAAATTGAATTTAAGTATTTAAATTCGAGAATTGGAACATACTTTTAAAGTGGAAAGCGTTCTATTGAACTAAATCAACAGGAATCTGTGTCCGAATATTATGGCATTGATAGTTGGTATTAAAAACAAAAGCCTCATATTTATCGGAAACCAACGGCTCTTTGGTGGGGCGTGTTCACAAGGACACACAGAACAGAACTTAAATTAATACAAAGCCAGAGACGGCTCGAGAATTTTTTTAATTATGAAAACACAAAATGAATTCTCCACAGTCCCAATATTGAACCTTGTAGCACAACACATAAAACAACAGGAGAGCCAGAGTATTTTTCATTAAAATACATACACTAAGATCTTTGAGATAAGTTGAAGAAATCATATTCACACTGCTAACATAAAAATTTATTAATTTTAATTCCTCTAATAACAGACAATGATCCACACAAGCAAAGTATTGGTAAGATTAAGAAAAATAACAACAAAATGTTCACACGTGTCAATCGAATCAGTAATTTTTCCAACTTCTAAGTTAATTGTGTCACAAGTGGAAAAATATTTTCTGAAACCAAATTGTTGGTTATACAAAGTTTGCTCTCTTCTAGGTAACTTGTCATCTGTTATTTAAGAATAGTTTCGATAATTTTAGAATAAAGTGGCAGTAGTAATATAGATCGATAGTTCTTTAGTGAACTATAAAATCCTTTTTATGAATAGCAACCACTTTCACAAATTCCAAAGAAATGGTGAAAGTAGGGTCTCAGATACAAAGATTAATAAGCTTCATCAAAGGAGTTACAAATATATTCATTATTACCTTTAGAAGACTGGAATTAAAATTATTAAATGTCTAGAGACTCCTGAATAAATTGAACTTAAACTCGCAACTTTTAAATGGTACCGGTTCTGTTATACATTTTTATTTACCTCTGTTTGCATGATATTTTTTAATGTCATTAACTTTATTGGATAAAAATTTGCAGAAGAGTTTATTGTCAATCATTTCAAAACTTCGCATTTTTTCCATTGATAATGATGTTTTTTTTTTCACCAAATGTGCAGTGCATACTTACCAAAAGTATTTGCTATTTGGTCTTTAAAACTGCCATGTTTGTTATAGTCTAAATATTTTGAATCTATATTTCTAATTAAATAGTTTTTCAATTGAATTGAAATATTTCTAAAATGTCAATACCTTGGTATTAAATAATTCAAGATACTTAAAACACTACTGGTTGTGTAATATTAAGTAGTTCCAGGTTTGCATATTATAGCTTTGGAATATTGTCTATTGGAATATCGCTATATTCACAAGCTTAATGCACATGAGTGATATTTTGAATTTTTTTACAAAAGAAGGCAGCCATATAATTAGTAGTACATTTTCCTGTTCTGGTTTTTCTGATAGGCACTTCAGGAATGTTACATTTATTAATTTCTCAATGTAAATACCCTACTCCTGGTGTAACTTCCCCAGTTAAAGAACACTGTAACTTACAAAGTGCTACTTCTGTACTATATCCTCTTGACAATTAGCATTTGGAGAATGAGCAGAGAAGAAGTTATTTGTAACTAACAACTTAAATGCTTTTTTAAAATGCAACACAGTGGAGTTTGTGTTCTATAAGCTCTAATTATCCTAAAAAAATTTTCAAGTGGGTCCTAATTTACTTCACGGAGACAAAAACAAATTTGAATTTGTACTTAAGATTAATTCTTTAATACGCATAAACCCTTTTAAGGTAAAAACTAAATTTCTTGAGGATGGAACTACAACAAACTTTTTTTCTTGTTGTGGTATCTCATAGTTTGTACACATTCATTTGTTCTTTCCAGAAAGCTTCATGTTCTTACAATGCATTGAGAGCCTTTTTGATGAGTTTACTATTTGGTGCTATTTTAAAATAAGAATTGTAACTGTCAAATAATTTGTCTACAAACCAGATTAAGGCTACTGTGTTGCCTACTTCTACACACTAACCAAGTAGGCCTGCTATTTCTGAAAATCATATTTTATTAATAATATTATTAATAGAAAATGTAAAAACTTTTTCCAGTTGGTGATACAATATATTTAGCTGCCAAGTTTATAGCTGAAGACTTGGTTACAGCAAGCGACCTTCATTTTCTTTTTTCTGGTAGTACATGCATCTCTGACAAACTTGGACATACTATGTTCTGCTCATCCTATCTAATTGTAGCATATGCTCCGATTTGGCAACTTTGTGCTCATTATCTGGATTAAAATTAAGATTTTTGGTTAACAGATTGTTTCAAAACCCTTTAAATATATGACGAATATCATAAATGTGAATAACTTCATGGTCATTAACCTAGTAACCTTGATAACAATTATCAATATTTAATTTTTTTACACTCTTCTTCGGTATTCTTAAGAAGCGAATTTATAGCAGCTTAAGAAAAACATTAAAATGATCTGCAAGCAGTGGCTTTCTGCTTTTACCATCATCGTGCATTCCTTCTATTATATCGTCCAGTGTTTTAAAATGACTATTTACACTTAGAGGCATTTCATCAAAAAGAACACCGCCATATCTCTTGAATGGTTTTAAAGTTTCAATCGAATCTTTTAATGTATCAAAAATTTGTGTGTCAATACCACTTCCAAAGGGAATTTTGTTAAGAAACTTTGTCAATGTTCCTTACAGAAAGAGCAAAAATTTTGGACAACGGTTTGTATCCACAACCACTTGCATTCCTTAAAGAAAGAGCAAGAATTTACTGTTTGATTGAAAACTTCCTTGATTTTGATTTTCACAACTGGTTTGGCACTTGACACAAAATAGAGTTGTATGTAGTGGCATTGACATACTTCATTAACATTTCAAACCGGCTGGATATTGAAAATTTGTCAACATGTGCCAATCTTGTTTGGTATGAAGTTATTCTTCTGTACATATTGCCCATCGATGAACAATATTTGGCAATTTTACCATACAAATATTTGTATTTTGGTGTCAACTGGTGTGGCGTAGTTACACCAACTTCCTCAAGAACTCGACAATATTTGCAAAATATTATTAGATAAAAATAACATTAAGTACAAAAATAGACACGCACTGTGTAACAATTTTTTTTTGGCTATAAAAATTCTTTTTGAAACAACATAAAGGTATTAAGGCAGTAGAAAAGAAATGAAAAAATTCACTAAGTATATTTATTTGCAAATTTAGATAGATTTTCAAATTTTTAATAAGTCCTTGGTTCAATATAGAAAATAACATGCGATTTGTTAATTTCTAGTTTGGTTAAATTGTAAGGCTAGGTTCAACATTTTGTACGCACAATCATGTAGAAAACAATTCAGGTGTTTTGAAACCTGGTTTGTAAAGTCGTAAATAACAATATAATTTTTCAAAAGTCCACGTAAGTACCTTATTGCTCACAATATACCTCAAGATTTTCAACTTTTTTCATACACACGGCGCATGGGCTTTAAACATTTGTTCTGATAAGATTTCCCGGTTGAATTGTCTTTGTAAGTCCTATTCTCAATCTGCTCACTTCCACGTCATCTTTAAGTCAAGCAGGATGGGGAGTCGTTGATGGTGAGATTTAGTGGTGAAAGATTTAAGTTCTTAATCTGTATTTATTTCAGCGCAAATCCCGTAAGACCAACAAAATTCCGTAAGGCCAACAAAATCTCGTAAAGTAAAGAAAATTCCACAGTGCCAACAAAATTTGTTACAACCAATAAATGCTATTGAGCCAACAAATACCTCTTAGCCTACATGTACCCTTGAGCCTACTAACATCGTTGATGTCCAAGCATCTTTGAGCTAACAATCATCCTCGAGCTCACCCATCACTTACTATGAAATCAGTCTGAACCCCTTGCCTTTTTCACTGCAAGCAACCAGCTAGAACATGAGTCCTACCAATCTAATGGTAGCAGCCAGCGGCCAGATGTTCAAGGTGAGTTATTTTTGCAGAATCCCACAACGGATTTATTTCACAACCCTCTTTCCCAACAACGGCTAAGTTTCGAATCGCGAAAACCTCCATCACTCCAGTCTGTAAGACCCAGTACCCAAATGAATCGATTTTTGTATATTAATTTTTTTTTACTATGAATGTATATTTTCTTGAAAGTAATATCTCTGTTCAAACTTAATTATATGTGAAACGCCCACTCATAAATATTTTATGATTATTTGAATTAGTTGTTGATTAAATTTGTACGTAATTATCAGATCTGATGCTTATCTAAATATTAAATAACGAATTTTGTTTAATTAATATTTTTTAATATGACTAAAATATGTGAAATTATGTATTTCTTTTTATATTGCTATCGGATACAAATTATTTATTATAGAATAGAAGCATTCTGATTTTAGAATGGTCAATTTTCTAAAAGGTTTAATTAAAGTTTTTTAAATTATCTACTTCAAAAGGGTTTCTGTATCTACCATAAAATAATAATTTTTTTTAATACTTGTTAGATACAGTGGTGTCCAACTTCACTTTATTTTGTTTTCAGTTTAACACAGAATATTTCAACTCTACCCATCTCATACTCTTCCGTGGGGTAAAGACCAAGTTAGGTGTCGGCACAACAGTTTTTTATTGCTCCATTTTGTACGCATAAAAGCTTTAAGTCCCTCTGAAGTTTCGAATTACCGTGTCTCATGTGTATTATTATTGTAAAGGTGTTCATTAAAAATTCAGAACTGTTACAACCGTTTCAAATTTAATATATATATTTTTTTGAAGACTTACAATCGAGCTCGCATCGTGAAGCCCAAATTGTTGTTCTGTCTTCTCTCTTGGGGCAAGGTCGCGAAACGTGTTTATAAAAAATCATAATAAAATAAAACTGTTAGAACAGTTTAATGAGCTGTAATATGAATCTGTGATGTCATGTTTAATTACTAGTTAAAAGTTACTAAGTTAGTACAGTTCAAACAGATTTCAATGGATATGCACTAAAAACTATTCCAGCAGTTTAACTGTTGGTTAATACAATTTGAACTATCCCTCCCGTCCGGAAAAATAAAGTACTTCCAGACTGTTTTGAAAAATATAAATGCACATATTATTAAACGATTGTGAGTAGTTAAATTTTTCTATAGTTGCATATTTTCAATAGTGATGTTTAATTTATTTAATGACCTATTAAATAATTTTGAGCAATGCCAGGTTTTCATATTAGTTAAAATTAAATAAAAAATATATAATGTCGTGAAGGTACTAAAAAAGTAGAAACAAAATCATCGGCATTGGTCAATTGTTTGCAAACAACAATTAAATAATCAGAGTTGGCAATTACAAACAATCAAACAATTGGCGATCAATCAACACCGACCCATTTATTTATATTGGTGGTTGTTATGGAAATATTATTTTACTTTTGAAAGGCCTTTTTTTCCACATCCCTCTAGTTTCATAGCCTTCCAATGTTGATAGGTGACAATCTGAAACGAAATTATTTTTTACCATCATGCCACACACTCATTTATAAAAGCAAGAAGTTAATCCTTATTTGATTACTGGTGTTTTGTGTATTATTTTGAAGAAACTTCAGCAGCAACCATATTACATTAAAAATTTTAGAGCATATTAAAACTACATCTATAAATACTAATGCATACCCTAAACCAAAATAAATCTTCAGAATTAATCTTAACAGAAACAGTTTTAGGTTTTGGCGACTTCAGAATCAAAGAGCATTGTTGACTAATATTATTTCGGGTTCCACATGACTGTATGCATGCTCCATTGAAACAAGATTTTTTGAAAAGCTTTCAGTCACAAACTCATTAAGTATCATGAGTATAATAATGCATATTACCATACACAGTTTATTATCACATTCAATTTTTATACAATTAACTTACCAGGAAGAAAAACGGTTGGTATTGCAGTGATAACTAGTTTATTCTTACTTGGTGTAATGAATTTACTTCCAAAACATTTCTCACAAATTTTATAGGAGGAATACACTTGATTGTAATTTAGACCCACAGTTTATAATGTGCAATGTTTTTCAACCAAGGTTTAAAAGGTAGGGGCTGATTTTTTGGAAATCTGTCTCTTACTGTTTATATCACGCAGTTGGATGACATAGTACTTTTTAACATATTTACATGACATTTGAAATTGTTCTGTTATATTAAATAAAATTAAACTCACAACAATGAATACATAAGTACTTAATACAGGTTAGGTAAACCATAAGAATGAATGTTTTGAGGTTCAGTAAAATAGCGATGCCAACACTAACAATCATTGAGTTAGACCATATAATTAAATCACAGTTTCCTATATGGAAATTCCTCTATTTGTTGCTGCTCTGTGACGATGAAATAGGCTCAACTAAAATAGAAATATAGTTGCTTTCGTCTTTGAAATCAAGTCTTATACTTTCAGAATTATTTGAGTGCCTGCTACACATGCCTGTTGTCTAAAATCCATAACATGTTATTAATTCAGTACAATTCTATCCCCAAAAGATGTTACAATTGAGAGTTTTTAATTATGCTTTAGTGCATCTTTATTTACTGGATGTGAAATACAGAATGATATTTTGGAAATAACAAACCTTTTTGATGGACTTAGTCTCTCATTATTATTGAATTAGATGTGAATAATATAGTAAAGCCTAAAAATGAAATTACTAATAGTGATACTTCGTACTTAATAAAAAGAAAACATCACAGAATTAAATAATTTCCCGAGTGAAATAGATTTTATTAAAGTACCTATTGTTGTCGAATACATTTCAAATACCGATGATAATGAAGAAGATCAGTTTAATCTAGACTAGCGGTTCTCAACTGATGTTCCATGAACTGTAAGGTTTTGTCAAAAAATTCAAGATTCCATGTGAAATTCACAAATTTTATCATTATCAATAGGTATTCAGTCCTAGAACTGGTTGGACGCATATCTCCATTGTTTCCTATTACGAGCTAACCCAGACATTTTCCTAAAATTTCCACAGCCTACATCTTTCACTATCTGTGTGCAATAGTCTAATCTAGGTCTATCTCTATCTCACTTTTTTCCTTTCTCTGCTTCTAATACATTGCGCACTATTCCCTCATGCCTTAGTATGTGTCATATCATCCTATCTCTGCTATTTTTACTGTTTTTCACATTTTTCTTTCTTTCCCTACCATTTCGAGAACCTCTTTCTTTGCAACTTTGTCTGTCCATGATATCGTCATCATACATCTGTAGCACCACATCTCAAAGGCTTCTATCTTTTTCCTGTCTGCTTCTTCCACTGCCCACGTTTCACAGCCATACAGTGCTGTGCTCCACACATGTTTTCAGCAATCTTTTCCTTGTTTCTATGTTTGTTGCCTTGTTACGGGTTTATTTTCGAATCATAATGTTGCAATAAATTGCTAGTTAAATTGTAGAGAATTCTATGTATTTGGCTATTATGCTGGTATGCATCTATAGTCACTTTTCTATCGTTGTGTCAGGTAACGTGAATGTTGGTAATTTAATGTTAGTTTGGTTATTTGGTAATCTTGTTATTTTCAGTTCTGGTATTATTTTGCATGAGCGTGCATGTGGAATTTAATTTAAGAACTTACTTATCGAAGTTATTTGTTGTATTCGTGATGTTATTGAACGAATAACTGTAAAGGTTATTATGATTAGCTATACGAGCATTAATAATTCATAGGTATATTTGGGTTTTAAAGCTGTTAGGTGTCGTTACATTTTTGTATGTACGCCGCTGGTCGCGGTTGACCTATTCTGTCCTTGGATTTTAATGCTAGTGACTTTCTAGTTTTATAGTGCAATCCTAATCTTTAACAATTCAGCTTGGGTGTGGTTGTAATTTCGTGTTGTCAAAAGCGTATTGGATAAATTAGACTGAATTTCAGTTTTTACAATAATTCTTTCAAGTCTTGAATAGGATTGGCTGGTATTTTAGGGAAAATGGATTTCTTTCTTGTAGAGTATGGTGTGATCTGCCGAAGAGTCCAGTCTGGTATGGTTCTATTGGAGTTTTATGGTCGTTTATCTTGGCAATTCCGTTTGGGATCTTTCCACTAGACCTTTATGGTGATACAAGTTCCGTATTGGTTTGTGCATTGAAGTTGCACATTAAGCCTGTAAACGTGTGGCTTTGGAATTGCGTCAACAACCAACCTCGTGGGATATTATTCCTCTGAAGGCGCGATCACTCAAATCCATATTTGTAGGCAACTGTTAAAAGTCCTTGTCTGCAGTGTGATTAAGGTAATTTAAAATAATATATCTTAGTTCAGAATAAAACTTTGAATCAGATAAGTACCATAAAATATTTATATTAATATCCAAATTTAGTTGTTTATTATTAACAACTGATCCAGTACCTTGTGTTGAAACAATTGTATTAACAGGTTTCACCGACTGCACTGGACATCCTCGCATCCGTATCTTCAGTTTTAGATCCGCAGGTATCAACATACTGTAATATACAGAAGTTATCGTAACATCTCAACTATATCAACTGCCGTTGCATTATGGTACATAAGTCTTATTCTGCAATAGCATCACAGGCTTCACCAGTAGAGCGTAAGTTATGTAGTAAGCAAAAGAGGTAAGCCATTGCCTCGATAATTTGTAATTATAAAATAATACTTTACTTGTATGTCGTACATAAGATTTGTCAATTATTGCTTTATTACATTTATGTAAGTATTTTGTAAATACCAATAAAGTTACTTTGTG
The DNA here is from genome assembly GCA_036346225.1 of Platerodrilus igneus. NCBI lineage: Eukaryota > Metazoa > Arthropoda > Insecta > Coleoptera > Lycidae > Platerodrilus > Platerodrilus igneus. The sequence continues at coordinate 501,192 of JARFIW010001257.1, read as the reverse complement.
TTGTCTTATGTTTTACCCAAATTCGATATCATTTTGGTCTAAGCTTTGTGGCTTTAAAAATTACACAGTAAAATATAACTGCATTTTCTGTATTTATATACTTGAAAGACTTTACATTTTATCATTTTGTGATTGTTTTGCTAACTAAATTTACTTATTTTAAATTTTACTTTATGTTGTCGATATGTCGCTTAAACTGCATGTAGACAGGTTAGAAAAGAATGAGTTAGAATATGAATTGCTTGTATGTGGTATTTCAGAATCAAATTTAGGAGTATATGAGTTACGTAAATGTTTGAGAGGATGCCTAGCTGCTGAAGAAGGTGGTATTTTGGTATATTCTTTTACAGCACCTCAAGCTGATAGTGAATTAGAAATTTGCAAAGCCAAAATTAAGCAAGTTTCAGAATTGTTAGATATTTTTTCTGGGAAGGCTAATGAAGCTAAGAAATTAGAAGCTAAATTAGCACATTTAATAGGTAGGTTAGATAGAATTAGCTGTGAAGAACAAACATTGGTTAAAAAACATGCAAATTTATCAGGTCAGGTTATGATCTAAGTTGCGAATTGTAATTCTAAATTACCTCAAAGTAGTTTAAATATGTTGATGGAAATTTACCAATGGACCCTAATTTTTATACTGCAGTTGAAGTATCAAGTAATGATAGTCCTAGGTTGACAACTCAAAGAACTACTATTTTGGTAGATATTAATGATCATCTTGCAGATGAATCTCATAATTTAGGAGTAGTTAATAATACCCTACCTAACACTAGTACTAGTCTACCTGTATATAAATGGCAACTAAAATTCTCTGGTAGTACTACTGAAAGTTTTAATGCTTTTCATGAAGAGGTAGATGAATTTTGTAAAAGTAGGAACATAACCAAACCCCAATTGTTTGCTTGGGCTAGAGATTTGTTCTCAGACAACGCTCTTAAAATTTATAACTTGTACAAAAGGTCTGCTATAGACTGGGACTATTTAGTTCGATTGTTAAAGGAAGAGTTTGTACCTTCCCCTAATGTATTATGGAAGCAAGTACTAGATAGAACTCAGAGTAACAATGAATCGATAGGGTTATATATAGCTATAATGACAGGGTTATTTAACAGAATGCCTATAGATGTGCCAGAAAATCTTCAAATGCAGGTATTGAAAAATAATATCTTACCATTTTATCAGGAAAGATTAACGTTTGTTGAAATCAAAACACCGTTTGATTTGATTGAATAATGTCATAGAATAGAACAAACTAGGATTAATATTGAGGGGTATAAACCACCATAGCCTTTAGGGCTAACATCAGAACCAGATTTATTCTATAAACCTAATATCCAATTTTTAGGAAGTAACTCATATAAAAAACAGCTTTAATACAGGAAATAAATGTAAATGAACCTAGATGTTGGCGTTGTGGTATTTCAGGCCATATAGTTAAAAATTCTTCATGTCCTAAACATATTATACAATGTTTTGGGTGTTCCAAAGTTGGTTTTACTAAAACCACTTGCCCTAATTGTAAAAGTAAAACATCCACTAAGGCTGCAACGAGTAGATCTTGCTCGAATTCAGAAAACCCAAGTGGGGGACATAGGTGAAGGGCAACTTTGTCAATAACCCCCCTTTCAGTCGTTACTTTCAAAATGAAATTTGTTCTTGATTTCATGCTTGCACAAGTTCAAGAAGCTGACTTTATATATTTTTGTGAATATATTTGGTCATGAATTTTTAGGAATGCTTGACTGTGGTGCTAATAAAGTATTTGTAAACAGTTACGGTTGGGAAATACTTCATAAACTAGGAGTAAAACATGACACTTCTTATAGTACTTCATGTACTGTTGCTGATGGTCATGAATCCACTTGTTTAGGTATTGCTACTGTACCTATTAAGCTTCAAAATAGTGTATGAATATTTGATGTTTATGTCATGCCTCACTTGCGCCATACTTTGGTGTTAGGTCTAGATTTTCGGTCCCGTATGGGAATTGTTCCAGATGTATGTAAAGAGCAATGGCAATTTTCATCTGAAATTTTGTCTGGTCCTGTACTGAATGGTATTTAGACTGAAGACGATTTAACTTAAAAAGAGGCAATTCAACTTAAACAAATGATTAATAGTTATTTTAATTTAATTGAACCTAATGAAATTGGCTGCACTGATGCTGTGCAACATAAAATTGTAGTATCACCCCAACAAGAACCAATTAAACAGATGTATTACTCTGTTTCACCATACAAACAAAAATTAATCGATGAAAAATTAGATCGCATGTTAAAGAATGGCATGTTCAACCGTCTCATAGTGCGTGGTCTTCACCAATTTTTCTTGTTCCAAGGAAGAATGGAACTTGGAGATTTTGTGTTGATTTTCGTAAAGTTAATAAAGTAACTGAACATGATGCATATCCATTACCATATATTTCTAACATTATGAATACACTTGGTGGTGCTAAGTATATGTCATCGATGGATATTAAAAGTGCTTATCATCAAGTGGAATAGTAGGCAATATACTGCTTTTGTTATTTCTGGCAGAGGTTTATATGAGTATATTTGTATGCCATTGGGTTGCATGGTGCACCTGCAACTTTTCAAAGGTTGGTTGATTCAGTCTTTGGACCTAAGTTGAAACCGTATGTATTTGTCTATCTCGACGATATAATTTTAGTAACCCCTACTTTTGAGATGCATTTAAAGCTATTACAAGAGATTTTTAAACGTTTGAAAGAAGTTAACTTAACGTTGAATTTGGAAAAGTGTTCATTTTGTAGATCACGGTTGAAATATCTTGGCTATGTCGTCAATAAGAATGGTAGTTTAGTAGATCCTTCTAAAGTGAACGCTGTTATCAACCTTCCACGCCCTACAAGTGTTAAGGAAGTTTGTTGTATTCTAGGGATGATAGGATGGTATTCTAGATTTATTGGTAACTATACAGAACTGGTGGCTCCTTTACGTCGTCTTCTAAGAAAGAGAAATAAACTTATATTTGATGAAAGTTGTGAAAAATCTTTTCAACTTATTAAAGATGCATTGGTAAGAGCTCTTATTTTAAGTAGTCCTAATTTCAGTCATGACTTTTATTTACAAACAGACGCTTTTCGTGTTGGTCTGGGTGCTATTTTGACCCAACGGTACAACGATAGGGAATATGTGATTTGTTATCTGTCTAGCTCGTTAAATAAAGCTGAGAAAAATTATTCAGCTGTAGAACTAAAATGTTTGGTAGTCCTATGAGCAGCTGAGAAGCTAAAATGTTCTTTGGATGGTTATAAATTTTATGTTCTAACCGATTGCCACTCTTTAGTGTGGCTTGAAAATTTATGAAATAAATTAGGTAAATCTTGTTTACGGTTGCAACAATTTAATTATGAGGTTATTCACTGCAAGGGTTCTGAAAATGCCTTCCCTGATTGTTTGTCAAGAGCACCAGTTAATAAGGCTGATGATATTGTATGTGATTAAGTAAAGATAACTAGTAATATAAAAAATATTGTTTATGATTTTTCGATTACCAAAGATAAATGGTATTTGAAAATGTTAGATTGTGTAGAAGCTAGACCCTTAGAATTTGTAGAATGGCGTGTTGAAGGTAGTAAATTGTATAAGTTTGTATGTGTAAATTTTCCAGATCTAAGGAATGCGTCCGATAATTGGAAGCTGATTATTCCCAAAGATTTTCGGAAAAAAATTTGCCAAGAATATCATGATCCTTGTATATCAGGTCATCTGGGTATTTATAAAACATACAATTGTCTTGCTAATTTATATTACTGGCCAAAAATGAAAACTGATGTAGTTAAGCATATTTCTAAATGTACGGTTTGTCAAAGTATTAAACCAGAGCAGAAATTACTTGCAGGCTTAATGGAAAAATCTCTTATTGCAACTAACCCTTGAGAATTCATATGTACAGACATATTGGTCTGTTTTCCAAAAGTAGCCCTGAACACATGTATGTTCTTGTTGTCACAGACACTTTTAGTAAATTCCCATTAATTTTTGCATTAAGAAATGTGACTACACTAGCCATTACCAAGGCACTTAAAGATCATGTCTTTATGTTGTTTGGTGTCCTTGCCATCATAAAATGTGACAATGGCACTCAATATATAGGTAAACAATTCAAGATTTTATGCATTAACTTTGGTGTGAAGATTGTTTTTAATCCGGTATATTAACAGAAAGGGTTAATCGAGTAATTAAAACTATGCTTACAGCGTACATTAAAGATAACCATAGAAAATGGGATAAGAATTTATCTGAATTAGGATGTGCGATTCATAGTGCAAAACATGAAGTGACTAACCAATCACCTTATTTTGTTAATTTTGGTTATAATATGATTACTCATGCATGTAAATATCTTTATGCTGATAATGTCAGGGAGGAGTCTGATAAAATTAGCACTTCATGATTGGGTTCATACTTATCTTAAAAGTGTTCAAATTTCTTCTAGTAAACAATATAATTTACGACATCGTGATGTAAATTATAGTCAAGGTGATGTAGTGTGGTAGAAAAACCATGTTATACCAGACAAAGCTAATTATGTAGCTTCAAAATTACCTAGGAAATTCGTTGGTCCATTTCGAATTATGAATAGGATTGGATCAGTTGCTTATGAATTGGAGGACAGCAATGGCAAGTCCATTGGGTTCCGTCATGTTAAGGATCTCAAGCTTTATACTGGGGTTGATCATATTTTGGATGATGACTAATTATGCCTAATCGTGTCAAAAAGAAACTTCATTCCTTTTTGACAAGGGGAGGAGAGGTGGTGTGTCACGGGTTTATTTTCCAGTTATACCGTTGCAATAAATTGCGAGTCTAATTGTAGAGAATTCTATATATTTGGCTGTTATGCTGGTATGTCTCTATAGTCACTTCTCTATCGTTGTGTCAGGAAACGTGAATGTTAGTAATTTAATTTTAGTTTGGTTATTTGGTAATCCTGTTACTTTCAGTTCTGGTATTATTTTACATAAGCGTGCTGTAACAAATATAAACTCTAAGGTATTAACCTTTGAAGTCGTTTTTATTTGTTACAGTTCTGTGGCATCTGATTTCATTAAATTGCATTATAATATCAGAAGAAACAATTTCGTAATAGAAATAAACGTTATTACCATTTAATCCACTTTGAATTTATCTTATGAATATATTCAATAATAACAAATACTATAAATTCGTTCTAGGAACTGAACGTCTTAAAATACGTTATAATAGGCGGTCGGCATCCATTGTCAAGAATTATTAAATTAATATTGCGCTTGTGAAAGGTGTCACGGGGTGGCGTTTCGGACAGCTCACCTGTTCTTTATACTCATGGGATTGAGAGATAACACGGCCATTTTCCTCAATGCGTGATAACAGAACGAGTGGAAGAAGATGTTGGCGCATTTATGTGCCAGTTGGTGACTGAGAATCGGTATTTAGGTCGGCGTAAAATTGTTGGTCGTTTAAGAGGGGCCGGGATGTTAAAAGTTCCCCGGGTTTTGTTACAACGGCCAAAATGTAAAAGTATCAATGTGGTTGTTTAAATCACAGTATCCATTAACGGTGAGATAATAATATTTTAGGTGGTACTTATGCTAAAAGAAACTTTAATTTTATAGCACATCTCTTTTTATTATGGAGACATTTTTGTAGCAAGAAGTAATTGTGATCGCTTACATGGTGTTTGTTTGATAGTAAGATATGACGTAATGATGTCAGCCGTTTAGTTCGGAATTCCCATAGCAGAAACTTTGCTGTCAATATGGAGCCCAATGCTTTTGGTTTAGAAATTTTTTTTTAAGCTGGAATTTTTGCTTGTTTGTAAGCCAGGTATTTAGAAACCATATTAGTGCGGGAATTGATGCCGGTGAGTGTTTAAATTTTTTTATGTTGGTTGCGGTTGAAGCTTTATTATTACGTTTGTAAACATAGGAAAATGTTCGTGCAATTATTAAAAATATTAGATTTAATAAAAGTATAAATTTTGCATTTAAGATTCTGTATAAACGATCGTAAAAGTTTTATTGTTATAAAAATTGCGTGTCAGGTATTTTTTTTATTAAGGTTGAAATTTAAAGTTTTATAAGAGAAAGGGGAATCTTGTTCTTTGGAAGTAAATCAAAGTATTTTGTGAAACATGTGAAATATAGACGTTGCCTTATAAGAAAGTTTGTAAAGTCCAAAAAGATTTTCGTCTGAAAATATAAAGGAAGCAGAACTATTCAAAAAGGAAATATTAGCGACTATTCGTATGATTGAAGCAGAACTGTATGAGAAAGTGAAGCTAAGTACAGGTTCAAGCAGCCCAGGTGATGTAAGTCACACAACTCTGTCATTAGTAGCTGCACCTGTGCATGCTTTTCCATATCTTTCACCACCGATCCCTATTGGTTTTTGGTCAATTAAATTTTCAGGAGATCCCAAGCAGTTATATTTCTTTTTAGATAAGATAAAGGAGCTGGCTCAATTGCGTAAAGTGTCGAATAAAGATTTGTTTGAGTCGTCTGTCGAGTTGTTTGTTGGAAATGTATTGGTCTGGTTTAGGAGTGTTAGAGATTTCTTACAGGATTGGGAATCCCTTGTAAATAGTTGGAAAGAACATTTTTTTGTCAGCTTATTCAGAGGACGAGATTTGGGAGACAATAAAGAATCGTCGCCAAAAGTAGGATGAACCAATTGTTTTATTTGTAGCTCAAGTAGAAAGTTTATTTAGTAGATTGCCTAATACTCCAGCGGATATTACAAAAGTTAGGATACTTAGAAAAATTTTATTACCAGAATTCATATCGAAACTTGCTCTTTCTGGTATAGAGGACATACCTACACTAATAAAACTATGCAAAAAATTGGAGGAAGCTATGTTGTTAAAACAAAAATCAGTTTCTGTTCAGTCAAATAATCTAGCTAAATTCCACAACCATGTCTAATCGCCGGTAAAGAATAAATATCTTGTTTATATGAAAGATACTTTTACAACTGAAGGTCGTGTTGATAATCAGAAAACGTATACGTCACAAGTTCAGATTATAGGTGATGATAAAGCTATTCCAGTACCTACAACTTCTAGTTCTACGGGCCCAGCAAAAATCATTTCAGGATGTTGGAATTGTTCGCGGCACGGTCATTCATTTCGGTATTGCAGGTCTCCAAAAAGAATTTTTTGTTTCGGTTATGGTCACAGAGGAGTTACGCATGATAAGTGTTCATCGTGTTCAAAAAACGAGTGAGGATATGGATGTTGCGCGGCCGGCATTCCATTCTTTCTCAAAAGGCAGCAATTATGTTTTGTGAACAGAAGAGCTATTTTTGTAAAAAAAAGAGTGGTCAGAATGGCTAAATATAGTTAAAAAAATTTTATCATACTAATCCACAGCCCAAAACTGATTCATTATTTATTGAAAAATCTGGTGATAATCGACTATATGTGATGGTTAAATTGTTTGACATTTATATCACTGGTCTTTTAGATTCGGGATGTACTACATCGGTAGTTGGGTCTCTTGCTATTCCTTTGATTGATAGGTTGAAGTTAAACATTTTTAGATTGCAGAAAGAAGATATATTTACGGCGGATGGAGCTTTGAAACCAGTTGAAGGTATCGTAGATTTGCCAATTTCAAAAGGAAATCAATGTCGTGTTCTTAGTGCTTTAGTTGTGTCGTCTTTGCCACATACATTCATATTCGGCAGTGATTTTGCCAAGCTGTTTGGATTGATAGCTGATTTTAGGAATAATTCGTGGCATGTGCAAGGCGATTGTGAAAGTATTGTTCCGTATGTGGGCCCATCACCAGTGCCCCTAAAATATAGTAACGTTTACTCAACTTGGATGATTTGTCTGTTGATCAGCGGTCACAGACACAAACTGTCATTGATTCATTTCAGGAAATTTCTAGTACCGATAACTTGGAACGTACAAATATGGTTGAGATGGATATCGATACAAGCGATGCAAAACCCTTCAGGAAGAGGCCTTATGTTATGTCTCCCTATATTAGTAAAGAGTTGGATAAAGCGTTAGATGAAATGATTCATTTAAAAGTTGTAGAACCGTGTCAGAGTCCGTGGAATTCACCCGCATTGTTAGTTAAGAAGAAGGATAGTAAGGAATATAGATTTTGCTTTGACGGTCCTAATATAGACAGAATCCTTGGGATGTTGCGTAATGCGAATTATATTTCCAGTCTTGATTTGCGTAAGTTCTTGTTAGTGAATCGTCGAAGGATAAAACGGCATTTAGTGTTATTTCGCGAGGACAATATAGATTTGTGACGAAGCCGTTTGGTTTAAAAAATGCTGCTCAAACTTGGCAGCAGTTGGTCGATGCAATTTTCGGTCCGAAATTCGAACCGTACGTATTCTATTATCTGGACGATATAATTCTATGTTCATCGACGTTTGAAGAGCACTTGAAATTATTATACGAAGTTAAGGAGCGCATTAGAGAGGTAAATTTAATCTTAAATTTAGATAAGTGCGAATTTTTTAGGAAATCTCTCAAATTTTTTAGCTATATACTAGGGTCAAACTCTCTAAGAACAGATCCGGATAAAGTATCTGCTATGGTCAATTTTCCACGCCCAAGGACCACCACATAAGTCAAAAGATTTCTCGGTATGTGTAGTTGGTACCTTCGCTTCATTAAGGATTTTTCATCTTTAGTTTCGCCGATCAATGATCTTATTTAAACAAAAAGGGTCAAGTCGTTATTTGGACTTCTGAAGCTGAGTGGTCATTTGTGTCGATTAAGGAAGCTTTAGTGTCCGCACCACTTCTGGCGCAGCCGGATTATTCCGCCCCCTTTGTTATTGAATGTGATGCCAGTAATACGGGTCTCGGTGCTGTGTTAATACAGAATATTAAAGGAGAAGAACGTGTTATATGCCATCAAAAGTCGCGCTGAACGAAATTACTCACCAACAAAGAAAGAGTGTTTTGCGGTGATTTTTGCCATTGAAAAGTTCCGTCCATGGGTCGAAGGAGTTCGTTCCACATTCATTACAGACCACTTTTCGTTGCATTGGCTGAGTAATTTGCAAAACTCGAGAGGAAAACTTGCTAGGTGGGCTGTAAGATTAAGACAATATTCTTTTGATTTGGTACACAGAAGGGATAATTTAACATAGTTCCTGATTGTCTTAGTCGTGCAATTCTGGAGGACAATCATGTTGTAAATTTAATAGAAGTTAGCTTGATAATTTAGAAAATTGGTATGTGTCATTGCGTCAATAGATTTTAGCGTTGTCAGGGAAATATCCTCAATGGAAAGTTGAGAACAATTTTGTTCTTAAGTTCATTTCGTCGAATTTGTCTTTGTCATCAAACATAGTAGAGTGGAAATATTTGGTTCCGAAAGTTCAGAGAGAAGTTGTCAGATCGTGTCACGATCCTTCAGTTGCGGGACATTTTGTGTTTTCAAAGACAATCGCCAGAATACAAGAAAATTATTATTGGCCCAGAATGAATGTAGATGTGCTAAAATTTTGTCGTGCATGTCTAGTGTGTGGAGCACAAAAGTCTTCTAATGCAGGTCCTTTAGGTTGTAACAAATAGATTTTCTGCTATTTAAATATACGCTTTTGTTCAATACACCTATTCATTAAATATTAAATTTCTATAGAAACCATATATTACGAATACATACATAGTGCCCCATCTACTTTAGAATAGTCAAAGTAAACTTTAAGTGCTCTTCTATTTGTTTGTATCTTGATACAATATTCCCTTTCCCGGCGCATGCTTGAATAATTAACATTGCCTCGTGGTCAAGCTCCATTTTGATATCAGCATGTAATCCGAATACAAGTGTTATCGAGGGCCTGCATATTTTTTTTGTTAAAACATGCCGTCCCAGAGGAAAGTAAGGTGGTGTCAACAGATACCATGTATTTATTTTTAGTTGCAGCATCGACCTAAGATAGTTATAAATACATTTCTACGGTCGGTAAATAATTCACAAACTTACCTTTAAATTCATTTTTCCCGTTTCGTTTCAGCGCAAGTTTTTAAAGTTCCAAAGTATTTAACGTTCCACGTTTTTAATGTTCCACAGTTTTAACGTACTAAAGTTTTAACGTCGCAAATATTAAGTAGCCAGTATCAAGTTTTAGATTTTAGCTTTTTAAAGTTTTGGAGTTTCTAGTTTCAAGTATTAAAGTAATGGAAATTATGTATTATACTAAACAATTGTTTACCGTATGGCAAGTACGAGACTGAAGTAAAGTAAAGACACGTATTAGATTCTTTTGGAAATTGGTTGAGCTTTAGATGCAGTTTCAATTGTTGCTAGGCAAAAAAGTGGAAATCCCCACAAATGATTGGTTAGTATGGAGGTCAAGTCCGGACACCTGTGTCAGCTAAGCACAATTACAAGAGTACAAACGCAGATGTTTAAAAAAAAAAGGAAAAAATCCGGCCGCCACGCTGATATCCAGCGGTGAGTCATCCTCCATTTCATACCTATATTCTTTTCAAGGAACATTCATTTAAGATGTACAAATAATTTTCGAAGATTCTATATATGTTTGTTTAAAGTTAATACTCGAAATTTTTGTGAAGGTTTGATGATCATTCAAACTGATACACGTAAAATTTAGTTCAAAATTTAGTATTTGAATAAAGCATAAATGACCTCATTATTTTCAAGGTATTTCTATAAGATAAGTTTGAAGTTACAAAGTTATATTAAAATGTTTGCATAACTAAACATGTGATGCGATAAGAATTGTTTGCCAAATTATAGTGTATGACATATTTTGACAGTACACCTGAAGTACAGCTTAATGCCGACAATCAGTATTTTTTGACCTTTGATTCCATTAAAGATATCTATTAAAAATATAGTTCTATAATCTACAAAAAAATTTTGAGCATTTAATTTGATTCTTGTAAACTGAACAGGATCTTATTCAAGTATCATGATTTAATTGTAACATAAAAATGAAAATCATATATTTCTTATAGAGAATTGATGTAAAGTATGCAATCAAAAAAAGTCCCATAAATATTCAGAGAATAATGTTAAATCGTAATAAAGAAACTGTTTTGAAAGTCTCCGTACAGATAACTTTATATAAACAATGTATTATACTGTCAAGAAGGGGGTGGGCTTATAAAATGTTTTAAATAGGGTTTTAGAAACGACTTGCTATAATGGGAGATATTTGGTTTTGTTAGAGTATTTTGTTTCAGGTATTTTGGTTTATAAATTAACAACTATTCCACGTTTATAAATTTATAAAGTTTTTAAAACTGCATTGCATTTCACAACGTATACCGGCCAGATACCAGGCTAAGCTAGTTGATAAGTTTGCATTGTATACGTATTTTAATTGTTATGGTTGCATATATAAAATTTAATTTGGAGTTAGCGTTTTCAGAACCATTTGAATGTAAAAACAAATACCAAAATTGTGTGGTATAGTGCACGCTTTTAAAATTTTAAGGAGTTAAGTGATACTCCTGAAAAATTTGTAAATGAAAGTTCAGTTTGAATATGTTTGTAACAATTAAAGATTGGTTATGTAGTGACAGGACGTTTACCGAATAAGACATAAATGTCTGTTACGTACAATTTAAAAGCTGAACCATCAAAGTTTGTTAGCTATTTTCAATATTGTAAAAAGTTCAATATACATAAATCACTGGATTATCTAACCATCTAGAAAATGAATGTATCTACAGAAAAGAACTGTATTATTAATCAATTATTAATAATTATAAATTGCATAGTGTGCGTAGAGATAGTTGTTATGGCAACGGAAACAAAGGAAGACGGATTTTATTTATAAAAGACTTCAAATTTGTATTACTGATAAATAGACGCGTTTTTGTACTGTTCTGAGTTTTATTTCATTTAAAAAGTTACGAGTAAATTTTGAAAGTCAAGTTGTACCTGGAGATAGCAAATAGTAGCAGTTTTGTGGCGAATAAAAATTAATTAAAAGAGGGAGTGCTGGTCTGTACCGTTATCGTTTTGAAGAGGAAAGAATAGTGGAATTGGAGTTATCTGAGTATTTGTATAACATAGAATTTGTAGAAATATTAGTAGTTTTATAGTCCGGAAATTACCAGTTGCTCGAGTTACTTATTTTTTCAGGAGGTGCCTGCAGTTGGTCACTTGGCTTCAGGACGGCTGGAAGGCGGCGCTTGTATCTGGATTCCAGGTATTAGTATTTAATATCTACGCAGTGCTTTAATCAAATTTATAAAAGTGGAACTAGTGTTTGGGGATACTTTTGGCTTTTAAAATTATTTTGAAAACTCCTTGGATATTTGTTTGGGTGTCTAGTTGAGAGGTGTTTGCCTAGGACGGACCCATCCTAGGTAGATTCCGCTACGTGTTTGACGGCCCTGTAAAATATTTAAGTGCAGCTGCCGTGTTAAATATTTAAAGATAAATTGTGTGGCATAACTCAACAAGGCTCTAAAATAAGACAAGGAGTGACAGATAGATATACTAGATCTATCACTCGTAAGGTAGGATCACAGTATATATAATAGTATATATATATATATATATATATATATATATATATATATATATTAAATTAATAGAAACAATAATAAGTTGTCGTAAAGCTTTCTTTCTTTGAAGTCAGCAGTAATTGTCCTATAGAAGCAAACAACCACACATATGAAATTTTGGTATTTTGGTATTGAAGAAAGATATAATTGGTGTTGAATTTAAAAGTTTTTTTTTTAAGTATAATTTTGACTAGTTGATCTATTTATAATCTATTTTTTTTTGTGATAAAGTGACTAGGCTCGAATGTATCCCTAGTCTAAAAATGTTTAGATGTGGTTAAATTTTCAGATAGTACGAGATCGTCGTTCCCATTCCAGATAGCAGAGTCGAAAGTAAGTATTTTTTTATACATTGCTCATCTTAAGTTTTTTTTTGAAGATTTCCGTATCTGATCTTCGGATAGTTTCGTATTATAACATTCATTAAGATACGGTGGCGTCCAATAAAATTTCTTTCTTTTTATCGTATACCATCCTACGACCCTAGCTCATAGCTCTGCCCTAAGTTGAAGAAGCTTAGCTGGCTGGAAGATCTCTTTAGAGGGACCTTTTTCTCTCAAAGCCATTTAACATCCTTTTTACCCTGGTCTTAACCGTCAAACAGGAACCCCTCGTAATCTATCAAGGCTCTGCCGCCTATAAGGTGTAGCAGACATACTATTTACCTTTTGAGGATTTTAGTATGCTACAACAAGGTTTAATGAGGAAAGAAAAAGACGCCAAATTTCCATTCCAGATTATTGCGTTTGATCTCATGGGTCCGTTTCCTCGGTCGAAATTAGGATTTAAATGGTTGTTGGTGATCGGAGATTGGTTCTTCAAGTATACAATTTTACATCCTTTGCGTAGTGCAATCACACGTTATTGAACAGTTTGTACAGCAGAAAGTTTTTTTAGTGTTTGGAGTGCCACAATTCATTATTTGCGATAATGGTTCAAATTTAGCAGGTTGACTTTTTAGGTCGTTATGTGATAGGTTCGAAATTCCAAAAATATAGTATAATGCTGTCTACACGAGTTACGTTTTGGGCCTGGAGAGCTGTCTTTTTAAAAAGTCTTCTTCCAAAAGTTCTTGTAACAAATTTTATTTTAAACAGAATTTACAAATGGAATTTTAACAAACTAATTAAAATTAGTCTAAGTCGAAATTGCTGTTAAATAGATTTGAGTAGCCTGAACAACCAACAATGTAAAAGCTATGAGGCTCAAGACTGACTGACCAACTTGGGGCTCCCGGGGTATTTATGTTGTACCTGCCCCTCACATTTCTGTGGGAATTGCAGAGCTCATGTCGGTTTATTTCTTTATTCATTTATATAATACAAAGTAACAATCTTAATTCTAATAATTACGGTTTTATAACCGTCTGTAACCTGCATCTGCAGTTTCACTTACGTCTGGAATCATTGTATTCACATCCGTTCTCACAACTTGCTTGTGAACTTTCATTAACCTTTTTCTTATTTATCCTTGAATTACAATGTTGCATCTAACTTAAGTTTTTTAACAATTTCTATTTAATTATACATATATTGATTTGGGAATATGTAACTCGCGCCGCAATGTAATTTCGTTGAGAGGATTAACAGAACTGTGGGGACATTACATGTGATTTTCCAATGCTCCACCCGAAGGTACTACATTGGCCAGGAAGCGAGTTTTTTTTTACCTGGAAAATTTGGAATTTTGCCGAATCCTTGCTGTTCCAAGCAAGGTAGGGATCTTTAACGTGCGTGACAACACTCACACACGAGACCTCCATTTTACCTCTCATCCGAACGAGGGTGTATTTTGTGAAAAATGTTCGCCTAACATTTTTCAAGCGGACCGTGTCGGGATTCGAACCCGGGACCTTGGGCATAGTAGTCACACACATACCACTACGCCACGGAGCCGCCTGAACTGTGAGGACAGCTATTCGATCTTATCTTGAACAGCACGATACCTGGGATACTGAGTTGGCGCGGATTCAATTTGCCATTAGTTCTGCTAATCACGAGGCGACGAGTTATACTCCGAACTTTTTGGTTTTTGGCGGACACGTCCCCATAACTAGTAAATTTTATGGTGGTGGATTTATTCCCGCAACTGACATTGAAATCATTCCTGGTAGTCGCTCATTATATACTTCATATCGTCAAGGTATTTTTAAGGTATTTGAAGATGTCTGTGCAAAATTGCATTTAGCTTATGAACGTTCGAGCAATCAATACAATTTAAGGAGGAAGAACATTTCTTTTGAGGTTGGTAGTAAGGTATGGAGGGCCAATAAGGTGTTGTCGAGTGCGGGTAATAAATTTACTGTTAAACTTGCACCAAAGTTTGTTTTGAGTATAGTCAAGAAGAAGTGTTTGAGTGTGGTATAGTCAAAACCATTTAAGCTGACCTATGACTCACCGTGGTACATTATTAGATAGGCGGCTCCGTGGCGTAGTGGTATGTGTGTGACTACTGCGCCCAAGATCCCGGGTTCGAATCTCGACACGGTCCGCGTAAAAAATGTTAGGCAAGCATTTTTCACAAAAATACACTCTCGTTTGGATGAGAGATAAAATGGAGGTCCCGTGTATGTGTTGTCACGCACGTTAAATATCCCTACCTTGCTTGGAACAGCAAGGGTTCGGCAAAATTACAAATTTTCCAGGTAAAAAAAACTCGCTTCCTGGCCAATGTAGTACTTTCGGGTGGAGCTTTGGAAAATCACATGTAAGGTACATTATTAGAAATGATAATGAAAACTGCATTGTCTTTGTCAGTATATGTAACTACTCTGTGTTAAAACAGGATGGATAGAGAAAAAATACGTCTTTTAAAGATTAGTATGGCAGCATCAAAACGTATGTCTGTTATAACTAATATTTATGTATTATTATAACCTATAAATAATTTTAGTTTCCTGTCACTTTTTGTTGTCTTTTCACGTAGTTCTTGCTTTTTTGTTGTATTTACGTTTTACATTTAGCTCAAATCGCAAATATAAAAGTTCTTATCAAAACTAAAAGTATTTCTTACACATTATAAAAGGTAAATACAGCCATCCTATAACAACACTATATACTATCACCTCTTTAATTTTTAATTGCTCAAAATGCTTCGAAACAAACATCTCAAGCCCCAAACACACCAGGTGATTTTGAACGTCATGGATTATTTTGAAAGAGAACGTGATAATGAAGGTGCTTTCGTTCCATTTGGAAGTGTTATGCAGGTACAAAAATAAATACATTTAATCCTCCAAATCAATTAATTATTTCTTCAGCGAACCTCTGAAGCATGTGGTGTTAGCCTTAGTACTTTAACTAGGATTAAGAGAGGAGGCTCACAAGCTGTAAAGGAAAATTTTCCAATTTATTCGACGTGTAGGAAACGCAACCGAACAAAAAGCAAATCTTGCGATGTTGAAGATTTTATAAAAGATGCAGTTAAACGTAAAATTTATGAGATGCACTCGAAAAGTAATATGAAAATTAATTGTAATTAGTAACTAATTTTTATATTTTTAGAACTTCATGTAACTGCAAAAACACTCCAAAAAGAGCTTGTTACTGCCGGCATATATAATTTCAAATTAACTAGCTTAAGAAGACCTACCATAGGATTTTTTTATAAAGTAGATGATGGAAGGCGAGGATTGTTCGAGAAACAACATATAGCTGCTGCACGAATAAAATTCTTAAGGGGCTACCATTCCAATAAGGAAACACAACTATATGAACCTGTTTTTCTTGAAGAGACTTGGCTTTTTAGTAGGGGATCTGCCAAAAAGAATTGGCATGATAATTCTCACAAAAGCATCAAGAAGAAGCCATTTGGAACAGGAAAACGGTTAGTTGTTAATTTGTTGCCGTCACTGTGTTTTATATACTAACCAAATGTTGTTTTAGATTTATTGTGATACATGCTGGTAATAAAAATGGTTTTATATATTATGCACCTCTTTTGTTTTCTTCAAAATCACAATATGCAGATTATCATGGTGATATGAACACAGAGATGTTCAGAAAATGGTTCCAAGAAAGTTTATTACCAACTTTAAGCGGTCCAAGTTTAATCGTGCTAGATAATGTTTCATATCATTCGCAATTAGTCGAAACGGTTCCTAACACTTCTTCAAATAAAGAGGAATAAATTAATTATTTGCTTCGACATAACATATTTGCCGACACTTCAATGTTAAAAAAAGAAGTGGCCATCACGTATTAAGGTTCCCTCCATATCATTGCCAATTTAGTCCAATAGAATTAATTTGGGGTAATTGCAAAGGCTATTACGACAAAAATATTGGTAGATTTAATGAACAATTCCATGACAAGCATGTACAATTAATATAGCGTGAAGCACTTGGAAGAATAGATGGCAAATATTGGCAAAAATGCATTCACCATTCAGAAAAATGTATGATGGAATGGTGGCAAATTGAAAAAAACTTTGATGTGGTACCGCCCCTTATTATCAACTTATAGGATTCAAGCAGCAATGACTCTTATGAAGATGATTCAATTTCAGAATAATTGATTAATATAAAATGAAGTGGTGCCTAAGATTTATGCTTTCTTAATGTAGTAGACCAATAATACAATAAAATAATACAATACCGTCTTGTTTGTTTGATACTAAATTTGATTAAATAAAAATTAAATATTTACAAATACACTTTTATATGTACAACCATGCTTGTTAACCATTTAAAACAGGAATAATATAAAATCCCAAAACTTCAATTTACCTGATAATCGTGTGAATAATAGTCTCAATTCCAACAGTAATCATTAGCCTTCAGATATTATCGAATCAATTAGAACACACGCTTCTTTATACTTAATAACAATATAATATCTTGAAAATTAACTTTATGTTTTCAAAAACCAACAATATTTGTGACACCATGCTCCAAAGCTAAATATCCAGTATCTGTTGTACATTTCTATACCAAGGTTTTATATACATTCCTGAAAATAACTTGTCCATTTCCATATTATATATTATTAATATCTTCATTGAAACAC
Source organism: Platerodrilus igneus (assembly GCA_036346225.1). Taxonomy (NCBI): domain Eukaryota; kingdom Metazoa; phylum Arthropoda; class Insecta; order Coleoptera; family Lycidae; genus Platerodrilus; species Platerodrilus igneus. Next base: position 483,656 of record JARFIW010001257.1, on the reverse strand, counting down.
AGTTCATCTAAATAAAATGCTGGTCTATTTCCGTTCCAAACTTCCAATTTACCTTAAATTTTTTGGTTTAATTTTTATAAAAGAAAAATGTATTTTATACTTATGTTAACGCCATTGTCAACTGCATATCCAACAAACATCTCTTATAATTCGTAGAAATTAAAAGATCATTTATAAAAAACCTAGGACATACATCCTCAGCTAGTATTTGTCACAATATAAGCTTCATGTGCCATTTTGTATAAACAACTGAACTAATCTAGAATGCTAGAAATACGTTCTGATTGCATTGATGCATATGCCTTAACAAGATGCGTCATCGGTCAGCTTAACTGGTTTTGACTATATACGATTTAATTAATTTGGATGGATCCAAAGTAGGTAGGTGGCATGTCAAAGATTTGAAACCCTATTTCGCCGTCGATCCAGATTATGTTCCAGAGGTTTGATTAGTCGTTTTTGGCATCTGTTTCTAGATTAGTATGTTATAAATTTTGTTATGAAGTAGATTGTCAGCGTTGTTGTTTTAGTTCATGGTGGAGTCACGTAATTATTTGTTGCTTTATTTTCGTGAACATGTTTTGTTCGCATTAGGTAGATGGTCACGTAAGTGAAATTTGTTTTCGAGATGGTCAATTGTTGATGTAGTTAGAGTAAGTAAGGAGTATAAGTATTAAATATTTAAAAAAAAAACAGTCAATTTGGATGTTTTGTGCGGCCACTGTTGTGTTGACAAGTTTTTTTGGACTTAAGTGTTCCGAAGAAAAGTATATTGGTAGAGCTATAGATAGCTATGAGTTGAGGAAGCTGAGTATTCAGTAGCGAGTTAGAGTGTGTTTAGGCTACTGGTTTGGTGTGAGGTTTATTTTCTTGTCAAAGCAGCGGTTGTTTTTTTTTGCTGTGATTTTTGTGCTGGATTTTTTTTGTGGTCAGCAACGACTAAAAACATTTTTGAAAGGCTATTGATATTCATATGTATGAGTTCTTCGATTTAATATAGTATTGGTAAGGTTAATAGTAAGAATGTAAAATTTTTTTTAGTCGTTTTGCAGCAATCCGTGTTGTGCATTTTGTTTGAGTCTTAGTCAATGTTCCGTGAGGTATGTTAGTTTCTTTAAGTTCCCCGTTTGGTTGCAACTAATGAGTGTTAGACTTCAATATTTTGACTTTTACAGATTGTCTTTTTACCAAATATGTCTTACTTGTTTTGGTTCTTAATGGATGTGTGGTACACAGAGTTACCTGTTCACTCATTTGGTTGCCCCCCAGCCCTCTATAATTTGTAAGGTCATCTATAAATTTTGTTTTTGGTTTGAAGATTAAAGTTTGAGTTTATTTTGTCTTTGTTTAGATTTGCTATAATGATGTTTTTTTTGTATTTTTCTTTTGGTTATGGTTAGTAGTTTTCGTCGTTGGATAAAAAAACTTTTCAGTTGTGTATATATTAAAATATAATTAACCTCAAAGTTTTTTTTTCTTTTCGGAAAGAGGCAGTATAACAAATATAAATTCTAAGGTATTAACCTTTGAAGTCGTTTTTATTTGTTACAATTCTGTGGCAACTGAGTTCATTAAATTGCATTATATCAGAAGAAATAGTTTCGTAATAGAAATAAACGTTATTACCATTTAATCCGCTCTGAATTTATCTTAAGAATATATTCAATCACAACAAATACTATAAATTCGTTCTAGGAACTGAACGTCCTAAAATACGTTATAAACAAGTGACTTGTGTTGCCTAATTCGTCGGCAGTCGGTATCCATTGTCAAGAATTATTAAGTTAATATTGCGTTTGTGAAAGGTGTCACGGGGTGGCGTTTCGGACGGCTCACCTATTCTTTATATTTATGGGATTGAGAGATAGCACGACCAGTTTCTTCAATGCGATGATAACAGAACGAGTGGAAGAAAATGTTGGCGCATTTATGTGCCAGTTGGTGCCTGAGAATCGGTATTTAGGTAGGCGTAAAATTGTTGGTCGTTTAAAAGGGGCCGGGATGTTAAAAGTTCCCCGGGTTTTGTTACAACGGCCAAAATGTAAAAGTATCAATGTGGTTGTTTAAATCACAGTATCCATTAACGGTGAGATAATATTTTAGGTGGTACTTATGCTAAAAGAAACTTTAATTTTATAGCACATCTCTTTTTATTATGGAGACATTTTTGTAGCAAGAAGTAATTGTGATCGCTTACATGGTGTTTGTTTGGTAGTAAGATATGACGTAATGATGTCAGCCGTTTAGTTCGGAATTCCCATACCAGAAACTTTGCTGTCAATATGGAGCTCAATGCTTTTGGTTTAGAATTTCTTTTAGGCTGGAGTTTTTGCTTGTTTGTAAGCCAGGTATTTAGAAACCATATTAGTGCGGGAATTTATGCCGGTGAGTGTTTAAATTTTTTTATATTAGGTGCGGTTGAAGCTTTATTATTACGTTTATAAACATAGGAAACCATTTCGAATGGACCTGCACCTTGCCGAAGTTCTAAATTACTAGAACAGGTGAAATGGCTTGCGTGTTCTAATGAGCTAAAGAGCCAAACTACAGGTCCAACCAAAGTAGTAGGGTCGTTAGTGAGGAACCAGACTAAGACAGGTCCCCGAAAGAGGGCAGCGACTCTTTCGGTACTTAGATTGGCAGAGACCATAGGGGTCGGTATGGCAGTCTAAGACACACTACCGCGATGTGGAAGGCAACGGGAAACCACCACATTATCTCCCAAGTACACAGCGTACCTAAATTATAATAAAATGATGGAATTCTCTGGGGTAAAAGATTCCGGAGTTAAAATAGTCCCCATTCGGATCTCCGGGAGGACTACTTCGGAGAATGCGATCGGAAAGTTAAAATAAGAGTCGGGAACATTCTGCGAGTCGGAGCGTGGAATGTTAGAAGTATGAAGCAAGTAGGTAAGCTAGAGAACCTAAAAATCGAAATGAATAGGTTATCACTAGACATAGTGGGGATCAGCGAAGTTCGGTGGCCAGAGGCGGGGATTTTGGAGTGGAGACTTCAGGGTAATTCATACAGGAGCAGAGGACGGAAATTTGGGTGTGGGGATAGTTATGCGGAAAAAGATAGGACACTGTGTGGAAAACTACTTACAAAAGAACGAAAGAGTACTCATGGTTAGATTAGAATCTAAACCGGTAAACACAGTAATAATACAAGTATACATGCCCACCTCTAGCTACAGTGACGAAGAGGTAGAAGCCATCTACAAAGATATCGAAGACATATTAAGATACGTAAAAGGACATGAAAATTTAATAATTACGGGGGATTTTAATGCAGTGGTAGGTGAGGGTAGGGAAGGAGCGGTAGTAGGTTTATTTGGTTTAGGCACGAGAAACGACAGGGGAAATAGGCTGGTAGAATTTTGCGACAAGAACAATTTAATCATCACAAACACATTATTTCAACACCATGCTAGAAGACGATATACGTGGAAGATGCCAGGAGATATAGGACGATATCAAATAGATTACATTCTTGTTAGACAACGGTTTAGGAATCAAGTAAAAGACTGTAGAAGCTACCCAGAAGCAGATATAGATACTGACCACAACATCGTAATTATGAAGGCCGCACTTAAATTTAAAAATCTGAAAAAGAAGAACGGAAAAAGGCACTTGGACTTAGAGAAACTAAAAGACAAAGATATTCAAGTAAGATTCGAAAAAGTAAAATGAATTGCTGAATGATATCGCGAAAATATCTGAAACTAAGGAAGTAGAAACAGAATGGAATAACATTAAATCCAGCCTAGACATGGCGGCCAGAGATATTTTGGGGTATACACAAAAAGAAAATAAGAAACCATGGATAACAAAGGATATCGTGAATTTAATAGAAGAAAGACGAAAATACAAAAATAAATCAGACGAAACAGGAAAACAGAGATACAAAGCCATACAATGGGAAATTATTCGAAAATGCAGGAAAGCTAAAGAACAATGGATTGATGAAAAGTGCAAAGAAGTACAAACTAAGATGGAAATAGGAAAGACAGACGAAGCATACAAATTAATTAGAATGAATTTTAGGGATATAAAACCGTATAGCAAAAATATAAGGGACGCACAAGGAAACGTCATTATAGAAAACGTAGAGAAAGTGAGTAGATGGCAAGAATATATAGGGAATTTATATGCAGGAGAGGAACTAACTGCATTAGAACAGGAATCAGACATTGAAAATGATGACTTGGGATATCCTATTTCAAACGTAGCATCATAGTAACTATACCAAAAAAGAAAGGCGCGGACAGATGTGAAAATTTTCGAACAATAAGTTTGACAGCACACGTGTCAAAAATATTAACTAGAATTGTGCAAAGACGAATGGAAAAACGAGCTGAAGAAATACTAGGAGAAGACCAATTTGGGTTTAGGCGAAACAGGGGAACACGGGAGGCTATTTTAGCTCTGAGAGTGATAATGGAGAAAACAATAGAAAAAGGGGAAAGCATGTATATAGGGTTTGTAGATCTGGAAAAAGCATTCGACAATGTAAATTGGAAAAAAATGTTTGAAATACTCAAAAGGATTGGAATGAGTTGTAGGGATAGACGAATAGTACATAGCTTATACAAAGAGCAAACAGCACTAATAGAATTAGAGCAGGAACGTAGAGAAGTAAACATTAGGAAAGGGGTGAGACAGGGATGTGCCCTATCCCCATTGATTTAAAACTTGTACATAGAAGAGGCAATGAATACTGTCAAATGCAGAAAGACATTTGGAATTACTATGCAGGGACAAAAAATTGATATGCTTAGATTTGCAGATGATATAGCGATATTAGCATCTGGCAAGGAAGAGTTAGAAGCAGCTCTTAATGAAATGGAAACGGTTCTAACAGAGAGATACTGTATGAAAATTAACAAAACTAAAACTAAAGTTCTAGTTTGCAAAGGTGGGGAAAATAAATCAAAAACAAGAATACAAGTATTTAACACGAACTTACAAGAGGTTAAGGATTTCTGCTACCTAGGAAGCCAAATAACGCAAGATGGGAAAAGCACAAAAGATATAAAACAAAGATTAGCACAAGGTCGTGCTACATTTAACAAGAAAAAGCAACTATTGTGCTCAAAGACCACAAACATAGAAACAAGGAAAAGATTGCTTAAAACATATGTGTGGAGCACAGCACTGTACGGCTGTGAAGCCTGGACAGTAGGAGAAGCGGACAAGAAAAAGGTAGAAGCCTTTGAAATGTGGTGTTACAGGCGTATGATGAAGATATCATGGACAGACAAAGTTAAGAACGAAGAGGTACTAAAAATAGTAGGGGAAGAAAGAAATATGTGGAAAACGGTAAAAAAACAGGAGAGATAGGATGATAGGCCACATACTACGGCATGAGGGAATAGTGCGGAATATTTTAGAAGCAGAGATAGGAAAAAAGAGAAGAAGAGGCAGACCTAGATTAGACTACTGCACACAGATAGTAAAAGATGTAGGCTATAGAGGTTTCAGGGAGATGTGTAGGCTAGCCCAGAATAGAAATCAATGGAGGTACGCATCCAACCAATCCCAAGATGGATAAACTAATGACGAAAAGATAACTGTGCGTAAACATGATGATTATTATAAGTAACTACAAGAATTGGTTGGGCAATATTTGGAATAATGTTAAGTGTGTGAAAGGATTTACTAGAAAACCATTATTTCGGCAAATGTCTAAGTGTTGGGGGATCTTGGTAGCCACAGGTTGCTTAACCTCCTTCACTGAATCTCGGTAAAATAGGGTATAAAATTAGAAAACAATAGAAAGGGAACGAGCTGAATACACATACTCCATGAAAAGAAGAAAAAGAAGAAAACCACCAAAAACGCAAAATCAAAGAAGCTGCCTATATAACCCTACATAAAAATAACTGCGTTGCAAACGAATCCGTGACTTTCAGTAAACAATGGATTCCATTACTAAAAGAAATAACAAATGAAAATCAAATGCCCACAATATCTAGGTAGCATTGCAAGTTTTTCCTGGGTTTTCCTTGCAATATTAACATGAAATACAGCCTACATACATGATTTCTATTTATACATAAAATAACTAATTACATAAAAATAAGCATATTAACAATCCTTGTAAAACAGCATTGGTATCTGACAAGTATATATCCACAATAAGGTTACCTCAAAACCATATACAATCTCCGTTGAACAGTATTGGTATCTGACAAGTGTAAACCCGCCATAGGGTCGCCTCAGATCCATATACAATCTTCATAGAACAACATTGGTATCTGACAAGTGTAAACCCGCCATAGGGTCGCCTCAGATCCATATACAATCTTCATAAAACAACAGTGGTATCTGACAAGTGTAAACCCGCCATAGAGTCGCCTCAGAACCATGTTAAAATCTACCAAAGAGGTAACTTAAATAATAATGAATTTTCCCCCTCAAAATAAATATAAAAAACGACTACTTAAGCCTTTCAATAATGCAATCGCACACTTCTTTAATAACCATCCTCTCAATTGTATAAATAGAAACATGTTAAAAATGTTGGCTGAAATGCAGACACAAAAACGGTAGCAGTCTTTTGAAATGCTCCAGATGTATGAGGACGATAGCATGGACAGACAAAGATAATAACAAATAAGTTACAGAAATAGTATGGGAACAAGGATATCTGGGGAAAAAGAGAAATAGTAGGGTGGAATACGTTCTAAGGCATTTTTGGGGAATAGTATGTGATATATTACAAGCAGAGATAGGAAAAAAGAGGTAGATGTAGACCTAGATCAGACAGTTATAGATGCAAACTGTGCATATTTCAGGGAAATCTGTAGGTTAGTTCAGAATAGGGAACAATGATGGTACGCGTCTAACCAGTTCTAGGACTGAAGACCTAATGATGATGAAACATAGGAAAATGTTCGTGCAATTATTAAAAATATTATATTTAATAAGAATATAAATTTTGCATATAAGATTCAGTATAAAAGATCGTAAAAGTTTTAATGTTCTAAAAATTGTATGTCAGATATTTTTTTATTAAGGTTGAAATTTAAAGTTATATAGGATAAAGGGAAACCTTGTTCTTTGGAAGTAAATCAAAGTATTTTGTGAAACATGTGAAATATACATGTGGCCTTATAAGAAAGTTTGTAAAGTCCAATTTAAACTAAATATGTCCATTTATAATGTGCTTGATAATTAGGAGGTTAACTGTGTTATTTCTATACCATGTCAACCTGAATAATTTTAATTGATTTAATCTATTTGTTTCTGAATACTTTTTTGTAACAAATAGAAGTGTGAGATTTGTTTTGGAATTTACTATGAACCAATCTAACAGATGTCAATTGGGGTTATAAATTTTTTGTGTGTGAAAATAGTATCAAATGTCAGCATTTCATTATTTAAAGAAAAAATTTACAAATCTTTATTCCATAGAAAAAGTTTAATTTGACTTTTGAATGTCAAATTTGTGATTTTGTTTACATGTATTTAAAAGAAGGAAAAGAATTACTTTGATTTATATTTTTGGTTCAAAGCATTAAGTCTTTTATTTATCAATATTTAAATTTAGTGAGAGTACAATTTGGGAAAATAAATTTTGAGTAATAAACCTTGAGGAACAGTAAAGCAGAGTAATGTTACAGAAGTGATGTAAGCGACTTCTTTTTGATATCCACTTTTAGGTATAACACTTTTAGTGCGATAGTTTCATGATAATTAATTTATGAGTATTAATGTATTATTTTTTAAACGAAACTGTGTCTTTTGATTTAAAATATATTGTGTGACATTTCCTTTCAGGATCATCACAGTAGGAGTTGAAGTAGTCACATTTGAGAGGCTTCCAGAGGCGTTGTTTTGTATAACTTGTGTTTTTAATAGTCACTATAGTCTGTGAGTTTCTGCATCTTCTCATAGGTTATTTTCATATTTTATTGTCCACATAGATGTGGTGGCACTCAATTCCCCTCCTTTTTTTTCATCCCCCTTTATAGTTGAGTTTACTTTTCATCCACGACCAATCTCATTGCTCACCCATGGGGTAATTCCCAGACTAAACCGTGAATATCGTGAAGTTTTTGAGTGTATTGGAGGTGATGACATTAAAATAAATTCTTGTCAAAAAATAAGAATAAAAATCGCTTCACTGACGCCCAACGTCAGTATAGTTGTCCTGGAGTGCCTGCCCGACTCACAATAAAATTATTACAGTGCATGTAGAATTTAATTTAAGAATTTACTTATCAAAGTTATTTGTGTATTCATGATGTTATTGAACGAATAACTGGAAAGGTTATTATGATTAGCTATATAAGCGTTAATAATTCATAGGTATATTCGGGTTTTAAAGCTGTTAGGTGTTGTTACATTTTTGTATGTACGTCGCTGGTCGAGGTTAACCTATTCTGTCCTTGCGCTTTAATGCTAGTGACTTTCACCCAAGGTGAATTGTATAAGATTAGGAAATCTTTTACAATTCACCTTGGGTGTGGTTGTAATTTCGTGTTGTGTCAAAAGCATATTAGATAAATTAGACTGAATTTCATTTTTTATAATAATTCTTTCAAGTCTTGAATAGGATTGGCTGGTATTTTAAGGAAAATGGATTTCCTTCTTTCATCTAGTAGACAATGGTGTGATCTGTCGAAGTGTCGAGTCTGGTATGGTTCTAGTGGAGTTTTATGGTTGTTTATCTTGGCTATTCCGTTTGGAATCTTTCCACTAGACCTTTATTGTGATGCAAATTCCGTATTGGTTTGTGCGTTGAAGTTACACGTTAAGCTTGTAAACTGGGGGTTTTGGAATTGCGTCAACAACCAACTTCGTGGGGTATTATTCCTCTGGAGGCGTGATCACATGAATCCATATTTGTAGGCAACTGATGGAAGTCTTTATCTGCAGCGTGATTAAGGTAATTTGAAATGATATATCTTAGTTCAGAATAAAACTTCAAATCACATAAGTACCATAAAATATTTATATTAATATCCAAATTTAGTTGTTTACCATTAACAACTGATCCAGTACCTTGTGTTGCGAATTAGTTTCCAACAATCCTATGAAGTAATCGAACCTATTATACTGATAAAATTTCGAAGAAATCCTTGTACTATGGCATAAGTAAATAATATCGTCATCAGGTGGTAAAACACCAACATACTAACGTAGAAGTACAAAGATTGATTCGAAACTACATCGTCATTCTATAGATGGCTATACAAGTATGTCTGGCCTTTGAGATTTGCAGAATGTTATAAGCAAAATTTATTTGCAAAATAACAAACCTTCTCGTGGCGACACCCGTTTCTTGCCCCAAAGGCAATTCATAATGATAAAAGACTAGTTATTTGCAGTCCGCAATAAGGAATTGTGTAGAACAAAATAAAAAATAATATGTATCTGTGAATAAACTCTTATGAAAATAATAAGAGCTTTATTCACCTATACAAATCGAGCTAATAGTTGTATAGTCATTAACAAAACAATATGTTTATTAATTCACAAGGGGAAGAAACATCCACTAACCGGCTGGTTTCAGCTTCCTTAAGCTTCGTCACAGTGAATTAGTTTTCAACAACCCTATGAAGTAATCAAAGCTATTATACTGATATAATTTCGAAGGAATCCTTGTACTATGGCAAAAGTAAATAATGCCGCCATCAGGTGGTAAAACACCAACACTACTAACTAGCGTAGAAGTACAAAAATTGATTCAAAACTACATCGTCATTCTATAGATGGCTATACAAGTATGTCTGGCCTTTGAGATTCACAGATACATCTTATTTTTTCTTTTGTTCTATACAATTCCTTGTTGCGGAGTGTAAATAACTAGTCTTAACAAAAAAATCTTAATATATCAGATTAAAAAATAATTCTTCTGCTGTAATTTTCCTTCTAATTGTTTATCCTCTTTAATAATTTGATTTTTATTTAAAGTTTTTATTTGTAGATTCTTTCTATAAATAAATTATTATACGACCTACAGGGCAATTATTACTATAACTTAATGTGCAACACGATTAAAAGGATTTCATATTAAAATAAAGTTGGAAACCGCTGATATAGATCAAAGTGTGCATGAGGTCAAGGACTATATTGAAGAGATTGCAAGTTCATCCAATATGGAAGCCTTTTTGCAACAACTAGAACTTTTACCTTGTGAATATATAAACAGCATGTTTAAAGATATAAAAAATGGGTATACAGCATAAAATATAATATGAAAAAAAATGACCTTGCGATTGGAAATTAAAAAATTAATACAGACGCTAAAGACGTATTGATATACTTGAAAACCGCTGTACCATATTACTTGTTAATTTAAAAACCCCAGTTGCATTCAAACGATGTCATTTAAACAATTAACCAGATATTCTTAAACGAAAAAATTCTTCAATAGACGAAATTATACTGAAAGTGAACAACCACACAAAGATATTTTAGAATCCAACCATATAGTACACGAAAACGTTTGAGAAAAAGAATGCTAATAGGGGTGTCCATTAATGCTATACATTATGCCAATTGGGATGATCCAAATAAATTTATAGGTTAGCTACACTGTGACGTTCCTTTGAAAACTTAAAATCATATTTCATTTTAATAGTTTCTGTATTAGTAAATCCCCATCAATAGGGGTAGGTTATCATTTCCTTTAAGAAATATAATTTATAGGTTACTACAATTTTGATATAAGATAAAATTATTTTGTACCATATATGGTTCATACACAAAGGTTATCAAAAGCTGAGAAGTTGTGTTTCTTGTGGACTCATGCAATTCATTTAATAAATTAAATTTGAAAGTATTAAGAAACTTACTAAAGCAAGTAAATTAAAAGGAAACAGCATTGATAAATTGCTGAAGGTTGATTATAACCATTTCAAAATGGTAACAATAACTTCAAAGAGTAACCCAATTCTGCTTGATACATATTCTGGTTACAAGTGTATACAAATTTTCTAGAAGTGTTCCTGGAATGCTATTACAAATAATTCTAGCTAGGGGGCCTTTACTCTCTTAGAGCTACTTTCCGAAGTTATCATTACCTCGATGGAATGGTTATAATCCATCTTTAGTAATTTATCAATACTGCTTCCTTTTACTTATACCTGCTTAGGTAAGTTTCTTAATACTTTCAATTTAAATTTATTAAATGAAGTACATGAGTCCACAAGAAACACAGCTTTTCAGCTTTTGTTGAAAATTGGTAACTAACTACAATAACAGGGTATCCTGAATACATTTGCAATTTCCTTTTTATGCCATCTATCTACATAAAATCCAACATATTTCTTAACAGCTAAAAACGCAGAGAAGGTACATTATAGAAACCACAATAATTTGCTCCAAGTTCATTTAAAAATTTACATATATTTCATTTTTATTGGTTAACTTGTTCATTAGTAAATATCAATTTTAATGTACTAAAAGCTTTAAATATCATTTTACTTTGTTGACATAGCCTTTCATATAACAAGATAACTTTTAGCCACTTGTAGATAAACCACCTTCCAGAAGAAGGTTCTCACTCGATATTCTTAGTAACATACCACTTGAAGATTAATTTTTGAATCAAAAATGCTTCATTTTGTCATATCAAAGTGTCTACCTATACATTATGCCTTGTAAGTGTTTTAGAACCCTATTTACATAATAATTAATCCCTTATATACAACGTTTCACTATATATAGCTCCACCTGATTTTTAATATCAATAAAAATTCCTGTTGCTTGCATGAGTAACTGTTTCGAGTTCAGGTAATTGATATTTCATTCAAAATCATCATTTTGTACATAGATTTTAGTGTTAACTTTTCATTTTACACCAATTAAATTAATAAATTTAACAACCAGACACCTGATTTTCATTTATTATCTTCTGGATGAACATACCAATATAAATTTTCGATATGAAATTTTCCCTACCTTCATTTCTAACTTGTGTACATAATTCATTCCAAACCTAGTATCCCCATTAAATAATCCCACAGGTTCATTGAATAATTCATCTAACTTTCCCTTTATTTGCTTGTCAAAAACTTTCCCAAATACATTACATAATGCTTATCTCATTTGTAAAGATTTTTGGTGTTTCCAATTAATTTTATATGTTGAATTGTCATATTTTGGATTTGTTTTAGGCTTTTAAATTATCGTTGAATAATATTTTTGAAAAGTTATTAGATTTATGAGCCAAGTGTATATTATAACTTTTAAATTTTTATTTTTTCAAACAGTCCAGTTATATACCTAATTGTTAGTTTATTTTGTTGGAAAACATTACTAGACAAAATAATGATGGAAATCCGTATTTTTCCATAATGAAAACTGATAACAAATTTTTGTAAAAAAACCTGTTTTATTATTTTAAAATATTCGTGCATTTAAACCAATTCTCAAAATATTTTTTCAAATTAGAAGGTGACATCTTAGAAACATGATTTTCAAAGGCTTCAAAGCTCTTGAAGTTATAAAAATTTGCTGTCCATGCACTTCTAATTTGATATTCGGTAACACAAATAAGTCACTAACTGACCAATCTGGTGAATATGAGACATTAATTCAGTGTTTTCTTGTCAATTGTTCAATGTGCTGTGTGTAGGCGGCTTGTAGTTATGAAAACGATACAAAGTTTTTGATCATTTTTCCTAATTTCATCAATGACTTTTGGCAAAAAAATTATTGTACACGATTTAGCATTAACTCCACTACATGATCCTCTAAAGGATTAGTTGCAACATGGCTAGTATAACTAAAGAAACAATAAATCAGTATCCTGGAAGTACTTTGTGAACAAACAACTTTTGCAGGTTTTGGTTCATTTTGGAATACCTGTAGAATGAATCATTGCGTAGTGTTTGATTCATAGGAATATGTCCAAATTTCGCTACTTGCTTCAATGTTGTATATGAATGTTGCAGTTGCTTGGTCAAATTTTTTCAACATTTCCTTACACCAATTAGCACAAGTCTTTTTCAGCTTCAATCAAATTATGCGGATCCATCGGGAACAAATCTTTTTCGCGGCTAAATGTGCATGTAAAATAGAATGTACACAATCACCAATGTGCCTAAAATTGCTTCCATCTCACTGTAAGTCACACTGATCTTCAATTATGTTGAGGACAGCATCGATCTTTGCAAAAATTATAAAAAGTCGAAACTGCTTTGTTTAACACATCAGTAACTTTGCAAAACATATCAGCAGTTTATACAGATCGGTATCTATAGGGCCAGCCTATTAAATTGAATTAAAAAAATTTAGAACAATTTAAATAGGAAGAAAAAAGGTAAATTGTATATACCTCTTGATTGAGATATATATATATATATATATATATATATATATAAAAGCGCATAAACAAAGATAATATTCTTAACTTCTCTTAAGTAGTTGCACAAAAACACAATTAAATCTTTCCGAAGGTGTATTTCCTAAAAGACTAAAATCAAAATGACTAAAGTTTTTAAGGAGAATAATTTTCTCATGGAAATACCACAGGTGAGTACTCCAATTGCCATATAACCAAACTAAACTAAGTAACTTTCAATTTTAATCAATTAATATGATAAAAAGTTCTTGAAATATAATTTTTTAAATATAATTTTAACATTGCAACAAAATAATTAAATAATGCCTATAAAAAAAGTGCATTCAATATCTACAACGCACAATTATTGTGGAACTAACAGAAATAGAATCAGTGAAATATTTAAAGTTATTCAAATCTTGAGTGACATAGAGGACAAACATTTTTAAACACTAGGTGACTATCTGCAGCAATGTGATGGCATGTGGAACACATTTGTATATTCATATTATCGGGCATAATTGGACATCCAGTTGCAATGCATGTTGGAAATTTTGTTTCACATTCTGTGCACGAAGTCCTCCTGTAAAAAATAACAGCATTACTCATACATTATTTTTAAATTAATATATTCTCTCCCTGAATGATTATACCAAACAATTACAATACATTTGTAACATCTGTTAGAAATGATAGAATCAAAGTATTAAGGAAATTCCAAAAAAAAAATTGTTTAGCGTTATTTATTTTGGGAAAAAATATTCAATAATATAGTCATTAGCCAACACAGGAAGTTTTTAGGATGATGTTAAACCCTGCATATAAGAGTATTTTTTAGAATAAATTACTTTTAACTTATTCTAATATCCCTTTAAGATCATGTATTTATCTTCAAATTTAATTTCATTTAATAGGTTCTGTGTTAAAAAATTATATTAATCATTTCATTGTGTTTTATTTTGGTAGAAACCTACTCACTATTCAACGATTAACCTAGATAAACTATAATACGAGTTCTGACAATAAAGCAATGAAACTTATTTTTTAGTGCAACTCTACAGCATTCATAAACAAACCATTTGTGACCCCGATCCTTAGCTCAGTAATAGCTCAGGCAATATATTCCTACAACCTCTAAGTTAAAAATGCTGTGACGAGGGTTTTAGACAACATTTCAAAAGAACAGGTATACAAATGTTACCAGCCAGTGGTAGAATTTTTAGGGATCCCAACACGGTCCGCTTGAAAAATGTTAGGCGAGTATTTTTCACAAAAATACACCCTCGTATGGATAAGAGGTAAAATGGAGGTCCCGTGTGTGAGTGTTGTTACGCACGTTAAAGATCCCTACCTTGCTTGGAACAGCAAGAATTCGGAAAAATTCCAAATTTTCTAAGTAAAAAAAACTTGCTTCCTGGCCAATGTAGTACCTTCGGGTGGAGCATTGGAAAATCACATGTAAGGTAGAATTATTAAACGGCGGCTCCGCGGTGTAGTTGGTATGCGTGTGACTACTATGCCCAAGATCTCGAGTTCAAATTCCGACACAGTGCACTTGAAAAATGTTAGGCGAGCATTTTTCACAAAAATACGCCCTCGTTTGGATGAGAGGTAAAATGGAGGTCCCGTGTGTGTGTTGTCATGCACGTTAAAGATACCTACCTTGCTTGAAACAGCAAGGGTTCGACAAAATTCCAAATTTTCCAGGTAAAAAAAACTCGCTTTCCGGCCAATGTAGTACCTTCGGGTGGAGCATTGTAAAATCAAATGTAGGGTAGAATTATCGGGAGGTGGCTCTGTCGCTTAGTTGGTTCTGGGATCGCTTCCAGACATGGACCGCTTGAGAATGTTAGGTGATCATTTTTCACAAAAATACATCCTCGTTCGGATGAGATGTAAAACGTAGGTCTTATGTGTGAATGCTGTCACCAACATTAAAATCCTACCTTGTTTAGAATAGCAAGAGTTCGGTAAAATTCAAAATTGCTAGATGAAAAAATTCGTTTTCTTGCCAATGTAGTACCTTTGGGTATGGCATTGGAAAATCAAAAGTAGGGATAGAATCATTGGGGATTTGCGTATGACTACTAATCCCAATGTCCCGGGTTTGAGTCCCAATGTGAATTGCTAAAAAATGTTAGGCAAGCATTTTTCACAAAAATATCCCGTCGTTGGAATAGAAGGTAAAATGTAGATCCCATGTGTGAGTGTTGTCACGTACGTTAAGGATCCCTACGTGGCTTGGAACAATAAAGATTTGTGAAAATTCAAAAATACCATGTAAAAAAACTCACTTCCACGCCAATGTAGTTCCTTCGAGTAGAACATTGGAAAGTCAAATGTAGGGTAGAATCATTAGGGCAGTTCCATGGATCAGACAGTTTCACGTATGACTACTGATCCCAAGGTCCTGGGTCCGATTCCTGACATAGACCCCTTGAAAAATGTTAGGCGAGCGTTTATCACAAAATGCATCCTCATTCGGATGGGAGGTAAAATGTAGGTTCCGTGTGTGAGTATTGCCATGCACGCTAAAGATCCCTATGTTGCCTGGAATAGCAAGAGTTTGGCAAAATTCAAAATTTCTAAAAAAACTCGCTGCCTGGCCAATGTGGTACCTTTTGGTGAAGCACTGGAAAGTCAAATGTAAGGGGTAGAACCATTGGACTGTGCATATGCACACAAAAGGAAACTACTTTAAAAAAGATCATACTGCAGCTTGCTAAAAACAAGATTTTTATATCACTCTCATTACTTTATTGTCCGACTACTATATCGAATTCAGTACCTCACAAAATTTTACAAATAATTACTTCTAATTCATCATTTCTATTTCTTCTAGGTTAGGTAATTCATTCTTGTCTGGGAGGTTTATGTAGAAAGAATTAATAGTGTTTGTAATACACAAAGAAAGTATTTCCCAATTAACTACTTAGCTGCTTAGGCAGGTACTCTTGGCGCCAGTTGCTTCATAGTGTCGTATGTTTCATTGGGATCAACCTTCCTACAGTTGTTTATCTTTGAAATCTCAAATTTTTCTACAGCGCATAATTCAATGTAGGGATCTCAACTATCTTTTAATATGATAAGTGTGAAAGTTAGGGGAGTAGAAAATATTTACTTGGCAAGTTTCTAATAGCTAACGAGTTTAGACCCGTTTTGCATAAGAAATGTGATCTACTCATTACTTTATATGAATCTGCCAAAGTATAATCATGTCATCAAGATCACATGTAGGTAAAGATTAAAAGGAGATGTAGAACCGAATAGTTTTTAGGTTTGAGATAACATAAACTTGAGTTCCTATCATTAATACTAATGATGGTTGATTAAACAAGTTCGATATTTATCGAAAGAAGATAGCAAGTTAACAATAAAATGGCATCCAAGGTTGTAAAGTTGAAAACTAAGAAATATACTTTCCGTTATATAATGCTGTGAATCTTCTCGTTGAGCCCTACTGTTGGGCTCCAATAATATGCTGAGTATTTGAAATCGAACCCCAAAGTTGGGCTGTCATAAAAAAATTACGAGCTTACCTTCGTAAACTCCCCAAAATTTTTTAATGTAATTACAAAATTTTCTACCTACCTAAAATTGAAGCCCTACCACCTAGACTTACAATTTATACCATCTAATAACAATATCTTCTGAAGATGCTTTTCACTCGGGCGCCAAAACCTCCAGCTTCCTCAGATATATGCGCCACGTCTGCTCACTCGTTCCCTGAAAATCCTAACCTACTAAAAATAACACTGACTGCCAAAAGTACATAAATATTTATTAACATTTCCAATTCGTTACGTATCAATTCAATGTACATCCCTCATGTATTTCAAGCTCTAAAACATTTTATTACTTGTGGTAAATAATAGCTCATTTTAAAGAAAATAAATTTAAAATCATACTACATCAATCCTGAAACAAAGTAACTGGGCTTATTTCCAACCTTTACTTTATACCCCAGGTCAAATATGAGCTCATAGTAAACCTTCTTTGTATCTACTTGCTAACAACGGCACTGCAATTTCCTAAAACCCTTTTTCCTTTTACAAAAATTATAGTTTTTACCTTCAAGTGATATCATCAAATTATTACATAAAATTTTCATTTAGTACTTTTTATTTTGACTCATCAATTAAAATGTCTTTAAAACATAATAAATACACAAAATCACTAAATTGTCACCCAGAAATTCACCAACAAACAAACAAAAGTTTTATAAGTAGAGTTACCTGGATTTTTGTCTCAAGTGCTCTCCACATGGACACCATCTCCAATGTGATCCTACTTCTCAACTGCACGTTCAGATACTGTCTCCAGGTGGCCTCTCACCATCAGTAACATACCGTTTTTTAATTAAATTTTTCCACATAAGTGCACGGTACTACCATGCTCCCGTACACTTACTGGTCCATCCATACATTTACTTGGTACTCAAGAGTACATACGCCGCCTTCAAACACCCAGTACTAACCTGAACTTACTTGCTTTATATTTTTGATTATTTACTGCCAAAGATATGAGACCCACTTGTGCTAATTTAACTGAAACTTCACTCAATCAGTTCGCTAAGTAGTTAGGTAGGCGATCGTAGGTAAAGACAAAAGGGAACAGAGCGATTCACCACCTCCTACGGGTTTATATCAGCTCCAAAAGCCACCCCCTACATCAATTTCCAACACCCCTGTCGCACTTTTCCTAGAATCACAGCACAAACAAGCCAACGGTTGAACACTTCCACAAACTATCCAATTATCCTTGAAAAATTCTACGTACACTTTCCTACCTGTCGTCAAAATCTAAGAAATTCTCTCTCCAAACCAGCTCGATACTCCGAAATCCTCATTAAAAATTTTACCCAGCGCTGTCTTCCGCGAAACCTTGACAACTGTCGTTTTATTTCTAGCCTCTCCAATACGCCCACGGTATATGCGTATATCTCTCCTTTCATTCCCACTCATAAACAACTTCTTCCGTCTTATTGTATCTTTAGACATTATTCTCCCGCTTATCCACAAGCGCTGTTTTACCTAACCCCCGCCATCGTCGTCTATCCTACTCTTGTTTATTTAATGTAACCGTCGTGTTCTGTTAGTAAAATATCCTCAGATTTCTATTCCCTTACTGCTCGATTTATTCTGAAAACATAGCCTGTCTTCGTCCCTCTAACTAGCTCCTAACGTCCTTGTCTATCAAACCTTTCAAAGTCAAACGTTTCACTAAACATCTGTTATGCTCCCTTCTTTAATAAAGCATGCAAACTATAGTCTTTTCTCTATTAATCAATATTGTTTCCGTACGTGCTGTCTGCACCTGTGTTTTGTCCTCATTATACTTTTCCAACTATTATTTGTTGACGAGATTTTATGTTCGTTATTCGTTTACGACTATAAAGTTCTTTAAATTTATAACACGCGCAACTCGAATAACGACTGCTGCTTTAAATACGCTATCAACTTGAGAGCTTTTATTATTTAGAATATTAAAACAAATCTTAATTATGCTTACCGTAATTTACGTCTTACATGCATTTACGCACTTATGCGCCTCAAATTATATTTCCTAATTTATTAATAACTAATATTTACAATAAAATTTTATGCTATATTCAACTAACCCTAATATTTACTGTAATTTGTCAAATACGAACCGATTTTGTTGAAACATGGCTCAAACTTCGCGTGATCCATTTATACACTTTCTAATTTGACATAAATATAAATTTGAGCTTGCTAATGCCCTTTTATGACCTCAGTTATATATATTGCTGTGATATCCCCCTGATTCCTTTTATTATTTTAGGATTAACGAGCTCCTACGATGGGCGTCATAAAATTTGCTGTGATATTTGTCCCAGCGTTGGGCCGTCATAAAATTTTTCTGTGATATTCGCCCCACGATTGGGCATGCCATAAATTTGTTGTGATATTAGTCCCAGATATTATTTTGAGCCCTTATGTTATGAAATGTTAAATTAGGTTTTTACCCAGAATAGAACTTATTAAATGAAATAAAGCAATTCTATAACACGCAATATAATGATTGATAATATTTACAACTCTCAAAATTTTCCCTTTTTAGAGAATATCTACATATAACAGATTTATGGTTTTCTGAAAGCCAGCAAAAATATTTTTTACTTATTCAGGGACCCTCGAACGTTCCAAGATACCTATTCCATTGTCATAAATTGTTAAGTGACCTTTTTTTTGTTGACCTTTACAAATACACAATGTGACAAATATTAAATTAAAAACAGTTTTCAATAATAAAGTGTATTAAGATTGCTAACCTGGAACGGGTTCTGTAGTTCCTTCCTAGTCTGTGATCTGCATCCCCTTTCTGTGTCCCAAATTAGAGCCATCTCAATCAAAATATGTCTCCAATTGAAAGTCGAAATTAAAAATCGATATTAAAACCAAAATTAAAGTCCAGATTGAATTTAAAAGTTGAAATTAAAATCCACATTGAAATTAAAAGTCGATATTAAAATCCAGATTGAAATTAAAAGCCGTTTTATTAATATTAGAAATAGATTTTTAATTAAGTCGTTTTACTTACGTCTATTTATAGATCGGCTTATTTTCGTTGCATAAATTCTCGCATTTTTTAATTCTAATTTTACTTTGATTTTTGCTTCACTGGTTATGTAAATTCTTAACACTTTTGAACATAGTCGTAGCTCAGTTTGAATATAGACTAACTTGTCGCTTCGTCATTATCGTATATATAAGCCGTACCTCCACCTGATATCATTGGCTTATTTACGTTCTGGGACGATACTTCTGCTTATCTCGCATACCTTGAAATTTTCACCAATTATTTAGTTCAAATCTTTCAATGCATGCCTTGACTGACCCGTACGCCTCCCGCATGTCGTGGTATTATTTGAGAATTTCCAACTTTTACCTTATTATTAACTCACGTATTCGGATGTTTGTTAAATTTTATCGTCTATATCAAATCGCCTGGTGCTTGTTTATTTCTACGAAATATTGGATTTTTGAACAAATGTGATTTCTTCCTGTCACGTACGATTTTCTAATAATGAAATATTTAGAATGCGTGTACGATATTTTTAACGCAATTGATACATCTTTGCAATGCCAATTTATCTAGGTTTCTCGATGATTTAATTTTGATGCAATTTGTTGCGCTTTGAAATCTTATCTTTACTTGTAAACTACTCTTAGACATCTTTATGTTCTCATGCATTTAATCCCGTGTGTTTTATATACAGTGTGCTCTCAATTAACAATATGTAGGGTGACCGATTTACTCTTATAATTTCTGGAATTGTGTGCCTTTCTTAATGTGGAAGTTGTTTTTTATTTATTCTACAACCCCCATGACTTAACCTACCCCCAAACTACCCTATTATCATAGCAATATATATATATATATATATATATATATATATATACATACATATATATGATCTCAACTGGCAGAACGTACTTGTATTTCGATTGCTTCATAATCTATTCTGATGAGGTCCATAAGGCCAAAATAGGTCAGTGGATGTTTCTTTCCCTTGTGAAACAATTAGGGATGGACTCGGGCTTTCGGGCCGGCCCGGTCCGATTTCGGACTCGAATCCGGGCCGGGCCGTTGACTACTTTGTTCGGCCCGGGCCGGGCCTATTTTTTTTCGGGCCGGGCCGAGCCAAATATTCGGACCGGGCCGAACACCGCACGAGTGGATATTCCACCATCGTTTCACTTCTATCTCACATTGAGTAAGTAAACGTTCTTAATTATATTTTCACGAAGTGTCTTCATGAACCCATTAATAATCAGTTTTTCGTCTTGTTTACTGTAAAGGAGACATGATACTATCACTCACTTCTTATCCCAAATATTTTTTTCTAGTCCTATTTAATGTTCAGCATGTTGTACTTTAGGCAAGTTAAAAATGCCCAGGAACATCAAACTAGGCGATTTATTCATAATTCAAAAGTTTGCACGATTTATATTATGTATGTATATACTCCAAATCTCAATCATGCGGCGAACGTCGATATTATCAATCGCGTGTATAGTTTATGTCTACCGCATAAAACACTAGAGAGTTATTGCGAACTATAGATATAAATTACCTACAAAAGTTAAGATGTCTTCAAATGGCATCTAAACTAAACTTTACATAGACATCAATGAAAAGGAAAAAATTGCATTATCATAATCAGTTTATTAGGATTAATTACATATTTTATTCTTTGCAAATTAACCGCAGGCATATTGTTACGCTTATGTTCGACAATAGATTCAAATACATCCTTTTTGTGGTAATTCGTTTTTCATTCACCTAGCTTCTGTTTCTATTCAAAACTTCATCCTGTATTTTTACCTCGTTACAATCGTACGCGCAATCGTAACATTTCTTTCAAATCTATTTAAAACGAAAATTTATTCGATAAATTAAATAGTCAATACCGTGTTCTAGGTATCCGTTAATTTGTTAAACATTCCGATAACGTATAATTGCTTTCTCTTGTGTTTCACATCTAAAGACTTGCCAAAATAATGAATACTACTATTAGTTGATAGCGTGTTTTCCAGTTTGCTAATCGCGCTTTGATAACACAAGGATTGCAGTTCAAACTCGTGTTATTTGAACCAATTTTTAAATTGATTCTGCAGCTTGTGCGTTGAAATATTTTTTACAACGATACACGTTTTTTTGTTCCACAAGTAGGAGGTATCTTGCGTGTATCGCTCTTAGCTGGAGGCCAAATTGGTCCTTTCTTTATGTAAACCCAACTGTTCTTTGCTACTGATCAACTGCCGTTGCCTGTAGATTGCTAGTGCCGTTATGGTATCAAGGTAAATAGATCCCGACGACCGTGGCTATGCGGTGCTGATTCACTCTCGAGGGCGTGCAAGTTAAGTATCCCGACACATACAGATATACGAATTGTTTTTTGTGTATATCAAGGGCATATTCCTTATCAGCGTTGAGTGTAGTTACATGATAAAAAACGTGACACTGTAGGACTATTGTTTGTTACTGCGAATCGATATTATCGCTCTACAGGTGTGTTAAAAAAAGTTTGATAAAAACTCCCACACGCTTATTCATTTCTAATGATTAGTTTATTTTACAAACGGTATTATTTAAAAGAATTTAAAAGAATGTTTGACCAAAAGCTCTCACCCGTTAATTCTTTTCTATTGATTAGTTTATTTTACAAAAAGTATTATGTGCAATTTTAAAAACGCTTGATAAAAGCTCTCACATGTTTATTTTCTACTAATTAATTTTATTTTGTGTAAAATACGAGATTGCGCACTTCGTATCTAAAGTACTAAATTGTTTGTATTACATAATTGTCTGCTTTGAAATAGTAATGCTTAATTTATTTCTTTTGCTTGTTTTGTACAGAATCCTTTATTTATTCTTATTGTAATAGATAATCGTGGGTAACGTGTTTTTTTTGTTTCTTTGGTATGTAGGTGAATCCCCCACTCTCCGTGACCGGGAGTTAGCCTGGTATTGACGTTTCTTCAGGCTACGTCTAGGTACGTAGCAATATACTTTTTATTGCTTGAAAAATTTAGGAAAGTAATTTTTGTTGGCATATATGCCAAAAATAATATATGTGCCCACACTTATTCAATGACACAAATTTAGAATAAAAACAACAGCTGTTATAGCTTCTCCGAGGTGTCAAACCCTTCAAGTCTCAAGTAGATAATAGTATTTCTTCCATATAACATCACAGGGATTATGATGCAGGTGATGGTACTGTTTGTTTGTTGAACTTTCTCAATTGTATTTAAACGAAAGTGAAAGTTTACCTCACTAAAATGCCAAATAGGTACCTTACCTACACCGATTTGTACCCGCACATTTGTTCCTATCGCTCACGCTATTCAACCGTCAAAAAGTGATCTACTACTTATTCTAATTTACTTGCTTGAGCAGTTCCAGTTTGTTTTAGAGAACTGTTATTAAAAAAACTAAAAACTTTTATATTAATTTTGATTAAGTTTTGTTAGGGTTTTCCCTGTCAATCCTCAAATAAAATTTCAGACCTCTCAAAATTATATCTGGGAATTCTTCAAAACTTTTTGCAGAATTATACCAGATGATTAAAATGAATTTGAATACCATTAAATCTAAAACCTAAAAAACTCCCACTTAAAACTGATTCGAAATGCGAATTTGTAGAGATTCATCACCGATAGCAACTATGCTTTAAATATATGTGCTATATAGACGTTGGTTTAAATTAGATTAAATAAACATCATTAAAGTTACAGTTTTTATGTTGGCTGCCACTAAAATTCATTGCGAAATAGTTACTTGTTGAACACAACTGAAAAATATCTTCTCAATCACTGAATGAAAGTCGGGCCGGCGGGCCGGGCCGTCAGTTTTCATTTTGGGCCGGGCCGGTCACTTTTATGCGTCGGGCCGGGCCGGGCTTATTAAAAGCCCGGCCCGGCCCGAGTCCATCCCTAGAAACAATCAAGTTATTGTTTTATTAATGGCTATGTAAATATTAACTCGATTTGCGTAGGTAAATTCGCTTTTATTATTTTCATAAAAGTTTATTTACAGATAAATCGTATTTCATTTTGTTATATACCATTCAATTTGTGGACTGCAAATATCATGTCTGTCTTATATATATATATATATATATATATATATATATATATTGATGTGATAAAGAATTCACGAGAAGTCGTTGAAACCCAAATTCGACAAATAAAACCCACCCAAATAGAAAGAAACCAGAGAATTGAAATTTACGAATATTCATTATTCTACCCTGTATAAATATAAGCGTACTGGAAATACAAAAAGCCATTTACTCCACGTAAGAACAATATCAATTTATTGCGTTTATTAATTAAAATACTAAATAAATTTGTTACGTTTATTTTCAAGATAAATTAAATACCCCTTTTTCTTCCTTATTAATTCACTACTCGTTCGAATAAACTCCGTTTCAATTCTTAAATTCTTCAACAACACCCTATATAGCGCATCTGTTCAGTATAAACCCGCTTAACATAATTTAACTCAAATCCACTTTGCTTTTAAAACGAAAATTTATTCGAAAAATTAAATAGTCTATACTTTGTTTTAGGTATCCGGTAATTTGTTAAATCTTCCGATAACGTATAATTGCTTTCTCTGGTGTTTCCCATTTAAAGACTTGTCGAAATGATAGATCCTACTATTATTTGATAGTGTATTTTCCAGTTTTGTTAATCGTGCTTCGATAACGCGAGGATCGCAGTTCGAACTCGTGTTATTTGAACCCACTTTTGAATTTGATTCCGCAGCTTGTGCGTTGAAATATTTTCTACACCATTCGTCACAGTACTTCAAAAGCAATGCACGTTTTATTGTTCGACAAATAGGATGTATCTTGCGTGTATTGGTGAGTTTTCCCGCGCTTACCCATTCTAATCCGATTCTCTTTTTAGCTCTTAGCTAGAGGCCAAATTGGTTCTTTCTTTATGTAGACCGACTGCTTTTGTCTGTAGACCAACTGCTTTTGTCCGTAGACCACTGCTGCAGTTACGGTGACAGGAGGAATGGATCCTGACTACTATGGCGTTGCTGTGCTGACTCACCCCCGACGGCTTGCACGCTAAGTATCCAGACACGCAGGTATAAAACTTGTTTTCTCTTGTGTATATCAATGGCATATTCTGTATCAGCGTCTGGTGTAGTTACGTGATAAGAAACATTGACACTGTAAAACTATTGTTTGTTGCTGCAAATCGATATTATCGTTCTACAGGTGTGATGTACCACTGTTAAAAATGTTTGAAAGATACACGCCTATTCTTTTCTACTGATTGGTTTATTTTACAAACGGTATTATGTACAATTTAAAAAGAATGTTTGCCCAAAGCTCTCACACATTAATTGTTTGCTTTGAGATAGTAACACTTAATCTATTGCTTTTGCTTGTTTGTACAGAAACCTTTATTTATTTTTATTTGTTAATAGATAATGGTGGGCGACGTGCTTTTTGTTTTCTTGGTATGTAGGTGAATCCCCCCACTCTGCGCGTTTGATAGATAACCTAGTATTTACTTTTCTTCCGGCTACGTCTAGGTACGTAGTAAATTTTTTGTGCATTAGATGCATTAGATGCATTAGAACATGCTTCATTCGCCATAAATGGCATAGAATAGTGTCAGTTTAACGCAATTTCATTTAAAACAAACTTACATTCTTTCTTATTAAAATCAACCATAAAGAAAGCAAACGCGTACTTTAACTATTTTCCTGTGTGTAGATCATTTAACTTCATTTGAGGAGTTTCAAACCAAAACGTTAATTTAGAATCTTTTTTATTCGGAAACGAATACGTCATTCTTTATTAAGAAATGTTTTAAGTGTCATTAAATTAGTAAACGTTAATTCAAGGAACTTGTGCGACGATTAAAAGGCCCATAAAATCGATAAGAATTAATTTATAGCTTTCCGCAGAAATGTGGCGCGAACATTAACTCCGTGCATTAGACAAAGATAAACGGTACGTTTCACGATAAACATAATACATAGTTTGACACTAATTATTAAACTCTAAAACGCGGCATTCTTGTTAAACTTACATCACCCACGTGAGTAATTCTTCTAATTAAATCTGGAATCCTATGAAAAAAGTAACGTAGTTAAAATTTTTATAGCCAGAACTTTATTTTAGGGGTATTAATTCATAAATTCACGATTTATTTTAAGACGTTGAACATGTTACTATGAGTAAAGTCATTTATTAAGTATGCGGCACCCATACAATATTTGACATTTTAAATGTAAGTATCAGTAAAGAATTAATTATTAGAACATAACTCTGCATAAATATGAAACAATTATTTTTTTAAAAACACTATGAGAATTGAACGTTCTTCGATACAAAAGTTACTTTAAAGTTAATTCAATAAAAATAGAAGATGCATTTTTGCAGAATAACGTCAAATAGAAATTTAAGATAATATGAATGATTTTGTAAACTGGGATTTGAACCAGGAATGATTTAATACCGATGAGGGTAATGAAAAGAAGATTTGGATAAGCGCTCTTTAACAAATTGTCATAGGTATAACATTTTTGATTTCTTTGTTAATTGACAATATTTAAATATTTTGTAATTTGAAGGTAGAATAACTCTTAACCATATACTTTTTTGTAAGCGGATAATTACCAGAAAATTTTGAGGTCGAAGTTCGAGGTATTTGGTCTTTACTAAATAGACTATCTATCAAGGATTATTGGCCAATCATGCTTACAGGCATGGGAATGTGTATCTGTTAGCAAATATTTGGTAAGAATTTTAATTATTTTCTGTATAAACTGGAACGGTGAGTTGTTTTACAAATTATTTTGCAGGAAAGAAAAATGTTTTTGAATGGATAGATGTATTTTTAGATTGCTGTTTTATTTCATTTGGTAACTTCCACATCAAAAATTTCCATTGAGCTAGCCAGGCAAGAAAAAGAAAGCAAAAAGATAAAAATTTCAAATTTACAATTTGTCGTACTGTTGTCACAGCATTCTTTTTGCTCCTACTCCACAGAGAAGTGTAACAGCACTCTTTTAGCGCCCACTCCAAAGAGAAGGTGTCACAGCAATATATATATATATATATATATATATATATATATATATATATATTACTCAAATTTAGACCAGGGTAGAAAATTAATTAATGACATCAAATAATTTTAATCGCCGTGTATAAGGAAGCTTTGGGAAAAGTACGCGTAATTAAAGGCCTACTGTGAAGATTGAAATCATTCAATTAGAATGTAGGGTTTGTATAGAATTTTATTAGATAATACGCGTTATTAAAACCGTGGAGCATAAAAATTTATTCGTTTCATTAAAAATAAGGGATTTAAATTATTCACTAGACGCTTTTTATAAAAAGAAGCAGAATTAAAATGCTCAACTTGTATGTAATTTAATTGTTCCAAGTACTAAAACAAATAGAAATTACGTGCAAAATTTATATTAATTAATTCAATTTTTAAGTAACGAGTATTAAACAAAGTGTACAAATAATAATTAATATTTAATTAGTATTCGCTAAAAATTAAAGGGTAGAAGTCAATGCCATTCATTATTATTTTAATTGGAGTTAATTGAACCATTAGTAATATATAATAAGCATAAAAGCCTGTGAAAATTCAAGGTTGGTTAAATACCATGAAATAAAGCTCGAAGAATTATGTTAAAAACGTTCATTAGGAGCACACACCTGCAAACTTTTAAATGTCAAAGTTCTAATAAATTTGAATGGATAAACATGAAAATTCTGCGTATATTGCAAACGGTCGGATAAACAGTAGCTTATATTAACATAGGAATCCACGTGGATTGAAATAGCCGATAGTAAAGAATATCGATTTGCACCACTAAGACCAGGTTAGAAAGAGACGGATAAAACAGGTAAAGCAGAGACACAGATAATTAAAGGCCGGATTTGAGCAACGTCACGAGGAAACGATTGGTTGAAATAAGTTGCAGATATGAGGTGAAAACAACAATTTCTATATAAAATTAATTAGTTGTTCGCAGACGCGTTGCGCGACGTGTGAAAATTTCTTAGATTTTCAACTGGCGCGAGTGCAAATTTTGTAGAATCGCGTGCCGAGCTGTCGAAAAGGGAACATAGAATGCGAAATTCCAAAAATTGTCCGTTGAGGGACAAATACGACGTGCAAGCGAGCCATTATATAAACCCGTGTTTATATGAGTTTCGCTCTCTTACATTTTCGATTTTTATTCAATACTTTAAACAGTTTGGCTCTTAGATTTTTGATTTTATTGAATACTTTAAAACAGTTTGCTCTTTATTTTTTTTGCTGTTATACCATACTTCAAGCAGAATACGTGCTACGATACAAGTTATTATGCTTTAGTGCACTTACAGAAGATAGATAAGGTAATAAAGTCTAGTTATATTTGCGGGTATTACTGTACCAATTATCCCAATTAGTAGCGATAAATAAATACATTGAAGTATGCAGTTTTTAGTATAGTGTGAACGAATTATGAATTTCTTTGCTATTTTGTTCGGGAGTGAGTAATCAAATGTTATTAGTAAACGTAATTGGATCTACAAACAAGATTTAGATATACATAGATGCATTCCTGAGAAGCCCTGAAACTTTTTAAACGAATGGTGTTGTAGATGAATTTTAAAAGGCGACCAGGAATCCTAGGACGTAAACATAACCCAGCTGGAATGGTGGGGTTAGCAAGGACGATGTACAATGGAGCCCCGAGTGCATTAACCTTCAGGTAAATTATGCATTTTGTTCGATCTTAGATGTTTTGGTGTGTGTTGAATATCTTTATAATTTGTTTGATAAAAAATGGACAGTAGTGAATTTGTATAAACAACAAATTTTGAATTTTAAGGTAAAATTTTCTTGTTTAAGTAGAAAGGAGTATTTAGCAGTTTATGTTTTGATTATGATAAAAATTGGGGTCTGTCTTTGAGCTCAATTAGACTAACCTGTTTAATTAACGTAAAGGGGTGGGAGATGCTCCCTTTTATTCAGACTTAGGTCTGCACATATTGTAACTTAATTAGTATGCATCCTACCAGGACTCTAATTCTGGATGCAAATTAAAAATGATGACAAATTTAAACTTGAAATTTTATGATACTGAAATTTATGCTGAAATTTAATTTTGAAATTTTAATGTACTCTGAATATTGATGTAAATAGAGTTAACGTTGATGTTTGTGGTAGGAATGTGTTTTTTTTTTATGAATGAGGATGAAAGTTTTAACTAGGTGAGCAACCGAGGCGGAAAGAGTAAAAAGGCGACTATCTGAAGAGATTCAACAGGGCGAGAATCACAGCAAATCTTGGTGCCCAATTCAAGAGGCTCAAATATTTTTTTTTACTCTGGTGAGGCTTTTTGTAGGATACACAGCCAATATGACGCCCAATCTGTGGGGCTCGAATGTTTTTTAGAAAGGACCCAGTTCCTGTGGACGAGGATCACAGCAAATATGGCGACCCAAAAGTGAGGCCCGAGTTCCAAATAAAATTTTTGTGATTTTATTCCAGGAAACTGGCGATCTGAGAGACAGAGTTTCTGTTTGTGTATAAATTTAAGAGTATTTTAGAGTGTGTGAGAGTGATTAGAACGTATGCAGAGAAAGGAGTGGTTAAGGAGTCAAGGAGTGGAAATTGGAAGTGACGATAGTGCATTGTGTGAAAAAAATTCGAAAATGGAAAAAGCTGGAGGCAGTAGAGATCAGTCGAGGACGGAATCAGGGGATCAAGGAACCGAGATGATAATGAGAATGCTAGAGAGGATGAACGAAGAATCCAATAGAAAATTAGAACAGCTAAGCGATGAAGCTAATAGAGCTAGGGATGAATCGAATATAGCGAGAGAGGAATCAAATCGAAAATTTGAGCAAATGAGTGAAGAATCGAACAGGAAGTTAGAGGAGATTAGTCAGAAAATAGATAAGACGAATCAAGAAGTTTCAGAATTTAAAAATAGTCTTACCGTGAAACTGGGGGAAGTAGAAAGTAGGGTTGATAGAAAAGAGAAAAACATTACAGGTCTTCGACAGGAAATGGGACATTTAAGGTCCGAAGTACGCATTTTTTGTGAAGAAGAAATAAATATAAAAATGACTGAAGTAACGGACTCATTTAGGGATCAGTTAGACAGGGTAGAACGCGAAGTTAGTAGTATTAAATACAACATGTCAAGTTTAACGGGGGATGGTCCCAGATTTTATACAGGTGGCGTATCATTGGACCAACATATGAAATTTTATGGCGATAACAGGGTAAATCCACAAATTTTTATTAATAGTGTAAGAAATCTAGTGGGAAATTTATTTGACGAACAGACTAAACTAAATACGATAAAGGCTTTATTGAAAGACAATGCGGAAGCATGGTACAATTTAGTAGGACAGGACATAGACACGTATCAGGACTTTGAAAACAAATTTTTACAACATTACTGGAGTGATCACAAACAGGATCAGATTAGGGACGACTTGATTACAAAAAAATTTAAGGGAGAGTTTGCAGATTCTAGGGAGCAATATGCCATCCGCAAATACAGTGTGGCCAAACAACTTAATCCACCATTGACGGACAGACAAATAATCAAGTACCTATCACGACATTTTGAACTGGAAATCAGACAACACGTGGCCTTACAAAACATTACAGAACATGAGACATTTTTAAATACTTACAGAGATATGACGATGTATGTGTAGGATGGACAAGAGAGATACGAGAACGAAACATTAACACGGTTAGGTTTGACAACAGGATACAGAATTATCCGAGACGGCCTGACTATAATAGAAATTTCCGATCGAATTGGGAACGACGAGGACAGGAATACAGAAGCAATAAGTGCGACTAGGGGACCAACGCCAAGACCTAGTTACACGAGACAAAACAGTTTACCGGAAGTAAACAGGACTGTGACAAGCACGCCGAATATAGACAGGGGCACGGATATTAATACAAGGAGGACGTACGCACAGGTTGTAGAAGGACAACCAGGACCAAGCACGGAAAACAAGACGAGACAGGATTTTTAGAACGCGACAGACCACTAGATTTCTGTGTAAATGTGTATGAACATCCACGTGAATTTTTCAAAATTGAGGAGGAAGTAGAGCCAGAAACTGTAGAACAATTATGTTTGCCAATTATTAATATAGGAATTTTTGAGAATAATGTAGAAGTATTACTTGATACAGGGGCAGAGGCGAGTTTAATATCGAAGGAATTCGTCAGCAAAATTAGGGATAAGGTTTGTGATAAAATTATGCCTATAAAGCGTAGCCATTTAGTAGCTCCAAATAAAAAGAAGTTTGCTGTAGTAAATAGTGTTGTGGTGCTTAGGATAAATATAGGAGGTTTAAGCTGTGAACAGGAGTTTATAATTGTACCTGGACTGAAGTTTCAGAGCATTTTAGCTGTTGACTGTATGATGCCTTTAGGGGTTTTGATAGATATGGAAAGGAAGGTAGTAAGGATTAAGGATAGGGTAGTGCCATGGAAGGGCAGTTATGAAGTCACAGAGGATGACACGGGGTTGAATATTAATGTAGTAGAGGTAGAGGATGATGGAGTTAAACAGATCAACACAATAAGATGTCCAGAGGATAGGATAGTAGATGTTCAAGCTTTATTACAAAAACATGCAGAATTAGTGGGGGTAGAAGCAAGCACAGCGTTAGGTTATGAGCACGTGTTAGAAGTGGATAATTCAGAACCGTTCAACGCAAAGGTTTATCCAATTCCAGCAGCATATCGGGAGCAGGTGAAGGCAGAATTAAATAAAATGTTGGAAGATGGCATAATAGAGGTCTCAAACACTCATTTCATAAATCCGTTAGTGGTGGTCAAGAAAAAGGATGATAGTATTCGTTTATGTTTAGATGCACGAAAAATTAATCAACGGACCAAACCGCAATTCCATTGTCCACCATCCATGGACACACTTTTGACGAGGTTAAGTGGCAAGTTTGTTTTTAGTAAGTTAGATTTAAGGAATTCATTCTGGCTGATTCCATTACACAAGGATTCTAGAAGGTACACAGGATTTTCCGTAGAGGGTAAAATCTATAATTTTAAGGTAGTATCGTTTGGTTTGTCCGCAGAAAAGGAAACAATAATAAATGAGAAACAGACAAGTGTAGGGACTGAGGAAGAAGCAATATTTAAGAGTCAGGATAATAGGGATGATAAGTTTATTTTATGTGAGATAATAGGGATGATAAGTATAGATATAAAAGGAGGAGAAATAGGGATGAAGAGTATTAGGATGGTGAGAAGAAAGACTTGGAGGATCAAGAAAAGAGTCAGATTTAAATAAGAAATAGGATAGGGATAGAATAGGTGTATATAGAAGAGTAAAAATAAGTGTTTATAGAAAATAAAGCTAGGTATAAGATAAATATGGGAGATAGTTAGAAATAGGTGTATAGGATGAGAAGGAAAATTAAATGTAGGAAGAAAATAAGATAGGTTAAGTGTAAATATTTCTTATTAGATGAGTGAAGAGTTAGGAATAGAATAAGAATAGGATAAGTACATAGGATTAGGTAGGGGGAAGTGAGTATAGTGAAGATTAGTTAAAATTTAGGAATAGGATAGGTATATAGGATGTATATAGGATTAGATGGATAAGTAGGATGAAGTTAGGGATAATTTCAGTTTATAAAATTAGGTGAGAGTTAGGAATAGGATAGTGATATAGGATAGGTGTAAATATTTTTAGAATTGGATATAAGTTAGGTAAGTTAGAAAGATAAGAGTAGAGTGAGATAGACAATTTTTTTTTGTAATTTGTTTTTGCAGTCTAAATGTTTCATATTTGAATTCGAATAAGTGGGATTATTTGTATTCAAATAGGGGGAAAATACTCAAATTTAGACCAGGGTAGAAAATTAATTAACGACATCAAATAATTTTAATCACCGTGTATAAGGAAGCTTTGGGAAAAAGTACGCGTAATTAAAGGCCTACTGTGAAGATTTAAATCATTCAATTAGAATGTAGGGTTTGTATAGAATTTTATTAGATAATACGCGTTATTAAAACCGTGGAGCATAAAAATTTATTCGTTTCATTAAAAATAAGGGATTTAAATTATTCACTAGACGCTTTTTATAAAAAGAAGCAGAATTAAAATGCTCAACTTGTATGTAATTTAATTGTTCCAAGTACTAAAACAAATAGAAATTACGTGCAAAATTTATATTAATTAATTCAATTTTTAAGTAACGAGTATTGAACAAAGTGTACAAATAATAATTAATATTTAATTAGTATTCGCTAAAAATTAAAGGGTAGAAGTCAATGCCATTCATTTTTATTTTAATTGGAGTTAATTGAACCATTAGTAATATATAATAAGCATAAAAGCCTGTGAAAATCCAAGGTTGGTTAAATACCATGAAATAAAGCTCGAAGAATTATGTTAAAACCGTTCATTAGGAACACACACCTGCAAACTTTTAAATGTCAAAGTTCTAATAAATTTGAATGGATAAACATGAAAATTCTGCGTATATTGCAAACGGTCGAATAAACCGTAGCTTATATTAACATAGGAATCCACGTGGATTGAAATAGCCGATAGTAAAGAATATCGATTTGCACCACTAAGACCAGGTTAGAAAGAGACGGATAAAACAGGTAAAGCAGAGACACAGATAATTAAAGGCCGGATTTGAGCAACGTCACGAGGAAACGATTGGTTGAAATAAGTTGCAGATATGAGAGGTGAAAACAACAATTTCTATATAAAATTAATTAGTTGTTCGCAAACGCGTTGCGCGACGTGTGAAAATTTCTTAGATTTTCAACTGGCGCGAGTGCAAATTTTGTAGAATCGCGTGCCGAGCTGTCGAAAAGGGAACATAGAATGCGAAATTCCAAAAATTGTCCGTTGAGGGACAAATCCGACGTGCAAGCGAGCCATTATATAAACCCGTGTTTATATGAGTTTCGCTCTCTTAGATTTTCGATTTTTATTCAATACTTTAAACAGTTTGGCTCTTAGATTTTTAATTTTATTGAATACTTTAAAACAGTTTGCTCTTTATTTTTTTTGCTGTTATACCATACTTCAAGCAGAATACGTGCTACGATACAAGTTATTATGCTTTAATGCACTTACAGAAGATAGATAAGGTAATAAAGTCTAGTTATATTTGCGGGTATTACTGTACCAATTATCCCAATTAGTAGCGATAAATAAATACATTGAAGTATGCAGTTTTTAGTATAGTGTGAACGAATTATGAATTTCTTTGCTATTTTGTTCGGGAGTGAGTAATCAAATGTTATTAGTAAACGTAATTGGATCTACAAACAAGATTTAGATATACATAGATGCGTTCCTGAGAAGCCCTGAAACTTTTTAAACGAATGGTGTTGTAGATGAATTTTAAAAGGCGACCAGGAATCCTAGGACGTAAACATAACCCAGTTGGAATGGTGGGGTTAGCAAGGACGATGTACAATGGAGCCCCGAGTGCATTAACCTCCAGGTAAATTATGCATTTTGTTCGATCTTAGATGTTTTGGTGTGTGTTGAATATCTTTATAATTTGTTTGATAAAAAATGGACAGTAGTGAATTTGTATAAACAACAAATTTTGAATTTTAAGGTAAAATTTTCTTGTTTAAGTAGAAAGGAGTATTTAGCAGTTTATGTTTTGATTATGATAAAAATTGGGGTCTGTCTTTGAGCTCAATTAGACTAACCTGTTTAATTAACGTAAAGGGGTGAGAGATGCTCCCTTTTATTCAGACTTAGGTCTGCACATATTGTAACTTAATTAGTATGCATCCTACCAGAACTTTAATTCTGGATGCAAATTAAAAATGATGACAAATTTAAACTTGAAATTTTATGATACTGAAATTTATGCTGAAATTTAATTTTGAAATTTTAATGTATTATGAATATTGATGTAAATAGAGTTAACGTTGATGTTTGTGGTAGGAATGTGTTTGTTTTTTTTTTTATGAATGAGGATGAAAGTTTTAACTAGGTGAGCAGCCGAGGTGGAAAGAGTAAAAAGGCGATTATCTGAAGAGATTCAACAGGGCGAGAATCACAGCAAATCTTGGTGCCCAATTCAAGAGGCTCGAATATTTTTTTTTACTCTGGTGAGGCTTTTTGTAGGATACAAAGCAATATATATATATATATATATATATATATATATATATATATAGATATATAGAAATTAATAAGATGAAATAATAACTTAGACTTTTTTTAAGTAAAACCCAACTTACCTTGTGTAAAAAACTACTTATAATATTTATATATATATATATATATATACAGGGTGAGTTTTTAGTGTGGCAACGGTCGATAACTCCGTTATTATAAAAGCTACGTAAACCAAATTTGGAGGCATATTAGAGATGCCTAAAGTGCACATTTTAAAAATATTTGGAAGCATACAGGGTGTTTCATAATTCCAGGGCATATTAAACTTATATTTTTTTAAATGGAACACCCTATATATTATTACATTTTTGGAAAGCCCATGAAAAGAGCTTTAATTTGATATCAAATTGTATCTGTCTATTCCTTTTAGTTTTTGAGATATTCAACTGTTTTTAGAAAAAATGACCCTGATTAGATACATTGCCACTGCACTAATACACAACTTATGTTAATTTTCAAGATGCAGAAAATTTTACTATATACCATAGTATATTTGTAATTATCACTTTTTTGAAATTTCTTCACAGTATACAGGGTGTGTAAGGTTTCGCAAAATGCAATTTTCAAAATTTTTTTTAAATGGCACCCTACCAATTTTATTGCTACAATGGATAGTTCATTAAATGTCCTTTCATTTTTGTTAAGCATTCCCTATACCTAAATCCATTACTTTCTGACATATTTTAGATTTTCTTCAAATTTTAAGAATGTTTTTAATTTACATAACTAAAAATAACTTACTATTGGAAAATATTATAAAACAATTAATACATGTTGATTAACAATTAACTACACTTATCCAATAACAATTTTCACTAAAAATATAACAACCTACAATAATACGCTATCAACAGAATTCTGCCAGATTAACAATATTCATTTTATAGAAAATGTTCAAGCAGGAAATCAGACAGGCTTTGAAAAAAATAACAATTACAATTAAAATGTCATATTAATTGTAGTGTGTTGTCATTTAACACATTATCAGTTCTGTTTTAAATGTAATCTTTGAAAAAGTTTTCAAAATGAATTTTACAGTGGAAGAACAAATAAATATGATTTGGGTATTGGGAGCAAGTTTAAGAAATTTCCTATTTGCATCAAGAATATACCAACAGAGATATCCTGTTATATGACAACACACTACAATTAATAAACCTAAATGACATTTTGATTGTAATTGTTATATTTTTCAAAGCCTGCTTGATTTCCTGTTTGAACATTTTCTATAAAATGCATATTATTGATCTGTCAGAATTCTGTTGATAGCGTATTATTGTAGGTTGTTATATCTTTAGTGAAAATTGTTATTGGATAAGTGTAGTTAATTGTTAATCAACATGTATTAATCGTTTTATAATATTCTCCAATAGTAAGTTATTTTTAGTTATGTAAATTAAAAACATTCTTAAAATTTGAAGAAAATCAAAAATATCTCAGAAAGTAATGGATTTAGGTATAGGGAATGCTTAACAAAAATGAAAGGACACTCAATGAACTATCCATTGTAGCAATAAAATTGGTAGGGTGCCATTTAAAAAAAATTTTGAAAATTGCATTTTGCGAAACCTGACACACCCTGTATACTGAAAAGAAATTTCAAAAAAGTGATAAGTACAAATATACTATGGTATATAGTAAAATTTTCTGCATCTTGAAAATTAACATAAGTTGTGTATTAGTGCAGTGGCAATGTATCCAATTGGGGTAATTTTTTCTAAAAACAGTTGAATATCTCAAAAACTAAAAGGAATAGACAGATATAATTTGATATCAAGTTAAAGCTCTTTTTATGGGCTTTTCAAAATTGTAATAATATATAGGGTGTTCCATTTAAAAAAATATAAGTTTAATATGCCCTGGAATTATGAAACACCCTGTATGCTTCCAAATATTTTTAAAATGTGCACTATAAGCATGTCTAATATGCCTCTAAATTTGGTTCACGTAGCTTTTATAATAACGGAGTTATCGACCGTTGCCATACTAAAAACTCACCCTGTATATATATATATATATATATATATATATATATATATCATCATTAAGTCTTCAGTCCTGGAACTGGTTAGACGCGTACTATCATTGTTTCCTATTCTGAACTAACCTACAGATTTCCCTGAAATTTGCACAGTCTGCATCTATAACTATCTGATCTAGGTCTACATCTACCTCTTTTTTCCTATCTCTGCTTGTAATATATCCCATACTATTCCCCAAAAATGCCTTAAAACGTATTTTGCCCTTTTATTTCTCTTATCTTTTTCCCCAGATATCCTTGTTCCCCTACTATTTCTATAACCTATTTGTTATTATCTTTGTCTTCCATGCTATCGTCCTCATACATCTGAAGTACAGCATTTCAAAAGGCTACTAC
Organism: Platerodrilus igneus; assembly: GCA_036346225.1. Classification (NCBI taxonomy): domain Eukaryota; kingdom Metazoa; phylum Arthropoda; class Insecta; order Coleoptera; family Lycidae; genus Platerodrilus; species Platerodrilus igneus. The sequence goes on along the minus strand of JARFIW010001257.1, from coordinate 446,236 downwards.
CGTTTTTCTGTCTGCGTTTCAGACTGCCCGTATTTCATAGGCATACTGTGCTGTGTTCCACACATATGCTTTCAACAATTTTCTTCTTGTTCTATCTTTGTTGTCTTTACTCATAGGCGCTGTTCTTTCTTGTTAGATGCAGTTGGATCACCTTCTATTGTTTTACAATTATATACCCTATTTCTCCGACCTTCAGTGGTTGTGAAGGGAGGTAAGCAGTCTGTGCCTGCCAAGTTCCCCCAACACTTAACCATTTACCGATTTAATATATTTTCCAATCTATCTTTTCGCACAGTCATTAGTCATTAGTTGCAGATATTTCGCAACCAACAATTAGTTGTTTATACTAATCATCAGATTTATCTGCGCTTATTTTTTTGTCATTAGGTGTTCCGTCTCAAAACTGGTTGGATACGTACCTGCACTTATTTATATTCTGAGCTAGCCTACATAGTTCCCTGAAATTCTCACACAGCATGTGTATACAGCTCGTTCCCCTTCTATTGTTTTCTAATTTTATGCCCTATTTCACCGAGATTCGGTGAAGGGGGATAAGCAACCTGTGGCTACCAAGATCCCCCAACACTTAGACATTTGCCGAACTAATGGTTTTCCAGTAAATCCTTTCACACACTTAACATTATTCGAGAATATTGCCCAACCAATTCTTGTAGTTACTTATAATAATCATCATGTTTAAGCACAGTTATTTTTTCGTCATTAGTTTATCCATCTTGGGATTGGTCGGATGCGTACCTCCATTGATTTCTATTCTGGGCTAGGCTACACATCTCCCTGAAACCCCTACAGCCTACATCTTTTACTATCTGTGTGCAGTAGTCTAACCTAGGTCTGCCTCTTCTTCTCTTTTTTCCTATCTCTACTTCTAATATATTCCGCACTATTCCCTCATGCCGTAGTATGTGGCCTATCATCCTATCTCTCCTATTTTTTAGCGTTTTCCACATATTTCTTTCCTCCCCTACCATTTTTAGTACCTCTTTATTCTTAACTTTGTCTGTCCATGATATCTTTATCATACGTGTGTAGCATCACATTTCAAAGGCTTCTACCTTTTTCTTGTCCGCTTCTCCTACTGTACAGGCTTCACAGCCAATACAGTGATGTGCTCCACACATATGTTTTAAGCAATCTTTTCCTTGTCTCTATGTTTGTGGTCTTTGAACACAGTAGTTGCTTTTTCTTGTTAAATGTAGCACGGCCTTGTGCTAATCTTTTTTTTTATATCTTTTGCACTTTTCCCATCTTGCGTTATTTGGCTTCCTAGGTAGCAAAAATCCTTAACCTCTTATAAGTCAGTGTTACATATTTGTATTCTTGTTTTTGATTTATTTTCTCCTCCTTTGCATACTAGTACTTTAGTTTTAGTTTTGTTAATTTTCATACCGTATCTCTGTTAGAACCGTTGTAACAAAATATTATTCTTTAAAAGGAAAATAATATGTCTGCTCTACCATACAGGCGGCAGAGCCTCGATAGATTACGAGGGGTTCCTGTTTGATAGTCAAGCCCAGGGTAAAAAGGATGTTGAATGGCTTTGAGAAAAAAGGATCCTTCTAAAGAGTTCTTCCAGCCAGTTAAGTTTCTTCAACTTAGGGCAGAGCTATGAGCTAGGGTCGTAGAATGGTATACGATAAAACAAAAGAAATTTTATTGGACGCCACCATATCTTAATGAGTGTTTTATAAGAAATTATTCGAAGATCAGATATGGAAATCTTCGAAAGAAAAAAAATTTACGACAAGCAACATAAACAAAAATACTTACTGTGGTCTCTGCAACCTGGAATAGGAACGACGATCTCGTGCTATCTGAAAATTTAATCACACCTAAACATTTTCAAACTAGGGCTTCATTATAGCCTAGTCACTTTATCACGAAAATAATTATATGTAAATCATTAATCAAAATTATACTTTCAAGAAAAACTTTTAACTCTAACACCAATGATACCTTTCTTCAGGACTAATATTTCTTAATTATTAACAGTTTGCTTCTGTAGGATAATTACTGTTGACTTCAAAGAAAGAAAATTTTCAGACAACATAATATTTTTTCTATTAACTTTTTTTTTTTTAAATTTATATATACATTGTTTATACAACTTATTTATACGGAGACTTTCGAAACAGTTCCGTTTTCACTATTTAATATAAATCTCTAAGCATTCTTGGAATATTGTTTTATTAATTGCATAAATTATTTCAGTTTTCTTTAAAAAATATGTTACTTTTACTTTATGTTACAGTGACTTCATGTTACTTGAATAGGATCCTTTTCAGTTCACAAAAAAATTACATATTCAAAAATAATTTCTCAGGTTATGGTTTTACATTTTTAATAGCAATTTAATAGCAAAATCAAAGGTCAAAGAAAAGTACTTATTGTCGACATTGAATTTTACTTCAGGTGTATTATCACCATGTGTTATACACTATAATTCGGCAAACAATTCTTATCATATCACATGTTCAATAAAGCAAACCCTTCAATACAACTTTGTAACTTTAAACATAATCTTATACAAAGATCTTAAAATGTTAAGGTCAATTATGCCTTATTCAAATATTAAATTTTTAAATTAAATTTTTAAATGAACCAAATTAATTGAACTATGAACTTAATTTTAAACAAACTTATATATAGCTTATTCGAAAATTTATCTGAGCTTTTTAATTGAAAGTTTCTTGAAAAGATATAAGTATAAAAATGGAGGATGACTCACCGCTGGCCATCTGCTTCTAGCCGGGTTTTTTCATTATATAAATTATTATTTAAATATCTGCGTCCTTACTCCTATAGTTGAGCGTGGCTGACGCAGAGGTCGGGATTTAACCTTCATACAAACCAATAACGTGTGCGGGTTTCTACATTCCTGACTAGTAACAATTGAAACTGCTTCTCACTTTAGTGTATGCTTTATGTTTAACAATTGTATTCTTTACAATACTTAACTTTCCTTAACTTCTTTACTTGTAACTTGACTTTAATATTTTAAAATTCGGAATTATAATTATCTCCATATTTAATGATAGGTAGTTTAATCCTTAAAACTCTAAACAAAAAAAGGAATAAAAACTTGAAGAATTAGAAGAACTTGCGCTGAAATGAAACAAAAGAATAAAAATTTGGGGTAAGCTTGTGAAATACTTTCTTACCGTAAAAATATATCTACAACCATTTTAGGCCGATGCTATTACCAAAACTAACTTATGGTACATGTTGACTCCACTTAAATAATTGTTCGGGCGGCATGTTTAATTAAAAACTTGCAAGCCTAGAAATAATACTTGTCTACGGACTACATCTGATATTAAAAATGGCTTATTCCACGAGGCAATCTTAATTATATGAGCATGCGCCGGGACGGAGGATATTGAAACAAGATACAAACAACTAGAAGTTCACTTGAAGTGTACTTTTACTATTCTAATGTAGAGGGCGTACTATGTATGAATTTTATAATAAAAGGTTTCAATAAAAATTTAACATTAATTGGTTAGGTGTATTGAACAAAAATTGTGTATTTGAATAACAGAAAATCGAAATTGTTACACAGCCTCTCTCCAAAAAGAAAAAAATCTTGGATAAACAAAACAAATTCTAAAGAAGGATCCAAGATTTTTTTTTATAATCGTCGCAATAACAATCTCAACAAAGCTAACTAACTAATTGACAATAAACAAATACTAACTAACTTAACCCTAAACATTGACGTAAGATCAACTCAAAAAAATATTTCCTATCTCTGCTTCTAATATATTCCGCACTATTCCCTCATGCCGTAGTATGTGGCCTATCATCCTATCTCCTATTTTTTACCGTTTTCCACATATTTGTTTCTTCCCCTACCATTTTTAGTACCTCTTCGTTCTTAACTTTGTCTGTCCATGATATCTTCATCATACGTCTGTAGCACCACATTTCAAAGGCTTCTACCCTTTTCTTGTCCGCTTCTCCTACTGTCCAGGCTTCACAGCCGTACAGTGCTGTGCTCCACACATGTTTTAAGCAATCTTTTCCTTGTTTCTATGTTTGTTGTCTTTGAGCACAGTAGTTGCTTTTTCTTGTTAAATGTAGCACGACCTTGTGCTAATCTTTGTTTTATATCTTTTGTGCTTTTCCCATCTTGCGTTATTTGGCTTCCTAGGTAGCAGAAATCCTTAACCTCTTGTAAGTTCGTGTTACATACTTGTATTCTTGTTTTTGATTTATTTTCCCCACCTTTGCATACTAGTACTTTAGTTTTAGTTTTGTTAATTTTCATACCGTATCTGTCTGTTAGAACCGTTTCCATTTCATTAAGAGCAGCATCTCCATCTCGCTTATTTTACCATCAAAATTTTATTTGTCTTACAGACGTTTCAAAGTCAATGACAACTAACCATATGATATCTTCCATTCCTTGCTATCTCACACAAAACACAGTCTTTCTCTTTATATTATTGATCCATTTTTGTATGTAATGTTCAATCCCTAACTAATATCAACCCGTTGTTCGTAAGAAACCTTGATATTTGTTGACAGGCTTTTAAATCAATACGAGGAACGTATTTACCCTGCTAAACCTTTAAAAATTATAAATGTTCTAGCTTCATATTACCTTACACTAAGTTATGTGCACAAATAAAATACACTTTAAATATCGTTACTGACAAATTCACCCTCAAATTATCGATTTTTATGCTACAAATGAAAAGTTTTCCTATCACTACCTTTACACGGTACTTATATTTAAATGCATGTGTTTACCTTATGGATCTACAACTATTATTTATTAATTGTAATTAATTTGATTCTAACTCTAAAATGAAGCAAAATTAACTTTAAAGCTTATTTTAAATTATGAATCCTTATGCTATAGCTTAGAAAATGTTTTAAATTATTATATGGCTTCTATATACATGGTGTACTCTCTCATAAATATTCATCTGACCTATCTACCTTTGTTCTAACCTAAAAATCCATAGAAATATATATAGATAGATGTGATTAGATGGCATATTGCATATAATAGTAGGAAGCTAAATGGTAAAAATAAAATACTGTTTCAATTGAGTGACTGCATAAAAGAATAATTTTTAGATTAAGAATTTAATTCCATAGTAGATATGTGTTCAAGTCATTTAAATAATTCTTGTGGGGTTTGCAAATCCACATAAAGGATTTGTAGTTACATAAGCTATAATAAACGTACTGAATTCAGTTAAACATAGCATAGTTTTAACGAAATGTATATTAAATTATATGACAAAAATAGTTGGTGTATATAGTAATTATAATAAAAATTTAATTAAAGATTTCTCAATGAATGATTATCATATGTTTAAAATTTGTTTATTAATGTAGTATTGTAGAAGAATAATTGAGAATTATGTGTATATGAGAAGGAGATTTTGGAACCCATTATATTTGTATTTAGAATATTATTTGTGAGAAAGAGATGTTGTGGACTGAATTATATTTGTATTTAAAAGATTGTTTATGACAGGAAAATGGTAAAATCATTATATTTATATTTTTCACATTGGTTTTATTAATTTCGAAAAATAATTCAGAATTCAGAAAATGGAAACAAGACACCACAACAATGTATATCGCTGCAACAACCGATGTGAGTTAGGGTTTGTTCAAATTAATGTTGTGACTTAGATACAGCAATGGGAAATTTGAAATTATTACCTTACTTTCCTTTTCCTTTCTTTGCCTGGCTAGCCCAACAGAAGTTATACCATGAAATTTACAAAATAAAATAAAATAGCAATCTCAAGAAAACATCTATACATTCAAAAACATTTTTCTTTCATACAAAACAGTTTATAAAACAATTTACAGTCCCAGTTCACACAGAAAATAATTAAAATTCTTACCTAATCTTTGCTAACAGATACACAATCCTTTTAATCAATAAGTGGATAATTTGCCCATCCTTTATTACCATGCTTGTAAAGGTGATTGGCCAATAATCCTTGACAAATAATCTATTTAGTAAAGGTCAAAATACCTGGAACTTCAACATCAAAATTTGCTGTAAATTATCCTTACAAAAATAAAATGAGAACTTATTCCGCTTTAAATTCAAAATGCTCAAATATCCTCAGCAATTAACAAACAAAGAAATCCAAAATTTTATACTTATGGCTATTGTCAAAGAGCACTCATTATAATCTCATCTCCAATGTAATTAATGATATTAAATATCTCCTGATTCCACTTTACATTGATGTTAAAATCTCAGTGTACAAGATTATCCATATTCTTTTAAATTTCCATTTATAATATTAATTTTCCAAGTGCATCTTCTATTTTTAATTACTTAACTTTAGAGTACGGTAATTATCGAAAAAAGGTTACAAAAAAATAAAAAAACTCACTTCGCGTTTGTAGATTTAAAAAAAGCATTTGATAGGGTGAATTGGATTGTTACGTTTAGGGTTTTGCAAAAAATAGGAATCTATCATAGGGATAAAAAAATTATTTACAGTCTATATAAAAACCAAAACGTAGTAATTAGATTTGATGAAATAAAAAAGGAAGCTAAGATTAGAAATGGTGTTAGACAGGGCTGTATACTATCTCCCTTGAGTTTTTAATGTTTATATTGAGGAAGCTTTAAACTTAGCTAGATAGAGGAAAGAGATAGGTATTAGTGTACAGGGACAGAAAATAGACATGTTACGTTTTGCAGATGATATAGCCATTATAGCAGAGTCTAGAAAAGAGTTGGGAGCGTTTTTAAATATTTTAGATGAGATACTACAGAGTAACTAACTATAGTATGAAAATTAACTCAGGAAAAACAAAGATAATGACAAGCGAGTTACAGCATGGTTCTAACCAAAGTTAAAAATAGGCAATACCTAGTTAGAGGAGGTAGATGAATTTTGCTATTAAGGTAGTATAATTACAAAGAACGGACGTAGCAGAAGGGATATAGTAGCTAGAATAGCTCAAACTAGAAAAATGTTTTTAAAAAAGACAGACTTACTAATAGCTAATAGTATTAGTTTAGATAATAGAAAAAGTTTCTTAAAGTCGTACATATGAAGTGTTCTATTATACGGTAGTGAGGCTTGGACAATTAAAGAGGTAGATAAGAAAAAAATAGAAGCTTTTGAAACTTGGTGTTATAGGAGTATGTTAAAGATTAGTTGGACAGATAGAGTAACAAATGAGGAAGTTTATAGAAGGACAGGTGAGAAACCCTGTATGTGGAAACAATTAAAGGTCAGGAGAGATAGAATGATAGGGCACCAGTTAAGACATGAGGGACTATTTAGCAAGGTCCTAGATTATAGACTATCAAATAAAAATAGAGTAGGAAGACCTAAACAAAGCTATATTAGTCAAATTATTAGAGATTTATGTTGTGAAAGGTATGTAGACCTTTTTAGACTAGCTCAGAAAAGAAAAGAATTTAGAGCTGCGTCAAATCGACCTTAAGCAAGTTCGAAAACAAAACAAAAAATAAATAAATGAAAATCAGTTAACTAAATGTCACCATGACATTACTCACAATTAGTTAGCGGTCTGGCACATTGGCAGCAATTCGTTGCTTAAGCCTTAGCATAACATAAAACTTAATAAACGTCTCCATGACATAACTCACAAGTAGTTAGCGGTCTGGTATGTTGGCAACGATTCGTGGCTTAAGCCTTACCATAACATATAATTTGACACTTTTCCTTTTTTTAGAGGGGATAACCAGGTGATGTTTCATTTCCTTATAAATGGGAATCATGTAAACATGTTGAAGTTCTTTAGCAACCATCAGGTTGCTAATATCCATGTAGAGCCAGGTGGATGAGAAAAAGATAGAATATTATAGGAATACCAAGACCAAGCTATATTGGGCAAGTTGTTAGAAATTTAGGTTATGAAGGGTATACAGAACTTTATAGATTAGCACAGAATAGAAAAGAAGTTAGAGCTGCATCAGGCCGACCCTAAGTGGGGTCGAAAACAAAATGATGATGATGAGAGTAGCTCTTGTGTCGAAGAACGTTCAATCTACATTGTATTTTTACAAAACAAATGATGCTTTATCAAATAATTGCATTTGATAACTTCTATGTTTCAAGCTTACTTAAACAAATATGTTTCATTGCATTCTTTATTCAACATTACGTATTGCTTGGTTTAGGACGCATATGAATCTGAATGTGGATTACTTTCGCTTATACATAAAAATTATATCAATACGTCATCGTTCGAGATTCTTACTGTTCCGTTTGGAACATAATACACCCAGGCGATATACTATTTCCGCAAATTCCACGGTTTTTACGATCTAATTAGTGTCAGACCGCCGCGACCGATTTCATTTACGAACATAGCAAGGCGTTGTCGATATTTTTCTAACGTATGAAGTTAATCTGCCATTCCCCCTTTCTTATTGACATGGAAAATTATAAATAATTTTTATCTATTTTTTATGACATCTTAATGTTTTTGCGGGTTCTTCGAACAAGCGTTTATTCAATAATTAGCTATTTAATTGTTTTTTTAATAGTATTTCTTAATTCAGATGACATATTTTTCTTTATTAATCACAAAAGTTCTGGAATTTAGGCTCCAAATGCGTTCCCTATGCTTTGTAAACGCAATAAATTGATATTGTATATTTATGATAAATCAAGCGAATATTTTATGCACGGAAGGTGTATTTTTATAATGAAAATAAATGACTTTATATCGTAAAGATTGAAACTCGCTTTTACTAAGTATAGAATGATTTTACGTACAAAAGGTCTTTCTCAAGAGTAATTATTTATGCATATGGCTGAAAGATTGGGATTGTTTATACTTTGCAAATGCAATAAGATTTGTATTCTTAACAATTCTAAAAAAGATGTGTTTTAATGCATATTTTACACACAGAAAATTTATTTAAGATTTTAATTAATAAGAGGTTCGTTGATAAATGCAATAAATTGATATTGCTTTTTTAAGCAGATGTATTAAATAGCTTTATATTTTATCTCTTAATAATAAACACTCGTTTTCACGGTATCTCTCAATGATTAATTTCCACAATGTTTAAAGTTTTATATTAGTTTTATGATCTTTTCAGTCCGCCACTAATGTAATAATAAAAATTTAATTACATAATTAATAAGAACTTTGTCTTTTAATGGCAAAGAAGTACACTTATTGTATACAGGGTGCAACCATTAAATATTAGAAAATTTCAATTTTTTTATTTTTTATTCAATGTTTCAGCATTGACTTTATGCCTTCTTCATAGACTGAAAGATTTAATGAAAATTAGTACAATTCAATTCAAAACAGTATAACTCTCTATTTACAAAAATTACTCTGACTTACACCTGATTTAAACATAAAACAACACTTAATCATGACGTACAACTTTTTAGGTCTCCTCTCTGCCGAACATTTTATGGAATGCATTGTATTCTATCAAGAATTACATGAATTGCTAACAACTACCCTGAGCTAAAATTCTTCAATGTCTCACTCCGAAATTTTAAGAAACAAATTGATTCAATCTTTTAGCAATTTGTATCAATGTCAATTATTTTATATTTTGTTATTCTAAAGAATTTTGTGTATTTATTTTAGTGTTTTCAGGGTTGTAACATAATTCTTGTATTACTTTTTTTTATGAAATTGATACATATGTTAATAAATAAATAAATAAATATTTGCTTTTCGAAACCAGTACTAAGGTTTTAAATACATTATATTGAATTTTAAAATACTTTAGAATTTTGCCTGGAAACTACTATAAATTATACACTTATTTGTTTTGTATATATGTATATTGGAATTATATTTTTATTCTAATCAGGAAATGCATAATATAACTAAATGGAGTACGTAGCAGGTATTAGTGAATGCTCATAATGTGTTCAATTAATAAACTGTATTAAGAATCATTTAATTGGTTAGACTTGTTTCTAATTTGGTGTTTCTAGTTGTGACGTTCCATCTCTGAAATTAAATAATGTGATGCGTAGTTAATTTAAAGTTTCATAATCTGTACGGTATTTAAGTACGGTATTAGTAAATCCGGCAGCCTTTGTCAATCAAAATAATCGCTTATTCATCATCTTGTAGAATTTGTGTTAAATGTTCAGTTACAAAGTTTAAGGTGCTTCAAATCTGCGATTATTATTATCATTAACAAAAGTTAAATATGTTGAATCTATTCTATTTTGAGAATGTGCTAGACCTCCGTTTCTATTAGTACATGTAATTCTAATTTTTAATATAGCAAGTTTCTCTTTCAATATAATATTAAAAGCTGGTATCTATTTATCAAACACTTGCTTCAGAAATATTATAATACATACAAGACGTGGTTTTTGATTGTTAAAACAGTTGTTTCGGAAATATTACATTCATTTAGCGGCTTTATCAAATGGGTTTTCCGTTATCAGTTGTTGGCTTTTGAGTTTCTAATGAGGATTATTCTGTTCTTCGATTATTCGATTCTTATAGTGCAAACTTGGAAATACTCGATTTTCTTTAATACGGAGGATATCATATCAGCTACTCATAACTTAGGATCCACGAGAATTTCTCTGCTATGTTAAGTTTATTTATATTGAAAACTTTGAAATAGCATCATTACCAGATAAGGTGGCCATTGAAATAGTCTTGAAGTGCTCATGAAAGCAAATGCAGAATGTCTTGCTCAACTATATGATTAAATTTCCTTTGTTAAGGTTTTCGGTCATTAAGATGGATTTTGCTCCGCCCAATCCGCCAGAATGTACCTACGGCGTCCACTAGTATTGGGAGAATATCTATTAATAATAAATTCACACTGACTGTATAAAGTTTTTCTCTTATACATTTCTTTTTAGAATTGCTCTCCTGTTTGGGTATATTTTGTTTGAAAAATTTACGTAGAAACAATCAAGCAAGATCTAATTACTTTGGTTTCATGTTAAAATATGCTAATGACAACGATCATTTTTATTGTTATGGTTTAGATCTATTTTTTTACATAACTTTGTACAGCTCCAGTTCAAATGCACTTCAGCTGTGTCCACTATTACATTAATGTCTTTTCTTTAAAGAAGCATGGACACTGAAAGTTAGTATGTATAACTTATTCTTTTAAGAAATATTTAAATACTACAGTAACTAAAGAACCAAAAACAGTCCACTGTATATTTGCATGATTTGTTTTGTTCGATGAATAAAGGAATGTATTATTCTATTTTAGCGGAGATATTATTATGCTATGTAAATCCACAGGAATATTTTGTTGTTTTTGTTGGTTTTGAAGTTTTGTAAATAAAAACATTCTCTTTGGAGGTTTCCTTTTTCTTTACTTTTTTCTTGTCCGCACAAATTACCGTAACATGGTGTCCATTAGAAAAATAAGTACTGTTTGAAACCATGATGCCGCTCAGTGTAATAAACACACTCCTTTGGTAAAATCTCTGTATAAAACCATCCATCACTCTGCTCTGAAATCAACACATTTTTTTATGAGTAGTGGGTGTGTAAAAATTCCCATTTTTAAAAACTTGCCAGATGCAAAACTAATTCTATATTCTATAATTCCTAATTGATTTTGTATCTATTATTTATCACAGAACTAATTTTTATTTAATAATAACACAACTCCACTCTGATCAGAATGATAAAGGGGTTGATTCTTCAGGTATGAAAATCAAAGATAGGCGTGTGTGCCTGCAATAAGACAAATAGGCACTTGAAAATGGAGAGTAAAGTGTTCTGTCTTCGCAGTGCTAAAGGTATGTGATATGTTATTATGCACTTTAAATAAACATTTTATCTTGCAATTATTACTTGGGTCTGATCAGCACCTTATCTGATACTCAAGATGACTAAATACAAAATTTCCACGTCTGTTAGTTATCATGAAACTTTCCTATAGCATATGAAACATTCCTATAGCACATCAAGCTCATTCATTAAGTATATCTTATAACTAGTATGTATATATATATATATATATATATATATATATATATATATATATATATATTTCTGTTTTAGGCAATATGCAAAGTTTGCGTACAGAACGTTTAATCATACCATTAGAACACTTAATATGCACTACACGCACAACATTGTTCTTCCCAGGTGATCTGGCGACAATTCTTCCTAATGGCCAATTGGCTGGTGGTACATTGTCCTCTCTTATAAGCATAAGATCCCCAATCTTCAAGTTTTCAGAAGAATGCTTCCACTTGACACGTTGCTGCAATTCTGACAAATATTCTTTAGACCATCTTCGCCAGAAGTCTTAATTGATTTTTTGTAAATACTGATAGCGACTTAACCGATTAACTTGAATTGTCTAGCACATCTGGGTCTGCAACAGCAGTAAGTTGTCGGCCAATTAAAAAATGTGCTGGGGTTAGTACGTCATAATCATTAGGATTAGAGGAAAGTGGAGTTAACGGTCTTGAATTAAGTATTTACTCAATTTGTGTTAAGACTGTGTACAGTTCTTCAAAGTTTAATGATGTTTCATATAATACATGCCTTAAATGATGTTTAATACCTTTTATACCTGCTTCCCAGAGTCCGCCAAAGTTAGGTGCATATGCGGGTACAAACTGCCAATTTACACCTTCATGTAATGCTTTATGATAAATAGTGTTTGAGTTTTGGTTGATAAACTTGTATAATTCATTAAGTGTAGAATTTGCACCTACAAAGTTTCGACCATTGTCACTGAATATGTTCATCGGCTTGCCACGACGAGCAACAAATCGCCTGAAAGTGGCAATAAAAGCATCAGTCGATAAATTGGACATGGGCTCAATATGTACAGCCTTCGTACTAAGACAAATAAAAATGCAAATATAACATTTCATGGATTTGGAGCCTCTACCATATGACATTTTTATATTTATTGGACCTGCATAATCTGTCCCAACAGAATGAAAGGGTGGCATGGTAGCAACTCTTTGAAAAGGTAATTCTCCCATAATGGGATTGTTATTAGTACTACCGTTAAAATGGCAACATTTTACATAATTTTTTGTAGTTTTCCTGGCCAAATTCCTTCCTGAAATAAGCCAATATTTCTTACGAACTATGCTTAATAATAAATTTGGTCCCGGATGGAGCCAAAGCTTATGTAATTGTTCAAATAAGAGTTTGGTAAAGTTATGTTTACCTAAAATGACAATAGGATGCTTTTTCGAAAAGTTTAACTTTGATAACTGCAATCTTCCGCCCACTCTCATGATACCTATTGGATCTATGAAGGGTGTTAACTGCAATAGTGAGTTTTTAGGATGTAAGCATTTGCCTTGGATTAATAAATTGTATTCGTCTGGAAATGACTCAATTTGAGCCATTTTGGTAAGAACTACTAATGTATGATTTAATTCTGAAAATGTCAGGGGACCAAAATTTCTCCCTGGTTTAGGTTTTAAACAATTGTTTTTAAATCGTAGACACCAAGCAGTCACACGTTTTAGTTTATTGAAAGATGAGAATTTTTTAAACAGTGTATTTTCGCTTTGTAGAGTTTTGTTTAAAAAAGCATAAATTTTCTCCTTTACTTCTGGTATTGGTTCACGCAACTCTGAATTTTTCGTTGGCCAGTGCTCTTCGTTGAGCTGAAGCCAGCTTGGGCCCTGCCACCACAAGGAAAGAGAATGTAATTTCGCTGGCATACAGCCTCGTGAGGCAACGTCTGCTAGATTGTCGCTTGAATTTATATGATTCCAATTTTCAATATTGGATAGTGTTTGAATGTGGGTTACCCTATTTGCCACAAATACCTTCCATTTATTAGGTTGTGAATTTAACCAAGCAAGTACGATTTGTGAATCCGTCCAATAAAATTTCCTAGCAAAATTAATATTAAGAATTTTCTTGAACCTTTGAACTAGATCAGTTAGCAATACTGCAGCATGTAATTCTAGCCTAGGTAATGTTATGGTTTTTATGGGTGCAACTCGCGTCTTGGCTGCTAAAAGCTTGATTGAATGTTCACGATTTTGAGTAACACATCTGAGGTAAATGCATGCCCCGTATCCCCTTTCTGAGGCGTCTGAAAATCCATGAAGCTCAAAGTGCGGAGCATTTGACATAGACACATACCTCGGAATTGTAATTTTTTTAATAAAGTCTAACTCGTCTTTTAACTTTAACCATTGGGTGTGTAAGTTTGTCGGAATTGATTCGTCCCAACCTAATTTTAGTTGCCACAGTTGTTGTATAACAAACTTAGCTAGTATGATTATAGGGGCTAACATGCCTAATGGGTCATATAGCTGTGCTGTGAGAGCAAGTATAGAACGTTTTGATATGTGAGTGACATTTTGGAATTGTGAAGTAATACGTAAATAAGTCAGAATTTGGATTCCACAGTATGCCAAGCGTTTTGCTAAATTTATTTGAAAGAGAGATAGTATCACTAGAGTAATCTCCAATTCCTTGTATATTGCTCCTGAATTTGCGTAGGACAAACCCGTAATCTTTTAAAATATTTGTTAAATTTTCTTTAATATTTAATAACAAAACTTCAGATGATGAACCTGTTATGAGATCATCTACATAAAAATCCCTTTGTATAATTGATGATTCCACAGGGTGTGTCAATTTAATTTGCTCGCCTACCTCATATAAGCAACAAACTGCTAAAAATGGTGCACATGTTGTGCCATAAGTTACAGTGTTTAGGTTATAAATTTTGACTTCGTGACTTGGGTCTTCCCGCCACACAATTTTTTGAAATTTTCTATAATCTTCATGGATCCATATCTGCCGATGCATTTTCTCTATATCGGCAGTAAATACAAATTTATGAGTACGAAATCTAGCTATTAATGAAAATATATCATCCTGAATAGTAGGACCTGCTAACAATGCTTGATTTACAGACAAACCTGAAGATGGGTTGCAACTTCCATCAAAAACTACACGACATTTTGTGGTATCACTAGATTTTTTAAAAACTGCATGATGTGGCAAGAATAACAATTATTCTCATTGTTTGATATTGAAATGTGGTTTAATGTTAAATATTCTTTCATAAAATCAACATATTCCTCTTTAAGAGCACAGTTACCTTGAAACCTACATTCTAACTTATCAAGATGTGTTTTTGAGATACTGTAAGAATCACCTATCATGGCAACATTTTCCTTGAAAGGCAATCTTACCTTAAACTTCCCATCCAACTCTCTCACAGTCGTTTGGACAAAATATGATTCACAAAATATTTCCTCTGAACTTAAACTGCCTGAATTAGATTTAAATTCGTCTACCTTCCAAAATCTTTCTAAATTATCATTCATTTCTTGCATCGATACAAGAGCTATCTGTTTTGCATCAGAGTAACCATAGACATTCCCCGAAACAATCCACCCTAATTTAGTTTTCTGCAAAATGAGAGAATTGATTTGCTTTATTTGGCCTACACACATCAAATCGTAAAACAATGCTGCTCCAATGAGCATATCCACCGGCCCAGGTTGATAAAATAATGGATCAGACAACTTTATATTAGGATCTATTTTGAAATTTGTAATACTAACTTGAGTAGAAGGTAATAGGCTTGTTATGCGCGGAATCACAAGACATTGTATAGATGTCGAAAAATTATTTACACAAGATGCAATTTTTACTTGCGTTTTTTGTTGTATACAAGATACACCTTGATTTATGCCTAAAAACTGATACATTTATAGCTTCAGATTTTAGATTAAGTAATTGAATGCCCTTTCAGTGATAAAATATGATTGTGATGCTGAATCTAAAAGAACTCTCAAGGTAACAACTTGATTATTGGCATCAAGTGCATTAACCCTTGCAGTCGATAATAAAACAGTACAATTTGATGACAACTGTGAGGAAAAATTATTAATTATCTCGGATTCGCCTATTGTGGCATTCTGAGCTACGGTAGCCGCTTGAACTTCAGACGTACTCGATGTTTGCACCTTTGTTGGTATGTGAATAAGACTATTGTGTTTTCTTTGACAAAGTTTGCATCATGAAGATTTACATTCAGGTAAAAAATGCCCCGAAGTTAAACAATTTAAACAAAGTTTCATACGTTTTACAGCATTGCATCGTTCTGCAGGGCTTAAATCAAGAAAGGCCTTGCAGTTTATAATAGCATGATTGCCCGCACAATTTGGACAAACAATGGTTGTGGTAGTAGAAAAGGATTTAAATGAATTTTCGCCTTTTGGTTTAGTTGTGACACATTTTACAGATTTTTGTGTTTCGGGATTATCCTTTTTTACTGTTAACGCTTCTAATATGTTTTGTTTGTTTATCAAAAATTCAATTAATTGTTTTAAAGTGGGCACTGTATTATTTGCATTTTCATTTGAACTGAGCTTGCAATGCCAGTCCTTATAAGTTTGTACATCAAGTTTGCTGACAATGATTGGCACAATCAGAGCATCCTAACTATCAACTGGTTGCTTTAGAGCATGAAGACATTGAATATTATTTTGAACATCGTCAATGAGACGCCTTAAGCTAATTTGAGAATCTTTAGATATTGGTTTTAATTCTAATAAATTTTGAACATGATTCTCAATGATTCGCCTAGGTTGATTAAAACGTTTTTCAATAGCCTGAAAAGCTATCTGATAATTTGTATTTGTTATCTCTAGAGATTTAATCATATCCAAAGCCGTGCCTTTGACGCATGATTTTAAATAACAGAGCCTTTGACTATCAGATAACTCTTCATTGTTATGAATTAGTGCTGAAAAATATCAATAAACTGTTTATATGTGGAAAAACTTCTATCAAAAGTTGGCAATTCTACTCTGGGAAGCTTAATGTTAATTAACTTGTTTGATTTTTCAACAGGACTCTTGCTAGAGGCTGCACTACTAGACTCATGATCCTCAAAATTTTTTGAATACTTAGAAATAAGATTTCTTGCCTTAGAAATAGCACTGAAATAATTATTTTGAAATGTTTCTCTAGCTAAGAGATTTGCATTTAAATCTTCATCAATAGTTTCTATTTCACCCTGAATATCATTAAACTGATCATATACAATTTCAATTTTTGTTAAACGTTCATTTAAATTTTGAAGATCTGATTCTGATAAATTAGATTCACCTAATGATTGAATATATTTTGCAAATAAGGTTAATTGACCTGAAAAACCACCACGTTTATTTCTCAATAACTTAAGTTCACTCATCTTTATGAAAGCAAAAGAATGAGTCAATACCTGTTTGTAGGAAAGGGATGGAATTTCTAAGGTATGGGTTCACGGTAACACAGAGGATTACTAACCCCAATCAAGTGAGATGCAGATATTTTGTTAGTGCATTCCAACTAGCATCCTTCTCTTTCTTGCCTTGTGGAACTAAATCAATGCCTTGTTAAACAGGTAAGATTATTTGTATATCTTCTGTCCTTTCCTTTCCTGGTAGAATAGCCGCCAATTTGTGAATGCATTGTAATTTTACCTTGATGTTGAAAATATAATCTTGCTGTATTTCGGATTGAATAATTTAGCAAATTTCTTCTCCAAATTATAATCCTCCTAAAATGATTAAGTATGCTATTGTAGCATTGATAATTACCCTAATGTGCTTGATGTAGTAAAAAGGGTTGGCCTTGCTGGTGCAATACTTCAAACTTCTTGGAAAATTTTTAATAATTAACCAATATTAATTGTTTTTCGCTAATTCGCCGAAGGACCATTTTATGTTGAGTAAACTTCTCGATTGTAGTGCAGCTTGTATGTGTAGTTACAGTAAATAATAATTGAGAGCAGAGAAAACGTCTACTTTATTTGAAAGCTAACACAACAATGAATCCAGTGTCTGTCTGGTTAGGTAAAATTAGTACAGAGGCGCTACTAGGCGATGTAGCGGTAAAAATTCAAATTTAAAATTAAATAGAAGGCGTTAACAGCGATAATAATACAGGTATGATAAATACAATTTTAGATCATTTACAAGCTAATAAAGTTGATAAATTAACGCAAAATGTTACGGATATGAATAATACTGCAACTGAAAAACTGAATAAAATTACAATAGACATTAGTTCCCTCAAGCAAGAGTGTGAATTAAATAAAAACCGTATAGAGCAGTTGGAAACTAAGGTAGACTTTCTAAAACAAATGAGTCGCCGTAACAATTTGCGTATTTTTGGTACTATTGAAGCAGATGGTGAATCCACTGATGATATCGTTTTACAAGTTATAAATAAACATCTTAAACTAACCTTGTCTATTAACGATATAGAGAGATCGCATGGGCAAGGTTTGTCCTTAAGTAATAAACCTCGGGGTATAATCATAAAATTCTTAAACTATCGTGATCGTACATTGGTTTACAATAAGAAAATGCTCTTGAAAGGTAGTCCGTATATACTTCGCGAAGACTTAACTGCAAAGCGTCATACAAAACTAATGAAACTCCAACAGCAGTACGGTGTTACAAATTGTTGGTTCCATGATGGAAAACTGTTCTATAAAACTAAGGATGGTATTCATAACACACCTTAATATGGGTTAAAACTAGTAGTATACATACATGTTGATAACGTTTTAAATGATCTTTAATTTTCGTTTGAAATTAATATTAAACAGTATGTGCCTTTATTCAACTTATGTAACATTGTAGTTTAGAAGCAGTTACATACTGTTACATATAATTGCACAGAAATCAGTATATTTAGTTTAAAATTTATATAATTTTTTTCTTACTGTGGAACTACCTAACCGTGTAAGACAATTCCTTTACTTTTCTTTAAAGATTGTTACATTGTCGGAGTAGTACAACTGCTAATCCAGCTATTTCATAAAGAAGCAACCTAATATTACACATTTAAAAGTATACTCTTGTGTTCGTTTCTTCTTAAAGCTTAGCATATTTTAGCTGTTTACTTAATACCTTAATTATATTTATGTTTAAACTCGCAACAATTAATGTACGCTCTCTTAATACTGGTTTTGAAACTTTTTCTGCTCTGGTGGATGAGAACAAACTTGATATCATATTTGTAACAAAAACATGGCTAACTGAAAGATGTATTATTAATGACTATCAACTAGAAAATTTTGATCTTTTTCACACTGATCGTAAGTGAAGGGGTGGTGGTGTTGCTGTGTATGCTAGGACTTGTTTAAATAGCAAAGTCATAAACATAGATTATGATACTAATGACTGTTTTGAACAGTTGTGGGCAAGTTTCATTTACAATAGTAAAAAAGTTGCTGCTGGTGTAGTATATCAGTAACAAATAATTGCAGCACATAACTTTCTCACAGGTTTTGAATTAGTTCTAGCACAAGTTTGTCCTCAATTTGATCACATCTTTTGCGGAGGCGATATTAACTTAAATTTGTTTAATCTCACAAATTCCAATGTTGAAAGGTTTAATTCTATTATTAAAATGTATAATTTAAAACAAGCCGTAATTGAACCTACACGGATCGCCCAGTATAGTTCAACATTAATTGATGTTATTCTTCTAGATAATAAAAGTATAATTGATACAGTGGATTGCATAGGTGTACATGACTTATCTGATCATTGCCTAGTAGTTGTACAGCTCAAATTTGAAAAGCATGCATGTATCTCTAAATACATCACTCACCGAGATTTTAAAAACTTTGATTTAACGGCCTTCAACAATCACTTGGAGGATATCCCTGTAGAAGAAATCTTTTATATTGATGATATAGATACACAAATACGAACGCTCAACAAAATATTAATAAATCTTTTTGATACACATGCGCCATTAAGGACGAGTAGAATTACCAAAGCAAAAGCTCCGTGGCTTACCAACGTAATCACAATTATGAAGAAACTGCATGATAAAGCTCATTAAATTTAAACATAGCAGAACACAATCAGATTGGGAGCACTATAAACAGTTAAGAAATTCTGTAACAAGCTCTATAAGACGAGAAAAAGGCACTACTTTATATTTTATTGCTAAACAATCAGCTAATATTACTTGGAAAGCTCTCAGGGATTCTAAGATCGTATCATCTAAACTAAACTGTATACCAGGTTTATGTGATCCGGACGAAATAAATGCATTTTTCATAGACTCTATAAACAAGCTAAAAACCAACCCTCCATAACATATGCTTCAATTTTATAATAACAATCAGTTTAATAGCAATATCTTATTCTCATTTTCTACTACTACAACTGATAAGGTTCGGAAAGCTCTCAAATCCATTAAGTCTAATGCTATTGGAAGTGACTCTATATCTATTTTTATGTTAAAATTATGCGAAAAAAAAATTATTGAACCCATCACTACTATTATTAATAATTGTATTATAAAAAGATATTTTCCAGAATGTTGGAAACTGGCTGTCATTACACCTATACCTAAAGTTAATAAAGACATTAATTTGTCTGAGTTAAGACCTATTAGTATTCTTCCGCCTCTATCAAAAATTTTTCAAAAAATTATATATGAACAAATCCACGAATACACTTCTTTTGCACAAATCATACCTGCAAATCAATCTGGCTTTAGAGTGGGCCATAGTACCACCGGTGCATTAATCAAAGTTACTAACGATATTCTTCAGTCTTCCGATTTGGATTTGGTTAGTGTTCTAGTGTTGTTGGACTACTCTAAGGGCGTTTGACACCATAGACTACAATTTACTTCTTGCTAAATTAAAATATTACAGATTTGACAACAACTCACTACACCTTATGCGGTCTTATTTATGTAATAGGAAGCAGTTGGTTAATGTTAGTGGTAAAACGTCTCTAACAAAAAATATAACTAGTGGAGTGCCTCAAGGTTCAATCTTAGGTCCTCTGCTTTTTTGCCGTATACAGCTGACTTCGCAAGTAAACTTCGTAATTGTCAATCTAGATTTTACGCTGACGATTCACAAATATATTTCTCATTTAAAATTAATCAGCTACCAATTGCAAATGCACAAATCAATAAAGATCTAAAGGAGCTTTCTGATTTTGAAGCAAACCATTCCTTAGCTATTAACCCTAAGAAATCGGTAGCAATTATTTTTGGGCCTGAGAAAAACAGGAAGATAGTTGTTGATAACATAAATCTAGTGGTAAATGACGAAAAAATTGAAATACATATTCACGTTAAAAACCTAGGACTAATTACGATTTGATTGTCATATAAATAATTTAGTTAAAAGATCATACATAATCTTTGTGCGTCACTTATCTTGTCTGCATTTGATTAAGGTGATGTTGTTTATGGCCCTTGTTTAGACTCCATTACTACAGGAAGGGTTCAAAGAATACAAAATGATTGTCTTAAATTTATTTTCAATTTAAGGAAATTCAATCACATTTCTGAATCGTTGCGCCAGTCGGACTGGTTAAAAATGGAAAACAGGTGATTACTGCATCTTGCAACTTTTACGCATCAAATTATAAATTCTCTATCGGCACTAATTTATATAAAAAATCTGCTACTACCGCGTAGCAGTTGTCATTCTGTCCAGGTGAGATCTCATGACTTGCTGCATGTACAGTGGCACTCAACCACCCTCTTCCAGAGGTGATTCCAGTACACTGCAGTTAAATTATATAATTCAATTGACAACTCTATGAAAACCAAATCGGTATCAAGTTTTAAACTATTATTTAAAAAGTATTTACTTTGAACACAATAAATTCACTGGTCTATATATTTATATTTATTTGTTCTCATACTCTTTAGCAGAAATAAGTATTGGCTCATAAAGTACCAACTTAATGTTAGTGTTAAACTGTTTGCAGTGGCGTTCACACCAGGATTATAAACATCCGGCTTTTTTTACATGTTTCTATACTTATTTGTAAATTTATTTTTATTGTATTGTTAGTTGCAGGTTAAGTGATAGAACAACCTTTGGCTGAACTGTGCCTGTTATACTACATTCTTATTTTTTTGTTATAGAACTTATCAATAATCAATAAAGACGATATTATTATTATTATTAAAACAGCATCAAAAAATTTCCAGCACCTTTGAGATAAGCGTGAGCTTAGTCCTTTAACCTTTTCCTACTATTCTTTTTATGTAAAAACTAAAAAATATAATTAATGATCGTAACAAATTCTTAATTTTGGTATTTGTAAATGTGGTTTAAATAAATGTTTTTAAAATACATGTAGAATAGTCCACATATTTAGCTGGATCAATGTACATTCATCTGTCATATGTATGATGCAATCATGTGATCAATTGTATAAAAAAAAGATGATAAATATAATTACACAATTTCTTCTGGAAGGGGCTAATAAAAACATGCAAAAAATTTGATATTGAAAAATTAACACAAACTATTATTCAGTACATTATAAATGTTCATAAACAGGTCATTAAAGTTTCTCAATATTTAGATAATATCTCCTTAATAAATGAAGACTTACCAAAAATTAATTGCAGAATGACAGTTTGTGCAAAAATGCTTCTTCTTAACAGTAACAGGTTCCTTAACAATAAATATTTTGGTAGCCAGCTCCTTATAAGTTGATTTTTCATCGATTGAAATCTAAAATAAAAGATAACGATATTGGTAAAATACCAAGCAAGTATGTTCAAATACCTCAGGTAAAGACTGTAGTTTTACAAATATTTCTGAACATAAACTGTATGCACCACTAAAATATGCAGCAAGAGCTAGTAATGCATACACCTCCTCAGATGGTATATATGAAAAGTATTCCTGAAGTTTATATAATGTGCACACTGCTTCTCGCATATGACAAGAATATAACTGTCTATGAGCCAATAAATAAAAATGATAAGCTTCAGCACCTTTCCAGTGATTTTCTAACAAATCTACACTCAAAACTGCATCAACCTTTTCTTCTACAAAATACAGTACTAATTAAAAATATTAAATTCATATTAACAAAATACCACTATTAGGGTCTGCTTTATGTAACTCTACAAGGCGTGCTGCATAAACATACATCATCTTGATAGTGATAAGTTCCTTGTTGATTTTTAAATTTTCTGTATCAGCCATCTAGTTTAAAAATTTAATAAAATTTAGATAAAATTTTATAATACCTCCATGGCATGTTTAGCTGCTGTAAACCAATATTTAGCTTGAACATTTATTTCCACAGCTCTTGTAATTTTCCCTTGTTTAACCAAATGGTCTGAATATTCCACAAAAAGGTCAGAAATTTGATGTAAGCGGTATGTTTTAGCAATAGCAATGGCCTGGTCCCACTGATGATTAATTACGCTAACATCTATTGCAGATCCCAGGTCTCCAACCTTCAATTACAAAACTAAGTCTAATAATAGGCTTGGAAAATAGCAAGCTCAACTAAATTAAATACTGTTATAATCGTTTCTCTCGAAAAAGTCATTCCCTAAATGATGTCATAGCAATTACATCTTACCTTTAAATAGGATTTGATAGCAGGTACATAATCACCTGCTAAGGTAAATACTGTAGCAATCTTTTTCAGTAAAGGATCTTGTTCCTCTAGCTGATCTATTAAATGTTCTAATGCTTTGTAATCCTGTAAATGTACGTAAGCTTCGCACATTTTATTCGTATTTTTCGCTAGTTCATAATATTCAAGAGCAGCAGACCTACATATATGAATATACAAATAAAATAAAATTTCTACAGCACCATATAGCTGAATCTTCTAAAAATATATGTACAAATATGAATAACAATTCAGTAAGATTACTGTTATTAATTTTATCTAGCACGACAAAATAACTAAAATAGAAAATATTAAGTCAGAAGCTTAAATTTAACTTACACATGTATGCAAAAAATATACAAATCAAATACCACAATTCCTAGAAGAATCAACTAGTGGAAGATATACATTTCACACAACCTACTACAAATATACTTCAACAAATACAACACTTGTCTAAAAATATAGTAGATTGAATAAATTAAAATTGTACTAATAAGTTAACAGGTAGTAATACAAATAAGATAATCCCAGTTGTTAAGTTTACATTGTTTATTATTGTGTAATATCAGTAATTAAATGAAATAACTAGTAAAATGATAACTTTAAGTTTTAAATATAAGGAATACTGTATTTGGCTGTTTAGTAGGAAGTTAGTAAAAAAACTAGAGAAATTTTATATGCAAACGGGGCAGTACACTGAATGCAAAATAAACACTTTATCAGTCATTTCTTCTTATATTGGGTTTTACAAGATGTCATTTTAATTTTTGCACCATTTTTTAACTGTCAACATACAACTGTCATTTCGGAAACATTTGACTAGCAAAACATTTGTGTTTTCAGATATGGATCGTATAAACTCACATAATGTATTCAAATAATAAAAATTTGCTACAAAAATTGTGAAAATATTGCGGAAACGGTTCGTAAAGTTTATACTGCTTGGAATCGTCATTAAACACCTTCTCACACAGCTATGGCGAATTTAATAAATAAATTCGAACGTCTTAGACAAGTTAATGATGCAAAATACTGCCACTGTAGCTGAGAGTGTGGCTAAAACCAAGGAGTGTCCATTTCGAGATAACAGGAAGTAGGGATATCATAACCCAGTTTGCACCGCATTTTGTCTAAGAATATTGGTATACATGCTTGTAAGTTGCAGTTAGCGCCAGAACTGAAGTCAGCAGATCACACACAATGCTGAATTCACTGATCGGATCCTGGAAATGTATGAAAAAAAGCATGATTCCAAATGATTCAGCTCATTTTCATCTGTCTGGATACATAAACAAGCAAAACTGTCGTATCTAAGGCTTTAAATATCCAAGAGCAATTGTCGAACAACCTCTTCAATCAAAAGTGACATTTTGGTATAGTTTTTAGTTTTTTTATGGTGTAATTAAGCCATACTTTTTTGAAAATTCTGCTGGTTCGACCATTGCAGTGAACGAATTGCATTACCAAACTATACTGACTAATTATTTTTGGTCTGAAGATGATGCTATGGATGTGGACAACATTTATTTTCAGTAAGACGATGCCACCAGTTACACAGTTGTGATGCAATGGTTTCATTGGCAGATGTTGTGCTCCATTAGTAACCTCAGAATTTGTACTTTGGATTAAAATAAAAATATCCCCACTTCCATAAAAATATTGCATTTTTTTGTTGATTTGAAATGATACCGCTTGTTGAAAGATCTGGTATAAGCAACAAAAGGAAAAAATTAACTTCTATGGTAGTAAAGCTTTTCATTAACATCAATTTATAAGAATGTTTGATTTTATATTTTAATTAAGTATATTTTTATAAATAAAATACTTTTGAGTGGTACTACAACTACTACAACTAAGGTTAAAAACTAATATTATTCTACCTTTACAATGAAAAAACTTGCAGTAAAACAATATTTCCATAGAATTCGAATTAACACACTTTCATATTAAAACAAAATCAACACAGCTTTTCCTAAATAGTTAGTTTTATGATGGAGTTGTTGCTTGAATATATAATAGAACCTGAATACTATTAATATAATGTAATGCAATATTCTTTCTTTACCATGACCCTTTACATACTATGACATCAAAAATGCTCAGTTATTGAATTACGTACAACTGTAATTTTGATCATAATTTTTAAGGCAATACAAATCCAAAAATTATAATAATCGAAAGGGTTCTGGCAGCTGTAGTTCTACGTGTAGTTAAATTTAAGCCTACTAATTTCTAGAATTACAAGTCAAAATTTACACAATAAATCAAAAACAAAAAAAAACTAATATACGGTGAATACAATATAAAAATATAAATAGATTTTTACGTAATTTGCAGTTTTCGGATGAAAAGTTTATGATTTAAAATAAAATAAAGTAATTTTCCTTAAACGAACAATTACAGTATTTTATTGACATAAATTCGCTAGTTAGTGATAATTACATACTAGATTTTCGAATCAATTTAATTTAATGGTACGCGAGGAGATAGAAATAGTATTTTAGGCAATATGCAAGTCTCCACATACATGATTTAAAATCTAAAACTGAACTGCAACTATTTTTATACCATATTCAGTGTAACGGATGTAGCTTACAATGTGACCTCTATTTTGATCCCACCTACAAGCTATAAAATTCTTTTTCTTTTATTAAAGCACACTTTCAGTTTCATAATAAAAACTTAAATTTTATTTTGTGATTTTTATATTGCTCCCACACACAGGTAGAATAATAAAAAATTGAAATTAGGGTTTCTATATGATCTTTATTGACTATTCTATATGATTTATACATGCTGTGATTCAGTAAAACCAGGAAAATTTATTTTATGAAAAATTAATTTTTAGATATACACTCTAGCATTATAAAAATAATATGAATCGACTAATGGTCAAATGTTGTGATGTAATATATACAAGGCTATATAATGGAATTTGTCATAATCACTGCACTAATGCACTCTAAACTTCTGTATGAAAGTAAATACTGGACATTCAAATTATGAAATTTTAATTTGAATAACAAAGCAGAGCGTCTATTTAGAACCCTTGTTTATTGTTATGTGTAAATTAAACTCTCTGTTGCACTTAAAATGGAATGCATATTAAATACAACTCCCTTATATTTGGGTTATCTCATCCATTGTCAGTATTGTACATTAGATTAAAAATCAGTTTGTTTTCTTATACCTTATTTATAAGATTTCAATATTGCTCTAAAATTTAAATGTTTGTGTAAACTTGGACATAAAGATATGAAATTTTTGTTTGACTAACAAAGTACAGTGCCTATTTAAAACTTTATACTAAATATAAGCTCAACCTACCATCCAGATACCCTCCCCGACATGTCAATTTCGTCCCGATTGTTGATAATAACAATCAAAATGATACCCAATATGTCGATTCTCACATTTCATATATCAATCTCTAGATTTATTAAATAGTATTTGTAATTTTTTTAGGTTATTAGTATTTGTTTAGCATGGATTTGCAAGCATGCCAACATGCATGAGTATGTATGTGCACCTGTGCATGTATGCATGCATGTGTGTGTGTGTGCATGCATTCACATGTGTGTGTATGGGTGCATAGACATATGTGATATGCATAACTGCACATGGTGTGTATGGGTTTATGCAAGCTTGCATGTGTGTGTGTGATATAAAATTAAAGCATGGTTGTGATGTTAGGTTATGTACAGTAAATTTGGTTTCCAGGAACTGTGATAGGTATTAATTACTACAATGGATGATCTTCTTAGTATTACTGATACAGTAAACAGAGTCTAAACTTTGTAAAGTTGAATTTGGATATAATAGTTAAGAACATTGTGTTTGTTTGCTAATGGCATGGCCACGATGCTTCAAGGGGTGATTGGTGTGTGCTGCTAGTATGCTTATTATATGAACTGCTGCTACTTACTGAGCAGAACTTTCTTTACAATGATTTTTGAACTACCTGTACATGTGTGTGCATGTGCATATATATAGTAGTCATCAGAATAGTTGCATATAGTTGTGTTTTATATAAAAAAGTTCTCAAGTTTATGCAGTGAATAATTCAGATAACTAAAAATGATTTCTCTTATGACAGCTGAGCCAACCAGAGAATCGATAAAGTGCTCATTTCCTATTCTTGTGTATGCATGGGAAAACACTAACAAAAATGTATCGTGCCAGAGGTATGGTTATATAAACGTGTAGCTGTCACAAACATTTTAAGTTATTTTAGTCCTAAATTGAATAATGGTTTGCTTTAAGTCATGCAACATATGAAAGCTCTGTTAATTATCAAAATATTTAATTCTAGCAAGCTGAGTAAAATATAAGCCTATTAAAGCAGTGATTACCAGTGATGGTTTATCAAAGTTGATTTCAACATGAATGTTTTTGTCATTTAGTTCAACGTATTGTACCTCTAATTGGAGTTAAATATCCTATAATTCTGGTATCACTGGAGATCTCCGTAAGATTGTAATTCATCGTATAAACAAAGCTATATAAATTTGAAAACTGTCTAGGAAACAGAAGTTGCAAGTATCATTGGCATATATTAAATCGCTAGATCTTAAACAGAAGATGTTACCAAAGCATGCGGTGGAGATTACAACTAGAAGGAAAACTGCTACAAATCATGTATGTTAGCAAATTCTACTTTTGCCATCAATAGCTGTATCTGTACTGGTCTAATTAGAAACCGTAAGCATAAATATATTGGGGGAATATTTACTGAATTGAAAGTTTGTTTAAGAATAAAATACAAAACACAAAGCCATTCAAGTTATAAGTTATGAGATTCTAAGCTAGACCGAATAAAAGATGCTTATCATGAATGTTTCAAATTGCCCGTTGTCTAGTATTTTTACTAGCTCTCTGATTAGTAAAACCACTACAATCATAAATCAGATTTATAATAATATGACCTCTAATCAATCATTTTCTCCCAAATTAGAATACAAAAATTTGATATCAATCCCATTAAATTCACGTTGAGTGCCATAGTATTTATATTGATAAGCAATTTTTTATTTTATTTATAATTATCTACTATACACAATTCTTTATATTAGACATATAATACACATGCATAATTTTCTGTTTACAATGGCCTTTCTCTCGAATAATTCAAGAATCGTTTCATTCACTTACTCAAATTTCTCGAATTAAAATCAATCTTCTCCCAATTCCATCCTTTTATTATTTGAAATCTTTCATTACTTTTTCATTCTACTTTTTAATTCCCTTCTACTGATACAGTCTCATCATATATCAAATTTAATCACAACAAAATTCTTTCTATATACACTAAATTCACAAAATGCTGCAGAATACTATCACAAAACATCAAAATATCAAACACTGATTGGATAAAAAGTTCTTCAAATGGTCCAAAATTACACCACATAGCATCAAATAATGATACCATGCCTATTGACAAACCAAATGAAACATCTTTAAACTGATAACTACACCTATCTACCAAAAATCCTGAATATCTGCTCACTAAAAATAAATTCTTCAAATCTATTTTCAAAAAAGCTCTCATTACCTAACCTCACCAATATACTATCTATTGAGTTGGATAATTATATTGTTTATTATTATTGTGATTTATCCTTCTAACATTCTAACATAATTTCGTACAATTATCACTTATCCTTATTACAATTAAATGATTCACAAAATAATGACTTAGTCACTAATACCCCCATTTAAATTTTTCTTATCCTCATTCAATTCTTTCTCAATCTCATGTGCTTTTGGCATCGGATAAACTTTTACTTTAAAAGTTTCTGTCTTATTTTCATAACTTGTAGGAATTCTAGACTCTATCTACTAACTCTAAATTTTCATTTAATGGTGACTCAAATTGATTCAAATTTCTCGATTTCAATATTTATTTCATCATCCCATTTCATACACTTCTCATCACATATAATCATCTTATTCTCTGCGACTATTCACAACTTCAACTTATCTATTAACTCTATTTCACAAATAGCATCCATTCTTAATCCAGGCACAATAATAAATTTGTGTTTAAACTTCATATTTCCTAATTCACATTTCAAAATCACCATACCAGTTATACTTGCAAACTTTCTGTTGTTTGGTGCTACCAAGTTATATTTCTTTACAGGTATTAATTTATTATTCATTGTTGATTGTTATCTTTAATAAAATGTTCAGAAATCAGTAATGCTTCAGCTCCTGTTATAACGTTTTGCCTTACTAAGGGGGTTAATTTCTTTACTCCTATATGGCCAGCAGAAAGGCACAAGGATAGATGACGAGGATTTCCTAAAGGTGTAAAGAGCCCAAGGTTAGTTTCGGTGGAAAATGGCTCGTAGATGAGGAAACCTCCAAAGGCTAAGCGGCTAGTCGAGCTATTTGCTCTGGGTAGAACATGAGCTTTGGGTCGGGGTTGGACTGCGACCAAAATATAGTGAATATGGCGCCACCGAATTTTTGTATACTAAGAAGAACCAACTTGAGTCTTTTGTATAAGGCGAATGCGGAAACCTATACTCAAATACCGCTATTCAAAAAATATTACGAGAACCCAATCCCTAAAGTTTTTTTACCTTATGGTTCGATATTGACCTTTAAAGATGCACTGCTATACCTGTAAACAGATTAAACAAAGCTAGCACAGGTTGTGCATTCATTTCAAAATTCATAATTAATTAGAATCAACCCTCATTCATTCCAACTAATAATCATAATCTTGAACAAAATGAATATCTATTCCTTTAAGTTGCAGTTAAAAATTTGACTAAATTATGATAATGAAAGATATGTACATATGTACTTGGTAATAATCAACATCTCTCAAAAATAGAATAATGTAGTTTTTACATTAACAAAGTCTAGCAAGAATTTATTCTTGAAAATGTTTAAATTTGAGTTTTTGAATTAATTAAATTTATATTACAACTTTATTTGGTCTTGGTAGTACTACATAGACTTCACATTAAATGGTAAAATATTCCAATTATTAATTAATGAAAAGCAAAATGAAACAATTTAGTTCTCTAAGATAACCTTAATTTTTGTTAACACTGAAAGTTAACCTTTTCTATTTTTATATCGACATCTCCCATTTTTGTTAGTACTAATACCAAGATTAAAAGTGAAGCTTTATAGATTCCTTTCACCAAAGTTTAAAAATAACTTGTTTGTCATTCACATAATGAACTAGGAAATTTCCACGTCAACAAACAAAACTTATTTGTCTGTTATGCCAAAAGTTACAGCTGACGTATTAAAAAAACACTAATTACATACCAGATGTTAATCCATCAGAAGAATACTTGTAATGTATTAGGACCATACCCGGAATGATAATTAATAAATTGAAATCTTCTTATTTCAACATTTACAGGTTAGGAATCCTCAACACCATGCAATCCAATAAACTGGATACTGAATATCTAATAACATTACGGACGTTCGCATCGAACAAATGAAACACGCCAGATTGATTTCCACATAAAGTCGAATTTCAAATAGTTGCCAATACATTTTCCATTGAATACTAAATAAATCTTTTATAAATTTCTTAAATTATAGTAAGTTTATTAAATTATAGTAAGTTGCATCAGTTGTACTGCAAATATCAAATTAATAGGGGCTTTAAATTCAGTAATACTTACTGTTATTCTAAAGCCATTCAGAACAATTTAACGTCCCGTCTTATGCAAACTAATACCTGCCAAGCGTGGACATATAATGAGTTTCGCCGAGACGATTTCATCTTGAAATCGACTTTAATTTTTCGGTGCTTCCAGCACGTGGTCTGCAACGCCATGTTCTTTTATTTAAAGAACAATTGACTTTCTCTAACAACAGCTCAGGTGGAAGTGTTCTATTGACGTATGCTGCCGTCTGACAACAGTTATGATTTTTACAATCATCAAAAGGAGGGAGCCCTTATAGTGACGCTAACAAATGGCATTTTCTGTCACAGCTTAATTAAAAATTTTATGCTCTCAATTTGAAAGCTTATATTGTATTCAACAATATGTAATATTTATTACGTAGATTGTGTAGAGATATTATATTTAAATTGACTTTTTATTAATTAATTAAATTAGGTATTTGTGAAAATATTGCTAGAAAATAAACTTGTTACACAGCCTCTTACTAAGAGAAAAAATTCGAGAAAATATTTCAGAATAAGTGCAAAGAATTTTTTTTATTATTATTTTTTTACTATTATTGCAATTTACAATTGATTTCTATATACCAAAACAAAAAAAAATAACTCTTTAAATCAACAGGGATACTGCATGTATGTAAATGAGTGACCAGTATCTACGCGTACTACATGCCAAAAGGGGACAATTTCGGGAAGTCATAATCGGTATTTTACATAATCAGCTAATACATATTCAGAGGTTATTTATCACTCACTTTATACATAGAGAATATAAGAAACAAAATATAAAATACTGCCGTATAATAAATTATCAACGACGATTTAACTATCATAACAAACATACTCTTACTCTACTAACCATAATTTACATACTTACAAAAGGAAGGATCCCTAATACTATCTGAATTTATGACGAAAATATTTCAAAATAACGAATGTTTAACATTCTACCGCAGTACATGCTAACAAAAATGTAGAAATATTTCTACCTATGAAGAGACAACCAAATCATCACCACAACTTACTCTTCTAAAAAATTTCATCCACGCATGAATGAACCTAATTGAACATTGCCAATTTATACAATATTCATACCTATAACAACTATAACTATTTTAGTTACAAACAATAATTGGTCTCTTACCAATATATAACTTGAACTGAAATTTTTGACTTCCAATACAATCTCAAGAACTACTATTAATTTCAGTTGTGCTCTTGACTACTAAACTTACCTTCCAGAAACAATTGTTCTCCACAGAAATTTATTTGAGAAGCTATGTTTCAGACTAATATAAACAATATATACAAAGCATTAAACAAGCTAAATAAATTAAGTGAATTAATTCATACCTAACTCACCATAATTTAGTATGACCACGCATACGTAAATATGACCAGGTTATATATAAATCCAAAAAAAAATTTTAAACTAACTATATACAAAACTTATCAAAAGTTCATACACAAAAAAATATAAACATTTATTAATGACATTTGGCATTTAGAGTAACATGCAACTTACAACTTCTTAAATTCAACTAACAAATTGCAACCAATAGTTTCAGAGCAACTTAATTCTAACCTTACTATACAACAAAATTTTCATTTTCCCTTTTTAACTTCATATCCTACATCCAACTTTTAGATTTCCAAGATTGGATTATCAAACAGTATTCTAATAGAATAAATAAATTCTTGACCGAAAAAATACGACAGAAACAATTACCACTATTAACTATTAAATATGCTAACACTACTAATTAATGTTCAGAAACATCATCTTTATCAACATCATTAATGAATTCTGAATAAGGTTTCAAGTCCTTAATATGCCATCTGCCTGCCTTTGAACCATCTTCATTATTCAATTCATAAATCAAATTAGAAATCTTCTTTCTAACAATACACAAAATGTATTTTGGCGCAAGCTTAGCAGTAAACTTATCACTTGCCTTCGAAAGAACTTTATTGGACCTCCAAACCTTGTCACCTACTTTGAAGGAAATGTTACGTCTTCTTAAATTATATGTATTACTGGACTGCATGTAAGCTAAATGTAACTTTTTATGTACTTCTTTAAAAATATCCAATAGTCCTTGATGATCTAAAACATACGAAGGTTTATCACCAGGAATAATATCTATATTATCTGTGGGTTCCATATCAAGACCATAAAATCTTCCAGACACAGGAACATGTTTACCAAAAACTAAGAAATTTGGCGAATAACCTGCCAAGCGTGGACATATAATGAGTTTCGCCGAGACGATTTCATCTTGAAATCGACTTTAATTTTTCGGTGCTTCCAGCACGTGGTCTGCAACGCCATGTTCTATTATTTAAAGAACAATTGACTTTCTTTATCAACAGCTCAGGTGGAAGTGTTCTATTGACGTATGCTGCCGTCTGACAACAGTTATGATTTTTACAATCATCAAAAGGAGGGAGCCCTTATAGTGACGCTAACAAATGGCATTTTCTGTCACAGCTTAATTAAAAATTTTATGCTCTCAATTCGAAAGCTTATATTGTATTCAACAATATGTAATATTTATTACGTAGATTGTGTAGAGATATTATATTTAAATTGACTTTTTATTAATTAATTAAATTAGGTATTTGTGAAAATATTGCTAGAAAATAAACTTGTTACACTGTATCTATAAGTACTTTAATTATTTTATACTCTGCATTTAAATTTAATATAAGAAATAAGTTTTTATTTAAGTTATCATCACTATCTAATTCAAATTTTATAAACTGATGTTGATGTTGATATTGATGAATTTTAATGGGTGTACTTGATCTGTCTCTTATTGAAAAGTCTGCCTCTATGCAGATGGTTCCGGCCTATTTATGGTTTCAGCACATGTATGATTATTTTCTCTCATTGCATTACCTTCATGCTCTATATCCCTCTATGAATTGTTATTACCATTATTTTCTCTATTTACATTTCCATTTTCTACAGACCTTGTAACATTATTTCTTCCCACATCCCTTCTTGGTATATTATTCTGGTTCCAGTTTGCCCTATTAAAATTTTTCTTAATCAAAACTCCTACTGTTAAAACGTTCTGGTTCTGTACCTTCTAGTATCTGACAAAATTTATCAGATGGTTCCAAGCCCTATTCTCTGTTCTTCTTGGTTGACCTATTTCATAATATCTTTGCAAATTCTCTAAAAATATGTCCCTGTCCACAATATTTTGCAAAGCTATACACTGTCTAACTTCTGCCTCAAAATGTCCTGCCAAATATTTAATAATTTGTTTATCTTCCAATGGAGGTTCTAATTGTTTCACCACACTGAATTCCTTGATAGCGTATAAACCTCTTGTTAGACCTAAGTCTGTATTATATCTTCCAGCAATAAAGTCATCCCTTACTCGAAATTGTTGATTATCCTTACAGAAAAGTTTTAAAAATTTACATTCAAAATCCTGAAACATTCTTAATTCACTTTCTATTAAACTAAACCATCTGTCTGCACTGCCTTTTAAGATTGACCTAACCATATTTAATTTGGTTTACTCATCTAAATTTCCCCGCACTAAAGTTCTGACACTATTTTAAAATATATTGGGATTTAATTTATTATCCCCATAGAATTTGAAATATTGTTCTAACAGAACACCACTTGGATACCAGCTCATTGGTTCACCGAAATTCTGTAAAATATTTGTGTGAATATTTTGCACCCTATCCTCTATATTCTCTACCTTCTTTCCAAAGTCTGTCTCAAAATTTCCCAAGTCATTTTTAAACGTTTCAAACCCTGCTTGACAACGTTCTTCAATTTCATTTACTTTCTGACCTAAGCATACAAAGATAACACTGTGGCTTTACCTAATTACAATTAAACTAGGCCATTTAACTACAATAAATATCGAATACTAACGTATCATAGATAGCTCATATAATTCACCAATTTTCAAAATTTTCCAAAAATTTATTAAAATCGAGTATAAGTGTAAAATGCTGAAAATATTCAAACTACAATATAGAACATACAAAATTTTAAGCATTTTTAGCGTATGTTTGTCAAACAAGATTACAGGATGCCATTCATAAGTATGAACACAAAGTTTTTTAAAAGTTTTTATCACATCGCTGTTATGGAAAAACATCAACACAACTGCAAAAGAGCAAATTGTTCAGGAAAAAGAAAATTTTTAATAAAAAAGAAATAAAACTATTGAATTATTTCAAAATGGAGTCATAAAAATATTTGTAAAATGCTGGAATTATATTGCTATCAATCAAGCTTTTCAAGCTTTCTTTTATTTGCTGATAACGGTAATTGTTTTGCATAGACGTGTTTGATTTACACCGTTTTCTTCTACGATTAACTGGATCGTCTATTCTTCTGTTTGAAATTAGCTAAACTCTAATCATTTTGTTGGTAACTTTTTTTGTAGCTAAACACTTCATTTCATTTTTTGAACTGCATAATTTTAACACCATTTATTTTGAAATTGGTTTCATCGACACTGATAAAGTTTAAACCCATGCCACAAATAAAGTCTTCAAAACAAAGAAATCCTTAAATCCCATTTCTATTACCTCTATCGGATTTCCTTTTATTAAAATTGTGGATAATAGGGATGTACTGAGCGCGTATATAATTGGGATCTGACTTTGTTGACCTCTTTAGAGATCCTTCAATTATGTTATGGATTGTATTTTCCTCATTCTGCGTATGTCCTCGTATAAAATATTTATGTATTATGTGGTTGATTTGATACTGCTCTATGGCATACATGTACGTGACAATTAAGAACTTAAAACGAAATATTTTATTAAAGCAATCGCTCGAGGGAATCAGGCTTATTAAATATCTATTTTTTTGCTGACTGCCGCAATTGTCAGAAAACAAGACAATGTCTGCGTCTGGTTAAATTTTTTAATTTTCTTCTAGATATATCAGAATACACGTTCCAATTTCTATAGCACCTCTGCTTCCATGACCTTTATGTCAAAAAGAGGCATTTGTTTTATCATGTGATATTTCTGTTATCTAAAAAAATGTTAATTAACAAATTAAAAATATTGTTAGGCTACAAAATATTCAACTTACTGTCAAATTGTAAAAATTTAAACGGGATGTATAAAAAAAAAGACCGATGTTTGATCCTTAGGGTATAGGCGACACTGCCTGCAAATCATTGACAGCCAAAGCAATTTTGCAATTTTCAGCTCTTCCTTTGAATTTTTCTCTTGACTGCTTAAGATTTTCTCGTTCAAATGTCAATTATATTTATTTTCTAAGTTCTTCTTTTCATTTTGCGATACATTTTTGTATGACTCATAAAGATTGTGTTGGCTTATGTTTAGATTAAAAAACCCCAATGTTAAACTGTGTGTTAAAAATTTTAGCATATAAATCGTTATTTGCCACTGGTTTATTCAAATATTTTCTTCCTTCAGAATAGTTACTGTGAAGTTCAGCAAAAGAAAGGCCATCATCGATAAACTGCCTTAAAGTATCTTTATGAACATGCTTCTCAATTCTTAGAACTGAGTTAATGTGATCTCTTATTAAATTTACAATCACCTCATAAGTTTTTTTTATGTTTATTATGCCTCCCTCTCCGATCTTCAGCAATATACCTTCTCCATATACTTTTTGAATACACAACCGTTCATAGCATTTTCTCTAATATACCCAGTGTATTTATTAAAAACGTTTTGCAAATTCTGATTTTCTGCCCATTATTAAATAAATAAAAAGCAGAGTTTGGATTTCTTGGTGTGGCAGACGAAACCCTCCTATACTTAAGAGTCAACTGTTCAATACCTAGAAAATCACGCTGACGTTGCAAGCTTCCAACTTCCAAAGTCCCCTGAAAACTTGCTGGCTGAAGTTCCCTGTTAGATTTTTAGAGCATGATAGAATGCATTTATCTGGACAAGGAGGTTTCATGCTTTTCAACTTTACAATTTTATCCATTCTTTGTGATGTATACTCTTGACCCAAGTTTCTTAATCTCTTGCTTTTCACCTTTTTCCAATTGTTCTTGCTTCTAACTCGCTTCTTTCCTTTTATTGGTGGCATTGATTATTAATCAGTCGGAATAGAAGTGTCACCTCTTGGCTCTGATTTCGAGCAGTTTAATGACAAATCCAGTTGAAAAGCTTGAAGAGTCCGGATTACAATTATCACTTGATCCGGAAGAAAAGTCATTTTGCTGTGGAAATGATTCCTTGTAGTCTTTTTACTTTCCTGAATAATTTTGTGGAATTTCAACTATGAATGATGTATTTATCACACTTTTGGTGCATGCTTGGTAATTCAAAAGAGCTAGAAATTTTATTTGTAGACGGCTCATTCATTGCATTAGGTTCGATAGTTGTTTCCAGACAAATCTTCTGTTGTAGACAAACTACTACTAGCAAAATGACTATTAAACGTTTTGTTAATATCTGACTCCTTAGGTTTTTTTCACAAGGGCAAGCTCTGTGATAGAATAACAGCTAACAATTTTACAGAGTTCGTTAATATTGCTTCGTATGTCCGTATTTTTAGAAGTGATAGTATTTAAGGAAAAAACCGGAATATTATATTCATTAGACACTATCGCCACTATTTGTAAATGTTTCAGGAAACGTCTTGTTAGTATAAGGTGTATTATTTTTTTTGTCCTCGAATACACCACCCTCTAATGGTAAACAAGAAGTATTAGATGCGTATTATCACGGAGCTGGTTATGTTGTTCTTTCAATATTACAAGTTTCCAAATCTTACTTGTTCGAGAGCTCATTTTTCTGTAGCCAAAAAAGGATTCAAAATAGAGTTGATTGCTAATAAAAATTAGTAGTATCACACAACAGCATAATAGTATTCTTAATACATTTAGGGGAAAAACACCATAAAGGACGTTTATGTTTTAGAATTATATAAAGAAATTACAATTTTGTAAAGAAACCTAGACACAAAGTACAATTAAGACGTTGTTGCATCAAAACAAGGTACATTAATTGCATTCATCTGAAGCAAAATGGACACAAAGTTCAATTAGGTCTTTGTTACACTAAAACGACAAAACTTTGTTGCATACTTATACAGCAAAAAAGACAACATACAATTAAGTCTTTGTTGACCAAACACAATATAGTCTTTTAAGCTGAAAGTAAACACAAAATACACTTACATCGTTGTTTCTCCAATAAGAAAATCTCAGATTAATCTCGTCGGTGACGAGTAGCACTTAGGACAATGTTGCACTGAACGAGTAAAGTCACTGGCGCAAGCTGCTTCACAACTAATCGATGCGTGTGTTCTCAGGGAAGGCAATACCAAGGGTACAAATTTCAACAGGGATGTAACTGACATCTAGTGGTGAAACAAGTAACTGCAATTATGACGTTGTTGTGGGGAGTAAATGAGGTTTTTCTTACTTTTGTGGCACTTAACTCACTTTGTTAAAAAATTGCAGTTACGTCAATGTACTTAATATATAGATTGAAGAGTAAATTTCAATATCTATAAACAGTTAGGAAAACAATTTAAAGCTAGTAAATACCTGAATAGAAGAAACACGGCTAGTACAAGGTTGCTGAACTTAATGATAGTTGGTTAAAAATGTAAAACTAGAAAAGACTGTAGAGATAGGAAGGTAACTTAATAATGTATGTATGACCTTGAATCATTTGTTGCTATTATAGACTTTAAACAAAGGGTGATTGTCCATGATATGCTACCTACAGATAAGTTTTTTTATTAGAAGATTTATTTCCAGTAACCACTATTTAGATGTCACAAGGATACATGGTTGATCATTTTTAGGGACTATTTTGTGAGAAAGAGATTAATAAAACTCGCAAATAATTTTCAATTGTTATATGCTTTATCTTGAAAATTGCTCAACTACCTAACATGATATTTGTTTCAAAAGGATATTGATAGTGTGATATTGACAGTGTGATATTTGTTTTTGATTTGATTTTTATTTAAATATTTGTGAATTTTTATGAGGAAAAATAATAAGATAGTTTTGTTAATAATAAATTCTTATCTTGTAAATAGCATATGATTTTAAGCATTGATATTTAGTTATTGTTTTGATATTGAAAAGGTTATTCTAGAATAAATAAGCAAATTTGTTAAGTTACGCATGGTCCTTGAATATAGTTTTGGTTGAGAAATATTTTTGGTCTCTTTTTTTTATTATTTGGTTGAATGGTTTTTTTGGTAGTTGTTTCCAAAAACTTGATAATGAAAGAACAAAAATTCACTGCATCATTATAACAGCCCGAACACAGCCATTTTAACAGTTGCAGTATATCAAAGACATGTAGTAAGATATGTATTTAACTGACTAATAGAGCAGTAAATGCTTAGGATGCATTAGAGAATATCTCAAAAACATAAGTAAAGTACTTGAAAATAGTTACTTCAAGTATAAAAATAATTGTTTGTGGTAGAAAATTTTTTAAATGTATAAAATGTTCAGAATAAAAAAATTCACGTCTTTCCTTTAACATGCCATTATTGAGTACAAATTATAATTTAAAAACGTTGAAAAGTTCAAAATAATTGTAGTTTTCTTTTTTCCTATAAAAATCATACTCACCAATTATTCATATGAATAAAATAATCAGCTGTTCTATTATATGCATTGTCCAACGTTTGGTCAGAAACAGCAACACCATTCTTAATTAGTTGTATGACCCTGAACCAATCACCTAAAGTTTTCCGAATATTTAATGCTAGATCACTGCAAAAACAAAATTTCAATAAATATAAATTTTTTTAATTAAGACAGATTACAGGCGGTCTTCTTCAACAAATATTTTTTCAGCCTCATCAAAGTTTTTGAAATATGCAGCTACTGATGCTCGTTTAATTGCATCACTTGTCATTGTTTTTAATTTTTTTACAAACTGAATACCAACATAGTCTGCAGATCTAACAAAAGCATCTTCTGCTACCTTAAAATTCAAGTCCTTAAGAGCTGCTTCTCCTAATAAATGCCTACATAATATAAGAATCAAGGATCAACGATTTAAATATTTAACTTACCATAAACGTGGATGGGGATTATCATCAATAAACAAAGCAGCTTCTTTAATTCCCACTTTCTCTAGTAATTGGCGAGTATCTCTTAAGCTTTTCACTTCTAATTTAAATAAATACTCCTTTAATGGTTTTTCTGGTGTTTCCATTAATTCATCTAGTAAAACAGCTTGAATTTCTAAATTCTAAATTAAAAGTGCTATTGGTATCTAGGTAATTAAATATACTTTACCTGAAAGCTACATATGTATCCTGCACTAGAGATAGGCTCTTCTGGATAAATTCCTTTAAAAATATACATACGAGTTTTTTCCATAATAGCCAATAGCTGAGGATTATCAGAAGCCCAACACATAGCCCAAACATCACGTCGTTCTAATCGAGCATTTTCAGTTTCCTTTGCTTGCAGAGCACTTTCAGTGATATCTAGAACTGTTAGTACCCCAACCATATCAATAACAGATAATCGCCTACAATAACTTGATAAAATATGAACAGATTATTTCCTTATCATACTTACGTAGAATTACAATTAAGAAGAATCTTATTAGGGCGAACTGATAAATGATATGTGTTAACAATTATCACATGAGGTACTTTATAATATTTTAAAATACCAGACTCTTTACCAATAATGAGATATTTTTCTGATAAAGCTATGCAGCAAATAGGATCTGTAGAATCAGCTTTGCCATTTATTGGAATATCATCAATAGACACCTTTAAATCCTTCATTACATGCATAGCTCCAGATGGATCATAATCCACATGATATATTTGACATATTACATCTTTTACTAAAAAAATTTTAAAAATATGGAATTAGAGTATAGCCATAAGAATTTTTCATAGAAGTGTTTAAAAAGAATTGATAAATTTATAATGAAGATGTAATAAACACAAATGATATTCTACAGTAGATGTTAATTGTAAGTTACTTGTGTAAATGATCCATTAAAGGCATATAAACCGCCCATTATTAATCTTTTATAAATCACCATTTTAAAGTTTAGGAATAATAGAATAGATACCCACTAAGACTTTAGTCTATATTACATTGACAGTTGAACGTCAGAGTTAAAAAAACTAAGAAAAAATTAAAAAGCATATATAAGTTAACTGTAAATATTTGTGACTTAGTGAAAATTCAAATAGTACGAATGTGTGAAAATTTTAGCTTCAAGGGTTAAAAACTATCAAAATATATAACACTTTAAGCTGGAATTATATTTGGTCTTTCTCTACAAGAAAGATTAATTTCAACAGGTTATTATTACATTAAGAACTAAACTAAATTTTAAAAATATCACAAAATTAAAATAATAATCTAAGCTGCACGTTTACTCATTCATTGATAAAGTGGAAAAAAACGACTTTGCTAAAAATAAAAATCGCTAACGTTCTAAAATATTAGCAGGAATTCAACAGTGGATCAGTTTTTGACAACCATAGACAAAAGATAATATAAAATAAGTCAAAAAGTTCTTTAAGGTGCTATATTACATTCAAATTTGACTAAAATTTGTTTATTATATATAACATGATACTAGAAGTTTGATTTTCTTGGTTCATTTAAATCATTTATTTTATGATATTGTCAAAACTTGCATGGTCGGAGTCATAATTACTAATAATAATATGTGTTCTGGTTTTAAACCGCATAACATCGACACTAATAATTTTGATGTTTTGCCTGCTATTGTAAGGACATCATCAGGACAAGACATAGAAAATTAATTCTGAATGTGCAGACTCAAATACCCAATTAAGCCAGCAAAGTAGAGTTTGCAAAAAGGTTATGATTTATACAACCTTTATCACTTGCCTAATTAAATAACACAAATAAATAGTTATATAGATGGACTTGAGTGCATATGACAACTTGTACTTTTGCACAATCAATGTCACTTTCCATATACAGAGGAGTTGGTAAACCTCATCTCTGTAAATACTGCTTGAATTCTTATTAACAATACCCTGTGAATGTTACCATTTTGTACTACCAGTAATGATCAAAAGATTTAAAAAATTCAACTTATTTTCAGACTTGATTTTAATTGCAAATTTAATATTAGAGTAAATACTATTAAAGTTATTTAATATATGATTTGCTGCTGTAAATGTGCTCTTAATGAAGAAAGTAGTGATCTGCATAATGAAACCAGGCATAGTAAGTGGCTAATTATCAGTTAAAATAAACTCCGGTAGACAAGAAGGAAAGCAGCAAAGTAAGTAGAGAAAATCGCCTACACCGAATATCGCAACAAAACAGGGACAGAATGGTAAAATCGAACTCCAAAAGAATTAGAGTTAGGAATAGCTCAAAAACGTCGTAGAGTAAGGTGGGTGATATCTAAAGAAAAAAAATTGGAAACCTCAGTAAAAACTATATTACAACCTGTAAGTAAAACACGCAGTCCCAAAAGAACATTTACAAATGTCAGAAACACATTTACGTAATCGTTGGTTACACGTGATGTACACAAAGCATCAATTTACATATAATACAGTATAAGCCTAAACATTTTAAAATATCGAAAATAAAATCTTACTATCTAAATGCAAGAATACTTATAACATGTTCCAGGCCTAAATATGTACAAGAAATAAAGAAATAATAGAGTAACATCTGCTAGAAATAATACAGTGATATTTGTTTGAAATAATACAGTAACATCTGCTTTAGAAAGCGCACGTCGCAAGATTTAAGAATGTAACATTAAAATTTTAAACAGCAAGTTGTTGACGTTAACATTAATTTATACAGAAAATTAAGCAGTAGAAAGTGCTCTAACGCAAGCTTTAACAATAACATACATAATCGTTCGTGTTGTGAGCATGCATTTAGTTACGTATAGTTTGCAATTTAGTGCGTAATCAATCAAAAAAGAAGCGTCTATCTTTCAAAACAGCAACACAAATAAAGTAAACAGAAAAATACACTGTACCAGCTATCTTCTCTTTGGTATTATCTTAGGATGAGAAAATGTGGCTGC
Source organism: Platerodrilus igneus (assembly GCA_036346225.1). Lineage (NCBI taxonomy): Eukaryota > Metazoa > Arthropoda > Insecta > Coleoptera > Lycidae > Platerodrilus > Platerodrilus igneus. Next base: position 403,177 of record JARFIW010001257.1, on the reverse strand, counting down.
ATTTTCATACGATTGGATGTTGAAACAACCAACTTGGGGGTAAGTAACGAAAAACCATTCCCATCGATATTGGTGTACAATATTCTACAAAAGCAAACAAAAATATACTCCAGACAATGACAAAAACATTCATAGAATGCAAGCAATAAAGAAAGCAACATACGATAATTAATTCCATTGATTTGTTGTTCACATGCAAAAGCAAAATATATTTTAAAACATTAAGCGATTTATGCAACCAGGCGCACGGCCAAAGACAGCCACTTGCCTAACTTTTAGGAAAGAATAAAGGTTTGTATTATTATCAATTCACTCTACAAATATACCAGAAACAATTAAATTAGCAGACCGATTTTATTGGTGGAGGTAATTATGGAAGCGCCATCATGCAAACGACTTAACATACAGAAAGCCATTATTGTCCAATGGCAACACAGTTGGAAGACTAGCATGAACGGGCGACGTACACACACACACACACACTAATTCCAGACATAGCACGCAGACCAAAGACACAGAACATCCAGCCCAGCCAGGGACGTATACATTTCATGACTGGGCATACACCATATCCAACATACAAGCACAGATTTCAATTAACTGACACAGACATGTGCACATGTGGGGTGATGGGGACTCCAGAGCATCTACTGCTGAATTGTATGAATCTCTGGGACCCACATGACAATGCAAACCACACAAAAAAACTAATACAAGACGCACTTAACAACGGACAAACTATGACAAAAACACTACAAGAAAGACATGAAAGGCAAAGACCATAACTAACAAACAAACAATCAAACAAATAAACAAACACCAAAACCAAACAAAACTAATACACACAAAACACACACACACAAATTGCTCGAGCGACAAAATAGCAACACATAACATAAGAAATATTACAACGCAACAGACTACAATAACAACACAAAAACGCTTCTGGAACTATTAGAGACCCGCCCACTGACGACTTTCCAGGGGTTGGGCCGCTAAGGCACCAGAAGCTAAATCATATAATAAAAAACAATTCAACTTAATTTAAGTGAATATGTGCAGTGAGACTATGTGCATGTGCATAAACAATAAAACTCACCCGGATTGATGAACGTCTGCGTAGAATAAGTTTAGTGTTTAATTTAATTTTAAACTAATAGATAAGGACTTTTTGAAACTAACACTTAAATTTAGTACCTAAGCTAAATAACAAATAACAAGAGGGCAAACACAGATGTATTAATAACTCGAGATCTGACTAACCAACATTGCAACTAATCTTAACGTAACCTTTTGAGAAAACATCCTGGCGATATCACTGACGATACCACCACAAGTGGAACTGTATGTGGCTTCCATGGTTTGCGGCTGCCGATGGCCAGGACACATGCAGGAATGCGGACTTCTCGGTTTCTGAATTCCGGCTGCCGACGGTCGGAAACTGGAGGAGGAAGCAGTCCCATGACACCATTCTATGACACCACTACATACAGACAAACACACACATACAGTTTCGCACTCGCACGCAAACATCAACAGCACAAATACAAATAAACTAACACGCAAACACACTGGGACCATATGTGACCCCCTGGTTTTTGGCTGTCGATGGCCAGGACATGTGCAGGAATGAGGACCTCTCGGTTTTTGATTACTGGCTGCTGACAGTCGGGAACTGGAGGGGGAAGCAGTTCCATGACACCACTACATATAGACAAACATACAATTCCGTACTGGCACACACACACACACACACACACACAGACAAGCGCATACACACAATTCCGTACTAGCATGCACACACAGACAAGCACTTACATACATAGACAAAGATAAGCACATACACACAATTCTGTATTAACACACAGACAGACAAGCGCGCGTGAATGCGCATGCGTGTGCACACACACATGCACGTATGTATGCACGCACGCGCACACACACACACACACACAAAGCAGAAACAATGGATTAGTTAGGAAACGGGTCAGGTCTGTTTTAATTTTTTAAGTAAGACTAATAAGAAATAAAGTTTGTTAAAAAAGACCGATTTTATTACCCATAAAATTTGGGCGACCAAATAGGTCCAGATACCAACATATAATTTCACAGTAAACAAGCACGAAAACAGCCTAATTAATGCATTTTAGATTTGTGAGAAGTTTCAATAAGAACCTATTAGAAGCAAAACGTTTGCAACTTTCAACGAATAACTATTGGAAATAACAGACAGCGGTTAGAGTGTATTATAGGAAATTGATAAGGCGAGCTTCTGGTTTTTAGAAGTGGTTTTCTCATCATCATCATTAGGTCTTCAGTCCTAGAACTGGTTGGACGCGTACTCTCATTGTTTTCTAGTCTGAACCAACCTACACATTTCCCTGAAATTTGCACTGTCTACATCTATCACTATCTGTGTGCTAAAGTCTGATCTGGGTCTACCTCTACCTCTCTTTTCCTATATCTGCTTGTAGTATATCCCGTACTATTCCCCAGAAATGCCTTAGAACATATCCTGTCCTTCTATTTCTCCTATTTCTTCATTTTCCACAGATATCTTCATTCCTCTACTATTTCTACAACCTATTTGTTATTAACTTTGTCTGTCCATGCTACCATCCTCATACATCTGAAGCACAACATTCCAGAAGGCTTCTATCTCTTTATGTCTGCTTTTCCTATTGCCCCTATTTCATAAATGTACTGTGCTGTGCTCCACACTCTGCTTTGAACAGTTTTCTTCTTGTATCTATGTTCGTTGTCTTTGAACATAGCTGCTGTTCTTTCTTGTTTGATGCAGTTTGATCATTTTCTATTGTTTTACAGTTATATACCCTATTTCCCCAATATTCAGTGGTATATGAAAGGGGGTAAGCAGCCTTTGGCTGCCAAGTTTCCCAAGCACCTGAACCTTTGTCAAATTAATAGTTTCTCGAATTTATCCTTTCGCACAATCAACATTAGTTGAAAATATTTCACAACCAACACCTGTAGTTGTTTATAATAATCATCAAATTTAACAGCATTTATTTTTTCGTCATTGGCTTTTACATATTGAAACTGGTTAGACTTGTACCTCAGCTTATTTATGTTCTGAGCTAGCCTACACCGTTCCCTGCAATTCTCACAACAGCCAATATACAGTTCATTTACATTTCCAATGCTCCACCTGTAGGTACTACATTGGCCAGGAGGCGAGTTTTTTGTTGCCTGGAAATTTAGAATTTTGCCGAACCCTTGCCGTTCCAGGCAAGGTAGGGATCTTTAACGTGCGTGACAACACTCACACACGGGACCTCCATTTAACCTCTCATCCGAACGAGGGCGTAATTTTTGTGAAAAATGCTCACCTGTCATTTTTCAAGCAGTCGGCCGTGTCGGGATTTGAACCCGGGACCTTGGGATCCGTAGTCTTACGCTTACTACATTGATCCACGGCGACGCCACACAGCCGATATACAGCTCGATTCCCTTCTATTGTTTTCTAATTATATGCCCTATTTCACCGAGATTCAGTGGCATGTGAAGGGGGTTAAAGCAGCCTGTGGCTGCCAAGGATCCCCCAACACTTAGACATTTGCCGTATTAATAGTTTTTAAGTAAATCCTTTCGCACAATTAACATTAGTTGAGAGTATTGCAAAACCAATATCTGTAGTACAGTAATTATTTTTGTCATTAATTTTTCCATTTTGCGGCTGGTTGGAAGCGCACCTCCATTGATTTCTATTTTGAGCTAGCCTACACGTTTCCTTAAAATTCTCACAGCCTACATCTTTCACTGTCTATGTGCAGTAGTCTAACCTAGGTCTACCTCTACTTCTCTTTTTTCCTATTGAAAACTAAAAATTTCCCTCGTGAATATCAGATAGCAAATTGGACCTCCATATACCATAAACGCCTACCTTATCTGATATCACCAAGTCGAGAATTTTTTGTTAATGAGGGAAGCCCAAAGTAAAGTTGGATGGAAAACGGCTTGAGGAAAAGAAAAACTCATTAGAGATAAACGGCTAGTAGAGTGTTAGCTCTGGGCAGATCATGAGCTTGATTCTTGACATCAAATGTCAATAACAATTTTTTTAGTGAAGCTAAAACTGTACGCTTGTGGAACAAATATAATAAGCAACTATGAAGCCATCTTTAATATTTTGTAAAGTTAGGAAAATAAAACGGGATCTTCTTACAAAATAAATTTCAAGGTAACTAAATCAAAGTAGAATATCAACCTTTGATCATACGTAAGACATTTAAATAAATACAAGTTAAATTAAGGTTAAACATCACTCACGTGCTTGAAGTACAGTTTAATCAAAAAAACTTGAACGTTCACATCAGAACCAAACAATGTCAGATGTCGACAAATCTAAGCACATCTGCAATGCACGCAATATAATAACATACCATTATGCTGAATTTACGCTGGAATTTTAAAAACCTTCAGAACAAAATATTATCCAACCAAATAAAATCTCTGTTACATATGTCCATTAATTTTCATGTTTTCTAAATTTTAAACTAAAGCTTTATATCTGTGGTATTGCATGTTTTAATGATGGAATAGTTCAATATTCTTCGCATCTGCAGGAATCAACTAACTTTACCGATGGTGGAATACAAAATAAAATCTTCACCAAAAGTTGTCAGGAACCACATCATGACACGAAGGTATTCGTTAATCAATCTTTTTACGAACTCTGCGTCATGCCATGTACCTGATCATGTTGATTTTTCTATGCTCCGGAGAGCAGCTTATTTCTTCAAGCGCTAATGGAAAAGTAAAGTCGAAATGACAGACAAACGATTTGTATTGTGTTACGTTCCCTTAATGTCAGCGTACTCAAAACACATCGGTTGGAATAGCTGGTTGCATAAAGTTGATTTACCTTAATAAATAAATAAATATTCGCCGTATACAATTCGTCTTTATGCTATCTATTCTCGTTTGAGATAAGAGAAGCTCAGGTGTGATGTTAACAACGAGTTTATATAGACAGTTGTTCTTTGTTCCTATATATAATGAATTGTAGATTAACTGCAGAGCGGAGTTCCAATTCGATTGAAGTATGCTTTATTAACTGTGTATTAAGAACATTTACGTACTTTAGTGATACGCGGCTTACTGATTGTGTTTTTAGTTGGTTTTCTTGGGGAAACAACGTTGTAGAACTTGCTTGCTAAACTTAACCGATTCTTTTTCTTAGGATTAATGTGTGTGCGATCTAATCTAGTGGCCCTTTTTTTATCGGAGTGCGTGCAACGGACTTGTACGAATTTTTAACGGAGCCACTTTGGTCAGGTTTTAAACTCCCTAAAACAATTGCATTCCGTATTAATGATATGTTAAATTTACCTCGCATTTAATAATAAGTAAATAAAATATGAACGTACCTTTTTTTTTTAAAGACGAGATTGCGAGCGTGATCGTGTTTTTAAGTGTTTCACCGTATCCAAACAATGCCTTTACCAACTGAAATTAGCTTTAGAAGTTAACGAAGTTCTTCTGCTGAAACAGATCCGTAATACGAAAAATTCTTGGCGGATGTTTGGATCGGAATTATACTAACTTTAATTTTTCTTAGTTGCGTGGGTTACATGTGTTCCTGTCTGTTGTACCACAACTTCTACCCCCGCGAATAGACTGTGAATCTTTGTCAAGCTACACCAGTGCATCCGGCTTACCAAACTATCAGGAGGCTTTAGATCAGTAGCCGAATTATTCCAATTCTATAAAAACTCTTCCGGTGCTCCTGGTTGTGTAAGTGAACTATTTCATACTTATTATTACTTTAAATATCTGTCCGTTTGTAATTGTTCTTTATTCCTAAAATTGCTTGGTTGTATATTAACGGTAGAGTGTAGTTTCTGAATTTTCTAACACCGAAGAATCTAAAATAGATTATTGCTTGCGCAAGTTTCGTTATGTGCGAAATATAACCGATTACCGGTTTACAAAGTTGAACTTAAACTAGTGTTACAAAATACTTCGGAATTATTGTCCCAGGAAATAGAATTAACATGAGTTATCAATGCCACATGGTTCCATTCAGTATGATAATGTCTGGGGCTAACACCAGTGAAGTGTGGTGAAGTGCTTCGTTAGTGTAAAGTGTACTAAATTCTATCAACCCCATCACAATCAAGGGTGAAGTACTTCGTTACTGCAAGACTTTCTGTAAGTGAACTTTTACTATTTGTCTTATTACTATAAATATCTACCCGTTGCTTTACTATATCTTTGTTGTTCTGATACCTTTTACAATAGACTTGCATGCTATTTTAAAACATAAAAGAAAAAGAGAGAACGAAAAACCAATATTACTGAATTACTCATACCAATTGTGTCTTATCTATTTATCTTTTGTAAACATTTTATCTGATTTATGTTAAATTGGTGTGTGAGGAAACGTTTCTGCTACTCCCCAATATTACCTCACTTTGTATTAAAAGTTTTGTACTGCTATTACCGTTGCTACATTATATAGATTACCCAACCGTTTTTTTTTACATTCTTTTACATTCTTTTTTTTTCAGGTTTACTTAACAATTTTTTTTTCTTTTTTTCTTTCAGGTTTGCTTAATTATTTTTCTTACAGGTACTGTCACTAACTCCTTACAGCCGCGTACATTCTATGTTAGTCTACTTTCTACAACCCCCCCTAATCTCCGATTGAGCCCGGTCATTCCTTGATTTTCTTTGTGTTACGCACGCCCAAGAATAACGTAACAATTGTAACTTAGACATGGAAAGTGAAGGAGCGCATAATCCATTATACACTTAATAAACTATTTTTAGTGATCAGGCAATTATAAATTATGTTTTTATATTATCGAAACATGATATTAGATTTATAAGAAATGTGTAACTAACTTGGAAAAAAAATACGTTACACTATTTCTGCTTCTAATATATCCTGCACTATTCCCTCATATCTTAGTATGTGGCCTATCATCCTATCTCTCCTATTTTTTACTGTTTTCCACATAGTTCTTTCTTCCCCTACCATTCCTAGTACCTCTTTGTTCTTAACTTTGTCTGTCCAGGGTATCTTCATCATACGTATGTAGCACCACATTTCAAAGGCTTCTACCTTTTTCTTGTCTGCTTCTCCTACTGTCCAGGCTTCACAGCCATACGGTGCTGTGCTCCGCACATATGTTTTAAGCAATCTTTTCCTTGTTTCTATGTTTGTGGTCTTTGAACACAGTAGTTGCTTTTTCTTGTTAAATGTAGCACGAACTTGTGCTAATCTTTGTTTTATATCTTTTGTGCTTTTCCCATCTTGCGTTATTTGGCTTCCTAGGTAGCAGAAATCCTTAACCTCTTGTAAGTTCGTGTTAAATACTTGTATTCTTGTTTTTGATTTATTTTCCCCTCTTTTGCATACTAGAACTTTAGTTTTATTTTTGTTAATTTTCGAACCATATCCCTCCGTTGGAACTGTTTCCATTTCATTAAGAGCAGCTTCTAACTCTTCCTTGCTAGATGCTAATACTGCTATATCGTCTGCAAATCTAAGCATATCAATCTTTTGTCACTGCATATTAATTCCAAATGTCTTCCTGCATTTGACAGTATTCATTGTCTCTTCTATGTACAAGTTAAAAAGTAATGGGAATAAGGCACATCCCTGCCTCACTCCTTTCCTAATATTTACTTCTCTACTTTCTTGATCTAATTCTATTACTGCTGTTTGTTCTTTGTATAAGCTATGTACTATTCGTCTTTCCCTATAACTCATTTCAATCTTTTTGAGTATTTCGAACATTTTTTTCCATTTTACATTGTCGAATGCTTTTTCCAGATCTACAAACCCTATATATACGCTTTCGTCCATCTCTATTGTTTTTTCCATTATCACCCTCAGAGCTAAAATAGCCTCCCGTGTTCCCCTGTTTCGCATAAATCCAAATTGATCTTCTCCCAGTATTTCTTTAGCTCGTTTTTCCATTCGTCTTTGTACAATTCTAGTTAATATTTTTGAAACGTGTGTTGTCAAGCTTATTGTTCGAAAATTTACACATCTATCCGCGCCTCTTTTTTGTATAGTTACTATGATGTTACGTTTGAAATCTTTGGGTATCTCGCCTGTCTCATACATATAGCTTACAAGTCGGAAGAGACGTTGTGTTACTGCTTGTCCAGCGGCTTTGAGAGTTAATGCTTGCACCTTATCTGTGCCCGGTGTCTTACCATTTTTCACTCTTTAATGCTAATTCAAACACATCTCTAAGTATAAGATATCCCAGATCATCTTTTTCAACGTCTGATTCCTGTTCTAATGCTGTTAATTCCTCTCTTGACTATAAATTCCCTATATATTCCTGCCATCTAGCTACTTTCTCTACATTTTCTATAATGACGTTTCCTCCAGCATCACTTATATTTTTGCTATATGGTTTTATATCCCTAAAATTCACTCTAATTAATTTATATGCTTCGTCTGTTTTTCCTATTTCCATCTTAGTTTGTACCTCGTTGCACTTTTCATCAATCCATTGTTCTTTAGCTTTCCTGCATTTGCGAATAATTTCCCATTTTATGGCTTTGTATCTCTGTTTTCCCGCTTCGTCTGATCTATTTTTGTATTTTCGTCTTTCTTCTATTAAATTCAGGACATCCTTTGTTATCCATGGTTTCTTATTTTCTTTTTGTGAATACTCCAGAATATCTCTGGCCGCCATGTCTAAGCTGGATTTAAGGTTATTCCATTGTGTTTCTACTTCCTTAGTATCAGAAATTTTCCCGATATCTTTCAGCAATTCATTTGACTTTTTTTCAAATCTTTCGTGAATATTTTTATCTTTTAGCTTCTCAAAGTCAAAGTGACTTTTTCCGTTCCATTTTTTCAGATTTTTAAATTTAAATGCGGCCTTCATAATTACGATGTTATGGTCAGTGTGTATATCTGCTTCCAGGTAACTTCTACAGTCTTTTACTTGATTTCTAAACCGTTGTCTAACAATAATGCAATCTATTTGATATCTTCCTATATCTCCTGGCATCTTCCACGTATATCGTCTTCTAGCATGATGTTGAAATAATGTATTTGTGATGGTTAAGTTGTTCTTGTTGCAAAATTCTACCAGCCTATTTCCTCTGTTATTTCTCGCGCCAAAACCAAATAAACCTACTATCGCTCTTTCTCTACCCTCACCTACCATTGCATTAAAATCCCACATAATTATTAAATTTCCGTGTCCTTTTGCATATCTTAGTATGTCTTCGATATCTTTGTAAATCGACTCTACCTCTTCCTCACTGTAGCTAGAGGTGAGCATGTATACTTGTATTATTACTGTATTTACTGGTTTAGATTCAAATCTAACCATGCCTACTCTTTCGTTCTTTTGTGGGTAGTTTTCTATACGTCGTCCTATCTTTTTTTCGCATAACTATCCCCACACCCGAATTCCCTTCCTCTGATCTTGTATGAATTACCCTGAAGTCTCTACTCCAAAAATTCCCCGCCTCTGGCCAGCACACTTCGCTAATTCCTACTATGTCTAGTGCTAACCTATCCATTTCGGGTTTCAGGTTCTCTAGCTTACCTATTTGTTTCATACTTCTGACATACCATGCTCCGACTCGCAGAATGTTCACGGATCTTTTTGTATTCTTTCGGATCACATCCCCCGAAGTAGTCCCATCCCGGAGATCCGAATGGGGGACTATTTTACCTTCGGAATGTTTTACCCCAGAGGTGCCATCATGTTTAATAATTTCTGTACACAGTGTACTTGGGAGGTAATGTGGTGGTTTCCTGTTGCCTTCCACATCGCAGTAGTGTGTCTTAGAATGTCATACCGACCCCTATGGTCTCTGCCACTCTAAGTACTGAAAAAGCTGCTGCCCTCTTTCGGGGACCTGTCTTAGTATGGTTCCTCACTAAAGACCCCACTAATTTGGTTAAACCTATAGTTAGGCTCTTTAGCTCATAGAAACGCGCAAGCCATTCTACCTGTTCTAGTATTTTAGAACGTCGTCAAGGTGCAGGTCCGTTCAAAATGGTAAGTGGTTTTACGACCAGCAAATATTCCAACAAATTTATAAACGGTTTAATACGAATTTATTGAACTTGTTAGCTTGTATAATCTGAGAATAACATAAATGGGTTTAGATTAGTGTTTTTAATTAAGGTAGCTGGAATTAATGCAGAATCACTCTATTTCAAAAAGTTACCGTAACACACATTTGCAAAGAAAGGCAAGAGGGTGTAACGGTAATCGTGGCCCCACGTTGGGCGCCAAATTTATGTAACGGTAATCGTGGCAGCCACGTTGGGCGCCAAATTTATGTTACGTTAATCGTGGCAGCCACGTTGGGCGCCAAATTTATGTTACGTTAATCGAGGCAGTCCCTGTTCGGGCGCCAAATTTATGCTACGTTGGCTCGTAGCCGTGCGTAACACAAAGAAAATCAAAGAAATGACCGGGCTCAATCGGAGAGTAGAGAGGTTGTAGAAAGCAGACTGACATATAATGTATGCGGCGGTAAGGAGTTAGTGACAATACCGGCAAGAAAATTAGTTAAGCAAACCTGAAAAAAAAAAGAATAAGCATAGCAGCAATAAAAAGTCTAGGTTATTCAGTACTTTGTAGAATGTAAATAAAACTGTTTAGATAAACTATATAATATAATCACGATAAAAGCATTACAAAAATTTTTATCACAAAGTGAGGTAATATTGGGGAGTAGCAGAAACGTTTCCTCACACACCAATTAAACATAAATCAGACAAAATGTTAACAAAAGATAAATAGGTAAATCACAATTGATATGAGTAATTCAGTAGTATTGATGTTTTTTTTTCTTTTTTTTTTTCTTAATAGCAGGCAAGTCTATTGTAAAAGGTATCAGAACGACGAAGATATGGCAAAACAACGGATAGATATTTAAAGTAATAACAAGTAGGAAATAGTTCAACTTACAAAAAGTCCTTCAGTAACGCTTCCTTGCAATTCAAGTGTGGGATTCACGATGTCCTTCACTAACGAAGCACTTCACCCTTGACTGTGAGGGTGTTGATGGAATTTCTTACACTTTACACTAATCACACCTACGTATTTCACTAGTGTTAGCAGCAGACATTATCATGCTGTTGGAACTATGTAGGATTGATAAATTTCTTGTTAATTCTATTTCCTGAGACAATAATTTCGAAATATTTTGTAACACAAATCGAAAAAAAAAATGGTAATAAAAATTTAGAATCACGGGCTCTCAAGGCACGATGTAATGCATTAAAACTAACAGTAACGTGAGGTGTTTTATTTGCTACCTATGGTAACAAAGAAAATCTAATGCTTTTGAACAACGAAATTTGCGCAAACAACGATCTATTCTAGATTCATTGGGGTTAGAAAATTCAGAAACTACAGTGTCAACTGTCTTTACACGTGAATGAGATACATGTTTATAAGAAGCAACCTTTTTTTTCTACTAAACCTGCTACAACTGTATCATCATTGTTTCTTTTTAGAAACACTCAAGTTTAAAACTGTATTTGGATAATCCAAAGTATGCACTACTCTGATAAAAAGGACCACGAAGACTAGATCGCACACACAGTTCAAATATAAAAAGACAAATCAACTAAAAAAACACAATCAATAAAGCAACGCGTATCACTAAGTCAATGTTCCGTAAAACGCACGTGCAGGTCGAGTACAACAAGTTCTACTACTTTTATTTCCAACAGAAAAGCAACAAAATAAAACAATTAGTAGAGCAACGCGCATCGCTAAAACCGTCCGTCAATGACCTTAGAACCGCACTTGTGGTCAATCAAACACGTTATATCTAAAGCATACTTCCTTCAAATGTAATCAGAACTACACTCTAATCTGTTTATATAAACTAGTTGTTACTATAAACTCTTGTCGACTATTATCTCCTTCGCTAATAACATAAGGAACATCCAAAACGTGAATGCCGCAATCATATCTAATAACTAATTACAGTTGTTTATCATTTTCGATAAGTTGGAAAGTCATTTACGAATAATCCAATTTAAAATTCGTTCCTTGCAATTTATTTATTAATGAGAATCAATCTTCAAATTATCTACTTTTAAAGTAATACCCACGAGTTAAATTGCATACAAATCTGAATTATTCTGAAGTATTTCCTTTATACAAACAGCGATTCCAAAGAAACGATGTATTTTTAAGTACGCTAACAGAAAGGGAGCGTAAAATGTTAAACTACAAAAATGCACGTTACAAATTCCCCCCTAGCAAAATAAAGACGTCGGGGTGAAAAAAAAAGCGACAGACAAGGAACCAAACAAAAAAAATATTTTTTTTTATCCGGTCCGAAGGACCAACACCAGTATAAGAGAAAGAACATTTTTCCAAAAGAAGACAAAGTCATCTATCGTAACCAACAACGACAGAACAGGTAAAGAAATCATCAAGTAGACACCCAATGAGGATTAAAGGTCTTAGCTACTTTCAAAGACGTCAAAGACGGATGTCACCAAAAGGGACATTTCTGTTCTCCACCTCAAAGAAAAGTTTTGGTTTCCCGCGGAGAAACCAAGAGAAAAGAAAAAAAACGAGGAAGAAAACTCGTAGCAAAACTGTCAACCTCAAGTGTGCAGCAAAGAAAGAACCAAGACAAAGTAAAGGGCAAAGGCAAGCTAATACACCATCTAGAATACTTCCAACTGAGGTAACACAGATTCGTATGAAACGATTACTCAAGCAAAGTATGGCTAACAGACCTACAGAAGCGACCAAGTCGAAATACCTAAAGGAAAAGAAAATAGATCTGAAGCCTACCTCAAGGAATGGATGTAGAAAGCGACTATAATAGTCAAATAGTGAACAAATGGTAGAACTAGCCAAAAGAAAAAGTCACGGGATGGGCTAGCTACAAAATATAAATAGGAATACGAAATGGGCGCCAGTGTTTTCGGACACAAGCTTATCAGAGAAAACACAAGACCAATAAGCAAAAAAACATCAAGGTCATAAAAAAAAATTTTAAAAAAATCAAGAGCAAAAAAAAAAATCAGGCCCCACGTTGGGCGCCAAAATTTATGTAACGTTATTCGTGGCCCCACGTTGGGCGCCAAATTTATGTAACGGTAATCGTGGCACCACGTTGGGCGCCAAATTTATGTTACGTTAATCGAGGCAGTCCCTGTTCGGGCGCCAAATTTACACTACGTTGGCTCGTAGCCGTGCGTAACACAAAGAAAATCAAAGAAATGACCGGGCTCAATCGGAGAGTAGGGGGGGTTGTAGAAAGCAGACTGGCATATAATGTATGCGGCGGTAAGGAGTTAGTGACAATACCGGCAAGAAAATTAGTTAAGCAAACCTGAAAAAAAAAGAATAAGCATAGCAGCAATAAAAAGTCTAGGTTATTCAGTACTTTGTAGAATGTAAATAAAACTGTTTAGATAAGCTATATAATATAATCACAATAAAAGCATTACAAAAATTTTTATCACAAAGTGAGGTAATATTGGGGAGTAGCAGAAACGTTTCCTCACACACCAATTAAACATAAATCAGACAAAATGTTAACAAAAGATAAATAGGTAAGTCACAATTGATATGAGTAATTCAGTAGTATTGATTGGTTTTTTTTTCTTTCTTTTTTTTCTTAATAGCAGGCAAGTCTATTGTAAAAGGTATCAGAACGACGAAGATATGGCAAAACAACGGATAGATATTTAAAGTAATAACAAGTAGGAAATAGTTCAACTTACAAAAAGTCCTTCAGTAACGCTTCCTTGCAATTGAAGTGTGGGATTCACAATGTCCTTCACTAACGAAGCACTTCACCCTTGACTGTGAGGGTGTTGATAAAATTTCTTACACTTTACACTAATCACACCTATGTATTTCACTAGTGTTAGCAGCAGACATTATCATGCTGATGGAACTATGTAGCACTGATAAATTTCTTGTTAATTCTATTTCCTGAGACAATAATTTCGAAATATTTTGTAACACAAATCGAAAAAAAAATGGTAATAAAAATTTAGAATCACGGGCTCTCAAGGCACGATGTAATGCATTAAAACTAACAGTAACCTGAGGTGTTTTATTTGCTACCTATGGTAACAAAGAAAATCTAATGCTTTTGAATAACGAAATTTGCGCAAACAACGATCTATTCTAGATTCGTTGGGGTTAGAAAATTCAGAAACTACAGTGTCAACTGTCTTTACACGTGAATGAGATACATGTTTATAAGAAGCAACCTTTTTTTTTTACTAAACCTGCTACAACTGTATCATCATTGTTTCTTTTTAGAAACACTCAAGTTTAAAACTGTATTTGGATAATCCAAAGTATGCACTACTCTGATAAAAAGGACCACGAAGACTAGATCGCACACACAGTTCAAATATAGAAAAACAAATCAACTAAAAAAACACAATCAATAAAGCAACGCGTATCACTAAGTCAATGTTCCGTAAAACGCACGTGCAGGTCGAGTACAACAAGTTCTACTACTTTTATTTCCAACAGAAAAGCAACAAAAAAAAACAATTAGTAGAGCAACGCGCATCGCTAAAACCGTCCGTCAATGACCTTACAACCGCACTTGTGGTCAATCAAACACGTTATATCTAAAGCATACTTCCTTCAAATGTAATCAGAACTACACTCTAATCTGTTTATATAAACTAGTTGTTACTATAAACTCTTGTCGACTATTATCTCCTTCGCTAATAACATAAGAAACATCCAAAACGTGAATGCCGCAATCATATCTAATAACTAATTACAGTTGTTTATCATTTTCAATAAGCTGGAAAGTCATTTACGAATAATCCAATTTAAAATTCGTTCCTTGCAATTTATTTATTAATGAGAATCAATCTTCAAATTATCTACTTTTAAAGTAATACCCACGAGTTAAATTGCATACAAATCTGAATTATTCTGAAGTATTTCCTTTATACAAACAGCGATCCCAAAGAAACGATGTATTTTTAAGTATGCTAACAGAAAGGGAGCGTAAAATGTTAAACTACAAAAATGCACGTTACAAGGGGCTTCCAATTACTAATAATATGGATTGTTTATAACATTTGTTACTAAAAACAAAAAAATCATGAAATAAACGGAAATTCAACAAAGTCAAAGTTGTAGTCATATTACTTTCTGCATTGTAGATAATTTGCAGATCTCAGATTGCTGCTACAGTTTCAGATGTAGGTACAGAAGTGATGAGATTATTCACATTAAAGGAAATCTAATATGTCCTTATGTCAATCAATCAATAATTTTTTATTTAGTACTAGGTATACAAAATCACCTTAAGCAGACCAAAGTTATTTGACAAGTGTCTTTTACGTAGATCTATTATTGCTAAATAATATTACATTTTCGATTATTTTTGTATATATGATTTACATGTATGTTAGTACTATTTGTACCATTTTAATCCTGCAGCATCAATTATACTTTGGAATGAAAGTATAATTAATATGAATTATTAAATTTTTTAAACGAAATGATATGTTAACTATTAGGATGGGTAAAAATATAAAGAGTGTCATGCTAATATTTCTTATGACAAGATAAATAACTATTTGGATAATTTGGGGACACCTTTAAATGGCATTACACCACAGCCATAGTAAATTATGATGAGACAAATCTGGCAAATGACCCAGGCAAAATATGGGTTGTGGTCAAAGGAGTCTGCAACATTCTGATTTTGTTTTAAATTCGTCAAAAACTTCAACGCCTATTATGATGGCTTGTGCTGTAGATGGAATATGATTACCACCATTTGTTATATACCGAGCTCTTCAGTTATGGAACACTTGGACAGCATGAGGACTTAAAGGAGCGTATTATAGTAACACGAAGACACGTTAAATTGATCAAAAGACCTTTGATGAATAGTTTAATACTATTGCATTTCCTTACTTAAAAAGCAAAATCCTTCCTGAGCAATAATAGGTGATAATTTGTTCCCACTCTGTATGTCATAAGTTATATATATATATATATATATATATATATATATATTGCAGTGGAAAGTTTGGGATTATGCCCCTACGAATTGGGCTATATAAATATTTCCTGAACAATAAATATTTCCAATATCTGTGGAAAGCTCCCCTTGTTTCGGCATACCACGGCTAGCTCTGCTTCCGGCTTCTTCAGAGATACTTACCCATCCTATGTTTACTCTTTCTCACTTAGACTACCAAATAAAATTACCACTCAAATAATTCAACGAAACATACAACCTTTTATTCAAACAAATCAAAAATTTACGCCACCAGCTCCATATTAACAAAATCGGATATATATCTTCATAAAATTTTACAAAATCAACCACTGAATCCTTTTAAATTTCATGACTTTAATTTATTTCAACAATTTTTTTATATAAAGTTCAAGTAGATGGGCCTATCGTGTAACCCTAAATTAAAATTTACCGTGGTATATAGTGAGCTCAGTATAAACCCTGTTACTCTAAATGCATAAATAAATCGCATCTTTGTTTTCAACAACTCTAAAGACCCGTTTACTCTTTACATCAAAATTTTACGGCATTTATTTACACCTTCAAATAATAAACCCAGATTGTCTTTTTCATATAACCTTCAAATTAGCTT
Organism: Platerodrilus igneus; assembly: GCA_036346225.1. NCBI lineage: Eukaryota > Metazoa > Arthropoda > Insecta > Coleoptera > Lycidae > Platerodrilus > Platerodrilus igneus. The sequence continues at coordinate 386,574 of JARFIW010001257.1, read as the reverse complement.
TTATGTTCATAAAATATACATCCGATATGTCAAATCACGCTAGCACAAAATAACAGCACAAAATGTTCAAGCAATAACAAAAGAAACTAATTTCGTTACCTGGAGTAAACTTTTTGCACCGTCACCTCTGAGATGTCGTCCAACCAAACGTCGTCGTTGCTTTCCATCCAACTTCTCTCTGCTATATGTACATCAAACTCATTTCCATACGTTATCCAATTCTCTGCAGACGCCTTCAATATATCTACCCATATAATTGTCCAAAATAAATTAATCGCATTCTGAATCTACCATACACCCAGCATCCTCGTTCCGAAAAATTATCTAGGCTCGCTTACCTCAGTAACATCTTTCTTTCGTTCTTTGTATGTAGTTACAGCATCGTTTACAACTTAGCACCTACTCGTACTTTCACACTTTTAATTAAAACGTACTGCACTATCACCGAAATATAAATTTTTAACTTAGAGGTTACCATATAAGGCTGAAGCGGACCGAAGAAGTAAGTGAAGTAAGAGAGCCCTACTCCGTTTTCTAGCGTGTTTATACTAGTTGAAACACCTCCTGTACCCCGTTTCTATCAAAAAGCACTACCACCGTAACCGATTCTGAAAATTTAACATGCAACAATCTTTCTAAAACTTAGAATTCCTCATTCCACTTAGCTTTTAGTCGGAAACACTCGCTAACAAACACAACGGTCGCAATCTTCTCGAAATTTCACTCCATTTTGCAATCAGCCAATCCAGTCCATTTCCCCTGTCGTAGGTCTATCATCCAACTATGTTATCCTCGTATAACCTATATTTACAGTCTTTGTTAAAATCCCACTACAGCAACATAAAATCGATATTGTGGTTAGCCTCTACAAATTATCACGCGCTTTACATGTTTGTTCTATCCAACGTCTGTTATTTGTCCTCCTTGTTTTCCCTATGCTATTGACATCGCGTCTCTATTTTATTTTCAAACCATCTGCTATTTCGCAGCCTTCGCTACGACCGTTAACCCAAATTTCTAAAGAATTATGTTCCAACGTACATTCTGGTTTCTTTGAACTTGTTTATTTGTCTGTCAGGCTTTCTATGAACCGACTACCAGTTTAAAATTGTACTTTCCCAAGTCATTTAACCTGTAGAATTCTTAGGATTTATTTTTAACGAACGCTTTGTTAGTTTAAATGAGCATATGCGTTTACATTATCAATTTTTATACACAAAAGCTCTGTCTCATTATTTGATATGCTTGATTTAAATAGCTTACAATATTAAAAGTAATTATAGTCGTATTATCATTGAGTTTTTACGCACTACAAAGCTTCTACACTTATGCAAATTTAACACTACGATTTATTAATACAAATGTATGCTATTATCCGTTTGTTTTAAGGTCAAAACTAATTAATTTGGAACTTAAATAATTTATCCCTATTTTCTATATACATGGTCGTTACAAAATTATTCTCTTGACTTATCTATCCTTCTTAACCCATAATTTACACGATTATATACATATTGCCGTGGAACTCAGGAACAAGCTTTAACATCGAACCCCAACATTGGGACGTCATAAAATTAAAAAAAAAAAATTAAAAAAAATTTCTTACCCTACTTTTTGGACGCGTTCGTATTTCTGCTCACCCTGGCTAGCTCAGCAATCAGCTTCTTCTTGAATACCTACCATTTTAAGTACATACCTTTCTCTCACACACACACAGTCAATGAAATTACCAATCAAATAATACAAAAAAACATACAACCTTTTTATTTATACATATTAACAAGTTTCCATTATTAATAAAATATTTACACCTTGGTACAGACAGTTCGCTAAAACTGTTACCAGCTCAATCATTAAATACTTTAAAGTCCTTGGTTTTAATATATTTCAACAAATTCTATATAATACGAGTAGATGGGCCCCACATGCAACCCTAGTTTGACTTTATTCTGGTCTATTTTGAGCTCATTATAACCCAGTTTCTGTAAATGCTTTTTAACCTTGCATTTTATTGAAAACAAATTTAAAGACCCGTTTACTCCTTACAACCACAACTTATAGCATGAATAAACATTTATATCACCAATACACCCTTTTTAATAATCAAATTAAATTGTCCTGCACAAATACCTTTTTAAACAAGTTTTAAAGGTAATAAATACTCCACCAATAAGTCAAACACACAAACACCAAAATTATCAACACAAATGTTTGTACAAAAACAGAAATTTAAAGTTCTTACCTGGAGTCACCTTCGTTCCTCGTCACCGCTGAAGATGGTTACCAGAAACCCTCGTCGTTGTCTCCATCTACTACGCTGATGCCTGGATCCATAGCTCCCCACCATGCAAATCTCCGCTACTACTGTTCTTCTCCCCAAATATTGGCTTCTTCTCAAAAGTAACATTCCATACCAAATATTTCATGCATACAAATTATACTTTCAGCTTCGTTTACCCCAAATATCATCCCTCCATTTAATAGCTTTATTGTAGTAACGGCACCTTTTATCTAAACAAGCACCAACTCGAGGAATATCACTTTTATAACATGCAGTACGCTAATACAGCTTTCATCATTTTTAAACAAGATGTTTAATGCAACTTTACTGAACACACAATAATTGATAACCATAAGAGCATTTACTACTATTATGTTGTAGATCTAAACCCGTATTCAGATCTAAATGGAAAGAAAGAGAGCTTTAATATCTTTGTTCGTGTATTTATATCATTTCCAAACAACCCCCCCCCCCCAAGTAGAACCTGTTTCACTTGAAAAGCTTATTTTCGAATTTATAGCATGAATAAACCTTTATATATCATCAATAAACCCTTTTTTAATAGTCAAAATTAATTGTCCTGCACATACATCTATTTAAACAAGTTTTAAGGCAGTAAATACACCCCCAATAAGTCAAAACACACAAACACAAAAAATATCAACACAAATGTTTATACAATAACAGGAAATTAAGTTTCGTTAGCTGGAGTCGCTTTCGTTCCTCGTCACCGCTGAAGATGGTTACTAGAAACCCTCGTCGTGTCCATATACTTCTATTATGCCTGGATCCAACTGATCCCCACCATCCAAATCTCGGTCAACACTAATATTCTTCTACCCAGTTATTAGCTTTGTTTCAAACGTAACATTCCATACCAAATATACTTCATGCATACAAGTACGCTTTAGGCTTCGCTTACCCAAATATCATCCCTTCATTTAATCAAGTCGTTGTAGTAACGGCACCTTTTATCTAAACAACAGCACCAACTCGTGCAATATCACTTTTCATAACTTCAAAACAGGATGTTATATGCAACTTTACCGAATACACAAAAATTAATACCCGTAAGAGCATTTACAATTATTATGTTGCAGATCTAAGCGCGATCTCAGATCCCAAAGGAAAGAAGACCTCAATATCCTTGTTCGAGTATTTATATGCTTTTCTAAACCCCTATGGAACCTATTTCCCTTGAAAAGCTTATTTTCTAAACTGATTCTTAAAATTTAGAATGTAACGAACACTAACTTCTGAAAAATCCCCCGTTCGTTGTGATGTTACATAGAATTTTGTTCGATACCCTCTACGGACACGGGCTTCTTGAAAACTGCTAGCCATCGACCAATGATATAATTTTCCCTCGTCACAACGCTCCACCTATCAGCTATCTATCTCCGTTCCACGCATATTTATTGTCTCCTTTAGAACCCCTCTTAAGTTACAGAAAATCGATATTGTAATTGGCCTTCACATTTACCCGTGTATTTTGTACGTGACTTGTACCCAACGCTTTCTTTATACTCTTCTCTGTTTGTCTTACATTATCGATCGTTTATTCCACTCAGTCTTCAAAGCACTTGTTTTTGTAGCAGCTTATACACTGACCGTTGGAAACAAAATTCTATAGAACTTTGTGCTAACGTTCGTTTAAGATTCCATGAACCTGACATTTAACCAACAGGTGTTCTTCGAAGCAAAGGATCGTTTAAAATAACAATTCTTAGTTTCTTCCCTTCTTAGTATTTGTATAAACAAACGTTGGCTTTTGTGTAAATGGACATATTTGCGTTTAAAATTATTGATTTTCTATACATGCAAGCTCCCTTTTTGCTTCCATGCGTTTGATTTAAAATTATTATAATTATTTATGCGTATCCTTGAGCTTTTATGTACTCAAAAGCTACTTCCCTTATGCAATTTTAACATCCCAATTAAAAAATAGAAAATTATTTTAATAACCGTCCGTTTTCACTATATAAATTAATTAATTTGGCGCGTAAATAATTTGCTCCCATTTCTATATACACAGTTGATAAACTTTTATTGTCTACACCTATTTAACCTATAATTCCACGTCAATATATTTATATATATATATATATATATATATATATATACAGATTGCTATGATAAGGGGTTATTTAGGAGTATACTGAGTCATAATGGTTACCTAATGTAAATAGTACTAGGAGTTAGAAAACCGCATTTATTTAGCATTAAAAATACATAATTTGTATATTATGCAAAGAGCAAATATTTAACACCCTGTATAAAGATCGCAATGGACTTTAATTAATGCCGAGTAGCATATCATTCTACAATACACACCTATTCAGCAAAAGAAATAACTCTACACGCAATCAAACTTGTCCTAAACAAAAAATATTCATAGATTGTAAAATTAATATGCGTGAAATGCAGTAAAAACCTAGAAAATCATAATACAATGCACATTAAACAAGTGATAATGAAAGCAGATAGCATAGTGTCCTGATAAGAAACGCATTCTTCAAAATAAATAAGCTTCGGAAACGCAAAAATGTAAACAGAAATATGTTAATTTACGTCACTTTGCCTGCATGATTTTCTACATAAAGTTAATGCAGATCCAAAAAGTATTATTTTGACAAACAACACCATAAGTGAAACTACGTGCCAAACCGAATTAGAAATCCCTGTAACAACATCAAAACAGACGCTATAAATTAAATACAAACCAGAAATATACGAATACTCACGTGATCAACGGATCGTTTCTATACAGCAATATCAGTAATAAACCTGTAAAAGCCCACAAATATCCAAAACAACTGATGGCTGGTCATACACTTTGAACATCAACTCAGATAAACTAAGGAATTTAAATGGAGCGTAGGCTATATAATGTGGCAGGTTTGATAAGCGGACAGTCTTAGTTTAAACCACGTCCAAGCTGCATCACTAAGACTTAAGAATTTATGCGTCGAATAAATATTCGAATTAAACAATGAAAATTTTGTGAAAAGTGATGTTATATAATATTTTGAATTAATTATAGTGAAAATATATGAGACGAAGCTTGGCCGTTTGCTACAAAACGTAAGTAGATATTTATTAATTGATTTAGGTTAAATATTCATAATTCAGGGTTCTAAGGAAATTCTAAGTAAGGATACTCTAAGAATATATCTAAGAAAACTCTAATAACAATTCTAAGAATAAAGCAAAGGATAACAAATCTAATAATAAATCTAAGGACATTTCGACATTATGAAAAGTTATGGCAGATCACATTCAACGGGGTAGAACTTGGAGACTAAGCAACTCAACTAAAAGCAATATTGGGGTACTGATCCACAGCACGCAGCTGAAAGACGCACAAGGAAAACTACAGGTCAGAGCTATCTTGCATAAGACATTATTTACTATTTATTATATTTGAACATTGATCATATTAAGGCATTATTTTCTATTTAGTATTTTTGAAAATATTTTAAACTTGAATAATTTATGTAAAAAGTCAACAAAAATTTACTTTGATACGTGAAAAATTTCGTAAACAAGGAAAAATCTTGAACGTTCAGGAAATTTCCAGTAGAGTACAAACGACATTTTACTGGCTTTAAAATAAGAAAAGGGAGCTTTAATTTTTGGAGATAAACAATTTAAAATTTATTGTTACTTGATTCAGAAAACTGTCAAACAGATTAAGCTGTGAAGTGTAAATCATTTTTCTTTTCTTATTATACAAATATTAATCGACTTCGTTTTATCATTCAAAGCAGATAAAGTTTTAGGGAAAAAGGGTAAAATATTTGATTATCGTAACGTTGTGCACTCTGTGTGAATTAAACTGGGCTAGCCAAGGCAGATTTAAAATTTCAGGAGATTAATATACACAAAGCGGTTGTGATCAGAAGAAGACTATTTGAATAATTACACCGACGTGCAGCGTTATCATATCAATATAAATATATATATATATATATATATATATATATATATATTGTCGGTAATTTGATGAAAGCTTAAAGGTAGGTTTTTTAGGGTAGATACGGTGACTTTTTGCACCTCGGCTAATAAAGACTCTTCTGCAGGGGTGGATCTTCATTCCTGCAAGTATAGGCGTTAAGAACCCGAACAGACCTACAAGTAAATACAGAATAAAAGGCGCCAGAGACTTGATTAAAATGCCGAAAGAACTACGAAACCCCAAGTCCCAATGGTTTCGGATAATATCACACCTAAAGAGCAAAATAAGTATAACAACGGTAGCCACTACAATCATATAACTATATTTCAAAATAACTGAATTACAAGCACAAGCAATTTATCTGGAATTCAATACACACCACAATGGCAATGCAAATATAAACGTATTTTAATAACACACATAAAGGGTAATATATAAACCGGTATCCCACTAAAAGCAATGAATTTAAGGTATCTTTCGCCTGTTGGCGAGTACAAATTGACATTAAACTAGCCGCAAAATGTTTCTTGCTAGTAAGTAAACTTCAAAAACACAGAGGAGAAAAGCCTTACAAAAAAATACACACAAATGGCTTTTCAACTACAGGTTAGCAATAAATATTAATTAATGTAAATGATTACTCACCAGAAAGCGGCATAAATTGAGCATACCTGGACGATGCAATCACTAGCTAGTGAATCGCTGTGCGCCAGTGCTGACCTGTAACATGAGTAAACACACAAACAGCTGGTGGTAGGATACCAAGAGTTCGCTATAGTTTACCAATAACAATGCAATAATATAACCAGCATACGGCTAATTACGCGGATTCAATCAACAATAAACAATAATTACGCCAATGCTTGCGTAACGTAACACACAATAAATACAGCAATATACAACCTGGAGTCGGGATTACTAATCAATGCTTTCCGCTTCCAACGAGTCTTCAGTACATAAGCCACTGAATGAAGTAATATTTAATATTGAATTTAGACGTGAATCCGAACGGATGATTAGTACAGAATTGAAGTGAGCTCACAAGGAGCATCCACGGGCTGATATAAGGATCTGTTTACATGAAACAAGATTAAAACCAAGATTATAACCAAAATTCAGGACCAGGCTTAATACCAAGATTAAGGACCCTGAAATAAATAATGATAGGGCTGAAATTTCAGGAGGATATACTTTACCACAGAAGTGGGTTTCAATGTATTAATAGCTAACAAAGAACATCTTTGATATTCGTACAATACAAGATTCTGAAAGATAAATAATTAATATCAGAAAACACAAAACAGGAAAAACGTGGCTCACCTAATATAAGTAAAAGCAGGAAATATCCGCAAGGCGGTATTGTGAGTAGAAAAATAAACGTATAAACCAATGTAATACCAAAATCTACTCCACAAATATATTATTTAATACATCCAAAACCGCTATAAGGCGAGATGAAGATGGATGCATCAAAAGACTGCTTGTCAATAGCGGCGTTCGTTGAAAGAAGAACAATGGCTTCGTCGACAAGTTCTTATCAACCACCTCCAAATTGAAGTTATCAATTTAGCCTACATAAAAGGTATTACAGACCATGAAGATCTGAGCACGGAAATAAAATTAAATTACATGAATAATGGCAAATGTAGAAATGACAAAACGAACCGTTTCAATATATATTGCTGCGGATCGGAGATCAATCTCTGGCACTCCCTAAAAATCATTCGAGCCTCAACGTTGGGCCGTCCATAAGATTGCTGTGGATCGTGGACTTAACGTTTAAGAAAGTCGAGAATGAGTCATTTGCCAAATACTTTTCACAAAAATAAAAATTTCACAAAAAAATTTCTTACCCGGATTCTTCTGCTGCAACAGAATATCTTCAGCAGCTTCCCTGACTAGCTCAGCTGTGCCTCTTCATGGATACCTAAATTTACAATCGTTCTTCCTTCCCATTCACACACCATTCAATAAAATCACAAAATAATACAACAATCATACAATCTTTATTTACCGCTATTTACAACAATTAATCACAGATATGTACAGTTCGGTACTCAGGTTACAACTCAATAAGTGCTATTTTGTAAAGTCCTTGTTTTAAACTTTTAATTGTAAACACATTTAATACAACATGAGTAAATGGGCCCCAAATAAATCCCTATATTTATTATTACACACTGGAGTATGGTGAGCTCATAATAACCCAGTTTATTAATGTATGCTTTTCGCCTAGCATAAAATTACTACAAAATCAGTAACCCATGTACCCTTAACAATCTAATTTAAATTCGTAAAGAAATTTAGTAAACTTTACATACACCTTTTTCTTTTAATATTTAAAATACCTTCATAATAGTCAAGTACACGTATCTTTTCCAATACGTTAAAAAAAAACATAAATAACCCCAAAGTTCACTCACACATCACAAATAATGCCAACAGTTTATCAAATAACAGCAAATTCAAATGTGTTACCTGGAAAATGATTCAAGGCTCCATCTCCGTCGACGATGCTGACCTCGAAATTCCTTGGCCTCTCGTCTATGCGCTCTTATCCACCAAGATATTTATAGATGATGACTCAGTCTACACTGAGCTCCGTGCTACCAATCAATATACCATCCCAGCATCCACATTCTCGTATCTTATACTTGTGTTTATTGCTTTATTAATTTACTAGCTTGACATGGTATAGGTAGGACCTCAGTTTAATTGAAATCACTCGCCACTACTCGCGTTAATAACTATAAGGCCCCCAAATACCAAGTTATAAGAGCTAGTACTACCTTACTATATTACATATAAATTTTAATACTCATAAAACTCTACTATAACGTCGGTTTGTGGTTATACGTATTTCTGCAAATTTTGGATATAACCGCCTTAAAGCTCCTAGAATTTTACCCCGTCAACACGCTATATAATCCGAACCACCGCATTTATCTGTCGCGTGTTCGTCTATTTATCAACTACTCGTTTCAACCAATGATACAGTCCTGTCATCATAAAACTCCGCCTGTAATATTGTTATCTCCGTATTATGCATATTGGATGTCGCGTTCCAATCCCACTTGAGTGGTAGAAAATCGATATTGCTGACCGCGTCTTATGGACTCCACGTGGGTTGAATACGTGCTTTAGAAATCGAATGCTTTTATACCCGTCTCTATCTGTGGCATATTATTGATTGTGCATCCCTTCCGCTCTTTAAGAAACTCTTGTTAGCTTTTATGCAAAGCCACTGACGGTTGAACAATATTTTACTTGAAACCCGCTTTATTATGTTCACAAATACAAAGAAGCTGATCTTTCAAACATGCAGGTGTTTTTTATTGATCGTTTAAAATAACAATTCTCCGAGCGTATATTTCACGGTATTCGATACAATTAACGTCCGTGTTTGTTACAACGAACCCTGTTCGCCTTGGGATTATTGATTTTATATACCCCGATGCATTTTCTGACGTTATTACACGTTGAATTAAATTAAATTAACTATGCGTTTCTATTTGTTTTTAAAACTGGTTTTCCTTTATGAACCTATTATTTTTCACTCCCTAATTATAAAATACGTCAATACTTGTTCGTTTAAATTAAATACATGAAATAAATTTTGCGCGTAAATAATTGTTCCTTTCTCTATACAGGGTGTTTGAAATTGCACTGCTTACCCCAAATTTAACCCTTTAAATCCACTACAATATATATATATATATATATATATATAGCTGTAGATAATAAAATTTTATCAACTGTGTATATAGGAAACAAAAGCAAATTATTTACGCGCCAAATTAATTAATTTATATAGTGAAAATGGATAGTTATTGCGATATTTTTCTATTTTTAAATTGGGTTGTTAAAATTGCATAAGAGAAGACGCTTTTGAGTACATAAAAGCTCAAGGATACGCATAAGTAATGATAATAATTTTAAATCAAACGCATGGAAGTAAAAAGGGAGCTTGCATGTATAAAAAATCAATAATTTTAAACGCAAATATGTCCATTTACATAAAAGCCAACGTTCGTTTATACAAATACTAAGAATGGTTAAACTAGAAATTGTTATTCTAAACGGTTGGTTGCTTCGAAAAACACCAGTTGGTTAAATGTCAGGTTCATGGAATCTTAAACGAACGTTAGCACAAAATTCTATAGAATTGTGTTTACAACGGTCAGTGTATAAGCTGCTACAATAACAAGTGCTTTGAAGACTGAGTGGAATAAACGATCGATAATGTAAGACAAACAGAGAAGTGTATAAAGAAAGCGTTGGGTACAAGTCACGTACGAAATACACGGGTAAATGTGAAGGCCAACAACAATATCGATTTTCTGTAACTTAAGAGGGGTTCTACAGGAGACAACAAATATGCGTGGAACGGGGATAGATAGCTGATAGGTGGAGAGTTGTGACGAGGGAAATTATATCATTGGTCGATGGCTAGCAGTTTTCAAGAAGCCCGCGTCCGTAGAGGGTATTGAACAAAATTCTATGTAACAGCACAACGAACGGAGGATTTTTCAGAAGTTAGAGTTCGTTACGTTCGAAATTTTAAGAATCAGTTTAGAAAATAAGCTTTTCTATGGAAACAGGTTCGAATGGGGGTTTAAAAAAGTGTATAAATAATCGAACAAAAATATTAAGGCTCCCTTTCCTTTTTGATCCAAGTTCGTGCTTAAATCTGCAACGTAATAATAGTAAATGCTCTTACGGGTATTAATTATTGTGTATTCGGTAAAGTTGCATATAACATCCTGTTTTGAAATTATGAAAGCTGTAGTAGCGTACCGCAAAAGTTGTAAAAGTGATATTGCACGAGTTGGTGCTGTTGTTTAGATAAAAGGTGCCGTTACTACAACGACTTGATTAAATGAAGGGATGATATTTGGGTAAGCGAAGCTTAAAGCGTAACTTGTATGCATGAAGTATATTTGGTATGGAATGTTACGTTTGAAACAAAGCTAATATCTGGGTAGAAGAATATTAGTGTTGACCGAGATTTGGATGGTGGGGATCAGTTGGATCCAGGCATAATAGAAGTATATGGACACGACGAGGGTTTCTAGTAACCATCTTCAGCGGTGACGAGGAACGAAAGCGACTCCAGCTAACGAAACTTAATTTCCTGTTTTTGTATAAACATTTGTGTTGATATTTTTTGTGTTTGTGTGTTTTGACTTATTGGGGTGTATTTACTGCCTTAAAACTTGTTTAAAGAGGTATATGTAGAGGACAATTAATTTTGACTATTAAAAAAGGGTTTATTGATGATATATGAAGGTGTATTTATGCTATAAAATGTTGTTGTAAAGAGTAAACGGGTCTTTAAATTTGTTTTTACTAAAAATGCAAGGTATAAAAGCATTTAAAGGAACTGGGTTATAATGAGCTCAAAATAGACCAGAATAAAGTCAAACTAGGGTTGCATGTGGGGCCCATCTACTCGTATTATATAGAATTTGTTGAAATATATTAAAACCAAGGACTTTAAAGTATTTAATGATTGAGCTGGTAACAGTTCTTGCAAACTGTCTGTACCAAGGTGTAAATATTTTATTAACAATGGAAACTTGTTAATATGTATAAATAAAAAGGCTGTATGTTTGTTGCATTATTTGAGTGGTAATTTCATTTCATTTGACTGTGTGTGTGTGCGTGTGAGAAAGGTATGTACTTAAAATGGTAGGTATTCAAGAAGAAGCCGATTGCTGAGCTAGCCAGGGTGAGCAGAAATACGAAGGCGTCCAACAGGTAGTGTAAAAAAATTTTTTTTTTCAGAAAATTTTGTTGGCCCAAGCGTGGTCACGAATTTTTGTGAGTTCTTCGGCAATATATATATATATATATATATATATATATATATATATAGATATGATAACGCCGATGTAATAAACGTCCAGTTTTCTGCTGTCCGCCACCGCTGTGTTTTTCTAATATTCTAATTTTTATTATGCCACCACTAGCTCAGTTTAAATTACACAGAGTGCACAACGTTACGATGATCAAATAATTTACCCCTTTTCCCTTAAATCTTACCTGCTTAGAATGATAAAACGAAGTCGATCAATATTTGTATAATGAAATGAAATAATATCTACACTTCACAGTTTTGTAATCTGACAAATAAACCTTTAAATCAATTAATAATATTTAGATTATTTATTCCAAAAGTTGTATTTCCCTTCCTTTAATTTAAAGTCACCAAAAACGACACTTTTACTGGGAAATTTAGAACGTTCAAGACCTTTCTTCCTTGTAAATTTTTACGTATAAAAATAATTTTTGTTGACTCCTTACAAATAGAAAAATATAGTCAGTGTTTAAATTAAAATTTGAAATGATGCCTTATACTAGTTAGCCCTGACCTGTGGTTTTCCTGGTGTGTCCTTCTTTGTTTTCCCCTTTGGTCTGCTGCTACGTGTTGTGGACCAACACCACTTTATTATCTTCAATCGAGTTGCTTCGTTAAAACAATGCTCTGCTTTGTGCACCTTCACGTTAGTTTGAACCAATAATTTTATTCAGTATTGTTAATTTTTGTTTCCAAAATTTACCTCGTGCTTTACTTGGATTTTCAGGGTGCTCTTAGATTTCCCGGGTGCAACTTAGACTTCTCAGGTGCAACTTGGATTTTCCGGGTGCAACATAGAGCCCTACATTATCAATATTTATCCTAAATTATTTAACAAATTTCTACTCGTTTTTCAGCAAACGGCGAAAGCTTTTTCATATATCTTCACTATAATTTGTTCTCAAACATTATATAACACCATTTTTTACAAATTTTAATAATTTAATTTGAAATTTATTTCGACGCGTAAATTTTTGAGTAACAGCGATGCAGCTTCGACATGGTTCAAATTGAGACTGAGCCTCTTATCAAACTCTGGGAGTTATATAGCTTATCCTATCTGAATTTGATAGGTTGTTTTGGATATTCCTAGGAGTTTTACAAGTTTAATTCTGATGAAACTATTCCGTGATTACGTATTCTGCTCATATTTCTATTATTTCACGATCTTTGACCGCTTGTTTTGTTATTATCACTGGAAATTTTAATTCACCTTGGTCTTTAATTTAGCTTATGGCTCTTGTTTGTGTAGATAAAGCTTTTGGGGAATCGAACTAATAAACTGATGTATAGGTCTTTCAAAATCTCATGGGCTGTGAGATGCGCAATGAAGGAAGCAAGAGGTATCGTATAAAAAGAAAGAACAATACAAGTAAAATCTAAAAACATCGAATTTCCGGATGCGTATTCTAAATTAACTCAACCGCTATGCTATGTGGATTGCATAACCAGTAATTTATCAACATAATATAAATAATTATAAAACTACAATGTTTGTATGCGGTGTCTGCAATTTTCTTGGTGTATTGTTTATTGTTCTTTTCATGTGTTATGCTTCCGTGCGTGTATGGCTAAAAATAGACAGGCTAAAGTTTTTAAAACTCTTGGCAGCCAAAATACTGTCTGTTCTCTTTATTATTTTTTAAGAATGCATATTTCACAGAAATTTAATCTAAAAAGTCAGACAGTTACTACCACAATCCTCAAATAGGCCCACATTGGATTTAGGACTTCTCTTATTAATTTTCTTTCTTCGTGATACAAATATGCCATCCTCCGGTTTGCTCCTCGCTTCTGAAATAATTAGCTCGATTGTGTTTAGTTCAACTCCAGTTGCTGTTGTTACTCGTTCTTGTAAATTATTCATAGGAATTCTCTTATAAACTTACACACACTATAAATAATTTCTCTTCCTTGACAGTGAACTGTTTTCTTGCGGTTACTCATTGTATAATTAAAAGCGAAGAAATAACAAAATAATCTGTAAAACTAAACATTATTCTCCTAATTGAGTTGAAACCTTCATTATACCTACAAATAAAAAACTAGACTGAGTTGCAGTAGTTTTGAAAAAACTGGTTAAAGTTGAATCAAGTCTGAAATCTCATAAATAATAATCAAAAACAATAATGATAAACCACAAATCTTAATACGCAAATAAATGACATGAATTAAAAATCAAAAGCTGAGTTGTTAATGTTTTAGGATGCACTTTAACGTAAATAACTTAAATTGGTGTTCTGCGCAACAGCCCATTAGGTTTTGAAAGACTTATAACATGAATGATGTAAATTAATATGTTCTGTTTATATCTTGTATTTATTTTGAAATGTGCGTTTCTTATTAAAGCGCTTTACTATGTGCTTCCTTTATCGCATGCTTGATTGCATGATGACTTACTAGGTTTATCTAATTCCATGCGTATCTATTTGTTTATAAATTTATGAACGCTTCTTGATGTAGTTTAATTGCATGTTTAATTATCTCTCTGCTGAATATGTGTTCTATTATTGAAAGACATGCTTACTGGCATTGATTAAAGTTAATTGCGGTCCTTAGACAGGGTGTTAAATGTTTGCTCTTTGCATAAAATGCGAATTATTTATTTTCCATGCTAAATAAATGCAGTTTTCTAATTCCTATTGCTATTTACATTTACTACGAGACCCTTACAACTCAATACACCCCTAAATAACCCCCTTATCATAACAAAATATTGCTATGATAATAGGGTTATTTAGGGTATATAGAGTCACAAGGGTTGAACGATACCAAAGTCTAGAAAATTAAATATTTTATCATAAAGAGTACGCAATTCGCCAATGATACAAAAAGCAAATATCAAACATATTGTATAATATTCACAACCAACTTTAATCAATAAAAGAAAACTCATTCTTC
The DNA here is from genome assembly GCA_036346225.1 of Platerodrilus igneus. NCBI lineage: Eukaryota > Metazoa > Arthropoda > Insecta > Coleoptera > Lycidae > Platerodrilus > Platerodrilus igneus. The sequence continues at coordinate 371,574 of JARFIW010001257.1, read as the reverse complement.
AAAAATTATCTTTAGTAAAATAAATAACTTTGCACGCAATCGAATTTATTTTTATAGCAATGCATTCATAAACTTTAAATAAACATGCAGCAGGAACATTGAAAGTCAAACAAACACGAAATGATTTTTTTTTAAACTCGATGCATTAATAATCATGCATGCACATAACAAACGAGTCTTGCAAAACAAACAAATTACAGAACATAAGAAATCAATAAAAACGCATCTAATTTACGCCATCTGTTAAGGAATCCTATTATAAATTTGAGATCCTTTAATTGGAAACTTGACAAAATTCGAATAAAATTCAGCACATTGGTAAACTAAAATAAGGAACCATACACTTGACTATGTGCATAATTAAGCAGAAAATTTGGATAAATTCCTATACAAATAAGAGGACGTGACTTGGGAAGGTACAAGGTCTCAGGGTCAAAGAAATCCACAATGTAAAATTTTGAGGTCTATGTGATATGCTAAAGCATTGCGACGAAGAATTAGGATGGTAACTCCATGGAAATCCGAAGACTTGCGCGATAAGACAAAGTGCAACGCCAGTTATGTAATCCCCCATCTATTGTATCATTATAAAACTAATACTTAAAAAAGTTATTAGGAAATATTAGGAAATGTGCAACAATGTCATAAAAGACAATTTGTTACAATTTATTTCAGTTTATAAACGTTCATGGGAACGGAAGCGCTACGAAGTAGCACAAGGATAAGTGACACTGCAGATGTCAGGTCACAGACGGTCGTAGGAAGTCACGTACCGAGATTACGCAGAAGTAAGCTCGCAACAAAGTATTTATGAATAGCTTTTAAGATAGCAACTATGTATCATGAATAGAATCAAGTGTAAGCAGACATTAGGTCTGCAAGTTCCCACAGAACTGTGAAGGGGTAGGGAGACTATATAAGGCCCGGGAGCTCCACTCGCAGTCAGTTAATCAAACGTTCAGCTTTTACATTGCAGTTCGTAGATAGCTCATATTGTACAATTAATTAAAGTATTTCGACTTATAATAATTTAATTCAAGATTGTAAAATTCCATTGTTCAAATCTGTTTAAATCAAATAAATTTGTTAAAGTTCAAAGAAGTCTTTTTAAAAAGGACCGCTCGAAGCCAAGAAACCTTAACTCGCCTCAATCAACAAAACCGTAGGTACTCAAAATGTAAAAAAAATGGGCATTTTAATAATTGTAACAAAAAATTGGTTTTTATGCAATAAAACGTGTTCTAGTGCATTTTTATAAAGATTAAAGCGTTATTCTTAACTAGATTGAATGTAATTTTTATTTTAAGTGAAAAACACTATTCTATGCCCTTTACGGCAAATGAAGTGCATATTTTATGCACGGAAAATGTATTTTATGATAATTAATTATAGCTTTTATTACTTTCTTTATCAAGATTGATATGGCTTTTACGATAAATACACGGAAGTCAATTTATATAATTAATTAAAGTTTTATCTCTTAGAATGATTATTTTCATACATGGAAATATACTTTGCTTTGCATTTACAATATGTTTATTTTTATACAGGGTGGAACAATGATTCTTCGGAAATTTCAATTCTTTCCGGATTCTTTCTATTTGGGTGTGTTCTATTTTTGGAATTTAGGTTTCAATGGCATCTCGTGACCTCTTTATCACATTACTATATATATATATATATATATATATATATATATATATTGTTGTGGATTCAAAGGGTTAAATCAGTGGGCAACAATAAAATTTCAACCACCCTGTATAAAGAAAAGAACAAATTTACGCGCAAAATTTATTTAATTCATTTAGGGAGAACGGACAAGTATTAATGTATTTTTATAATTAATAATTGAAATGTTAAAATTACATAAAGAAAAAACAGTTTTAAAGCAAATAGAACACGCATAATTAATTTTAATTTATTTTAATCCAACACGTGTAAACATAAGGGAACGCACTTGGGTAAGAAAATCAATAATTCCAAGGCAAAAGCATTCGTTGTAACAAGCAAACGTCAGTTTTATTAAATACGAAGAAATATAAAGTCTAAGAATTGTTATGCTAAACGTTCGATAAATAACAAACACCTGCGTTTTAAAAAGGTTACGTTCGACAAAATCGAGCGTGCATTACGATAGGACTTCATAGAAATATCTTCAACCGTCAGTTTGGTTTGAACAAGGCTAACAAACAGCTTAAAGAGCGAGGGAAATGCACAATCGGTTATATACTACAGATAGAGACAGATATAAAAGCGTTGGGATTGAAAAGGCACGTAATGTATACACGTGGAGTGGAGATGAGTGTCATCAATATCGATTTTCTGTAACTCAAGTGGGATTTTGAACGAGACAGCAGACATGCATAAAACCGAGATAAATATAGTTTAGGCGGGATTTGTGACGACAGAGAATTTTATCATTGGTTAAAACAGACAGTTTTACAAACGTACACACACGCGAAGGTTGAAAGGCATTCGGATACAAAGCACGTAGACCGGAGCAAATTTGACGAATTTCGAGACGGTTATATTCAAAATTTTGGGAATTAGAATTGAAAATAAGCTTTTCGCTTGAAGAGCGTCCATGAGGGGGTTTTTGAAAACATATAAATATTCAACCTAGGTTATTGAGGCTCTTGTCTTTTCTTCGTTTCTATGTTACGTTACTTCGATAAAGTACTGAAGGCCGACCACTATAACAGTAAAGCTTTCTGTGAGTATTTTATGTGAATATATTACCGTAAATAGAGTAGTTGAAAGTGTAAAACAGTAGTAGCCGACATCAAATTAGTGACGTGAAGTACGTGTAGTGCATTTTAAATTAATAAAGGTTCGGCTACTACTATACAAAGCACGAAAATCAATAAATGGGCGCATGATATATGGAATGGTACTGTGAGACGAGACTTAGCTCGCAGAGGTAGGAGATGGTCGATGCCTGGTGATCCGCTGAGTAGCACGGTGAATGGAAGCGAAGCCGAGGGGTTCTGGCAATCATCTTCGAAAGAAAGGAAGCCTGAAGAATTCTCCAGGTCACTTATTTAAAATTTCTGTTGTTTGATAAACATTTTTGAAATTTTGTGGTGTGTGATTGACTTTTTTTGGGGAATATTTATGATTGTAGAAGTCATTGAAAAAGATACATGTACTGGACAATTTATTGAGGTTAAACATTGAAAAGGGGTGTATTTAAAATATTCAAAATTTTATTCAGGATATAAATTAAATTGTAAAGGGTAAACGGGTCTGTTAATTTTGTTTTAATTTATGCAAGGTGTAAGAGGCAATACAAACTAAACTGGGTTATTATGAGCTCACCATACTCCAGTGTGCAGTCAATTTAGGGTAACATGTGGGGCCCATCTACTCATATCTCGTTGAATTTGCTTGAAAATAATTAGAAAATCAAGGACTTTAAAAACATACCATATTTTGAGTGTTATAATTAGTGTATCAAACTGTTTTTAACACATTTGAATATAATTCACTGTTAATAGCTGTAAATAAAAGGTTGTATGATTGTAGTATTATTTGGTGATTTTATTGAATGGTGTGCGAGTGTGAAAGAAGTATGGTTGTAAATTTAGGTAGTCGAGAAGAGGCACAGCTGAGCTAGCCAGGGAAGCTGAAGGAGTTTGCAGGCGATAGGAAAAAGGGTAAGGAAATTTTTCAGAAATTTTTGAAATTTTGAAAATTATATGTTGACCCTGGAAGGGCACGAATTTTAATAGTGAATCTAGAGACTGTCCCGACTTCCATGGCAAATTTTATGACGGTCCAACGCTGGGGCTCGATGGTAAAAGCTTAGTCCGCAACTTCCACGGCAATATATTGCTGTGATCTGTAGTGATTCTAAATGAGCCTCAGGATGGGCGACGGTAAAAGTACTGTGGTCTGATGATGCCCGATGTGGGAGCCAATAAAAGTTTCTGTGGACTAAAGTGGTTAATAAAAGTGTTGCCCTAATTGTTTTTGATAGCTCTATTTAAATAAAACCACTAGGATCCGACATCAAACTTATAATGACATGAAATATTCTTTAACAAACGATCTTTCAAATAACAATTACTACATCCACAACAAGTTTGTCTAACAAACAATATCTACATATTACCTCTAAAAAATATCACCTTCGTACAAATATTAAGATCTAAAAGTAGAGTCCAAAAATTTGCCACAATGGCTTTGTCTTATAAGCAATATCTTAAATCTAGCAACATAATTTCTGAGTAATCACTCACTAAATTAGAGTCCAAAGTCTCATAATCCAGATAAAGAACCTCTAACCTCAAATTCACTCATAAGTAATTCCTTAACTACCTATTAGTATGTACAAAATTTGTCAAGATAAGATAAATAATGTACATCCTTAAAATCGGATTTTAAACATATCTGATCAGTTAAATTTAATAAATTTTTATATATAATGGTAAACCTGAGTGACGACTTGCCGTTCTTTTTCAAATCGAATTATCAACCTGTACACACTCTACACTTTCAAATGTTAGCACACAAAAATACTCTTGCCCCTTTTTAAAATTTTAAAACAATGTAATTTTATTTTAGTATGTAAATCAAGCAAGTCATTGTTCTTTTCTCTGTTGGGTCAATAGTCATATATCCATGTCTAAATCATTCAAATTGTTAAATTTTTTTCATTATATACCACTGTATTCCAAATCCATATATACTTATATTCAAATTAAAACTTTATTTTGCAGTAGTCAATCATTGTTTATTCTGTTTACATACTTCCAATTAATCTCTCTCTTCTGTATATTTAAAACACTTTTCCGTCACTCATTAAATAAAACAATTTAAACCATTATTGTAGTATTTTACTACGTAATATATTATCACTAGTTTGATGACATCATGACACTACAGAGTACTGAACAACTCATCAACTGCCCTCCTGATCAGTTTTAATTGGTTATACAGTCAAGCCTTCGTGTAACGTCACGCATCTAGAATAATTTAGCAAATTCTAGACGTCGTTTCTATGATCACATTGGTGCTAGAAATGGGCCGGTCTCTTTATGTCAGCATCGAGAAAAATCATGAATGATGCAAACTTCAGAAATCTGTCATTCAAATAACCGCGAGCTACTAATTAGTTCCATTTACCTACACGTTATCTTATCAATAACCAAGAATTTAAGATTTATGGCTCCACTCGCCTTAATGAGATGATGTCGTTTACCTGTTTTTCATGCTATTACTGGACCTTTTAGAAGTTCAATATACACGATTTTTAATTGAAATACACTTTACTTGCTTTTTTTTAAATATCTACTGATATTTTAAATGAATACATCTATATACCAACGCAATTAAATATTATAAGTGCTCTTTATATGACACGTAAATCAATGCGCTTTAAAAACATTTGTTTTCCTTCGGACATAAACACGATCAAATAAAATCTTCTATAATAATTATACATTTATGCAATTGAGTACTTTTTGGATGAAGCTCTTTGAAAACATCCTTCTATGCACGAAATATTCCATTTTTTTTATCTAAAACAATATTTCTTTGTAATTAGGAATGAAAATTCCTTCAATCAAGGGTCTTTTATGAATTTATACTCAATATACTCAGCGTTTTAAAAAATATGTATCACCATACAAACAAATTAATATTTACATAATTTAAGATTCCTTTTTACATTTCTCTTATTCTGCTCGGGTTTGCGGAGTCGTAGGTTTACAAAATATTGTTAGATTAAATTTTGATGACCTCTATTCATCAATATATATATATATATATATATATATATATATATATATAAAGTCATTAAGGTTGTACACTCTATGTAAACAGCACTAAAGTCCAAAAACTAAACAATTTTATCATAAAAGATCGCAATTCGCCAATCAAGCAAAAAGCTAATATCAAACACTATATATAAATCACAAATAATTTTAATTAATGAAAGGGAGTTCATTCTTCAAAAATCAAATCACATTTAGTAAGATAAATAACTTGTACGCCACACAATTCATTTTAAAACAACAATGCAAGCATAAAACCGAAAATAAATACGCAAGAATAACATTTTAAACGCAACGAGTCTTATTGAAATAAATACGTATTAGTGTATGGAGATAACCATGTATACTCGCAATAAAAGAATCCCAATCAAAACAAATATTCTTCTTAAACGCAGGAAGTGAATAAACGCATTCAATTTACGTCATCATAAAAATTTGACAAGATCTTTTAATTGTAAACATCAAAAAATTTAAATAAAATCCAACAGATTAGGAAAACAAAACATGAAAACAGACGTTTGGCTACGTGATAAATTAAACAGAAAGTTTGAATAAATTCCTATACAAACAAGCAGATGTGACTTCAAAAAAGTACAAAGGTATCATATTCAGAGGAATACACTATACAAAACCAATGATACAGGTGAAGAGACGGATCCTTTATATAGGACACGAATTTGATAAGCAATCAGTCTTTCTTCAACCAAGGCATGCTCTGCACCAGTTCAAATTAGAATATCACGCAAAATGAAAATAGTAAATTAAATAATTTTAGTGAAAGTCGTGAAGAAAAAACTTTGAAATTATAATACTAGTGCAAGTATACGATAGAAGTTTGCCGCTGACTTTGAAACGTAAGTTAAAGTTTTTAATTAAACATAATTTTAATATTTAATAACTTAGGGCTGTAAATATTTGACCAGATAACCAACTAAGTAATCTAAATATTCGACCAGATAACCAACTAAGTAATCTAAATATTCGACCAAATATCCAACTAAGTAATCTAAACATTCGACTAGATAATCCACTACATAACTGACTAAATAATAATTTAAGTATTCGTCTAAACAACCATCTAAATATTGGTTTATATAAGCATCTGAGCATTGAAGGGAGAAATTAATTAAGAAAATCAACTAAAGGTTAAACTGGGCATTTGCCCGAGCTGTACTACGTAATAAGGGAGCTTAACTGAAAACAATCCAGGGGTATTGGTCAATCGCATGCAGCAGCAGTTCTAAGAATTGGAAATATGCAAGGAAAACACAGGTCAGAAATAAAAACATTCTTTAATAGTATAAGGTATTAGTTTCATTTTAAACATTTACATTTTTGCATATATTGAAATATTTATGTAAAAGGTCATCAAAAATCTTTTAAAAATTACGTAGAAAGAAGGTCGTTTGAACGTTCAAAAGGTACTTCCAGCAGTATACAGTGTTATTTTTGATGGCATTAACTGATATAAGGGAGTTATAATTTGGGGACCAACAGATTTATACTGTTACTTTGATTCAGGGGTTTATTTTTGAATAGCGAATTACATTATAAAAGTTGTAAAGCTGTAAAGTGTATATATATTTTTTGGTCATTATACAAATTTTGGTATGTTCGTTTATCTCATTCAAGTAGGAAAGTGTTAGGAAAAGGGGGGATTAAAACTTATTTGTTATCATACCGTCGTGCACGCTGTGTGGATTAAACTGAGCTAGTTGAGGCATATAGAACGAATTGTGTTTAAACTTGAAATTTGAGGTTATTTAGAGACAGAGCATGGGCGGAAAAGAGGAAACTGAACAATAATTACATCGGCGATATCATAACAATATATATATATATATATATATATATATATATATATATATAAATATATGTATAAATATATATCACAGAATGAAATTTAATGGCAAGTGACTCAATATTAGCCACAAGGGCATCCTGTCGACGCGTTTCGCCCTTATTGGGGCTCATCAGGACAGGAGTAGCAAAGATGTAATATTTAACACAAACACATTATGCGAAGTACAGCATCACCTAGTCCACAATTTGTGCTTTCGTGCTATTTCACCTGACTTTGCAGGTTTTATCAATAGTCGGCACAAAGGAGATCCGGCTCAACTGCCTTTTTCCATAGCCAAAGATTATAATTATAAAAAATAAGTAAATTTAATGAGTCTTAAAATAATATCAACGAATGAAATTTAATGGCAAGTGACTCAATATTAGCCACAAGGGCATCTTGTCGACGCGTTTCGCCCTTATTGGGTCTCATCAGGACAGGAGTAGCAAAGATGTAATATTTAACATGAACACATTATGGGAAGTACAGCATCACCTAGCCCACAATTTGTGCCTTCGTGTCGTTTCACCTGACTGCAGGTTTTATCAACAGTCGGCACGGAGGAGATCCGGCTCAACTGCCTTTTTCCATAGCCAAAGATTATAATTATAAAGAATAAGTAAATTTAATGAGTCTTAAAATAATATCAAAGAATGAAATTTAATGGCAAGTTACTCAATATTAGCCACAAGGGCATCCTGTCGACGCGTTTCGCCCTTATTGGGGGTCATCAGGACAGGAGTAGCAAAGATGTAATATTTAACACAAACACATTATGGGAAGTACAGCATCACCTAGCCCACAATTTGTGCCTTCGTAGGTAGGTGATGCTGTACTTCCCATAATGTGTTCGTGTTAAATATTACATCTTTGCTACTCCTGTCCTGATGAGCCCCAATAAGGGCGAATTTTACATTAAACAAACAAGCAAGAAAACAGCCCAATTAACATATTTTATATTTGTGAGAAGTTTCGATCAGACCTATTAGAAGCCAAACGTTTGCTACTTTCAACGACTAACTATTGGAAATAAGAAGCATCAGTTAGTGTATTATGAGAAATTGATAAGGCGCGCTTCTAGTTTTTAGAAGTGGTTTTACGACCAGCAAACATTCCAACGAATTTATAAACGGTTTGATACGAATTTATTGAACTTGTTAGTTTGTATAATTTGAGAATAACATAAATAAGTTTAGATTAGCGTTTTTAATTAAGGTAGCTGCAAATTAATGCAGAATCACTCAATTTCAAAAAGTTACCGTAACACACTTTTGCAAAAAAATGCAAGAGGGGCTTCCAATTACTAATGGTATGAATTGTTTATAACATTTGTTACTGAAAACAATAAAAATGATGAGGAAGTAAATCTATTGTCTTTTTGTCAATCAATCAATAATTTTTTATTTAGTACTATAAAAAATCACCTTAAGCAAACCAAAGTTGTTTGACCAGTGTTTTTTACAGAAATCTATTATTGCTAAATATATTACAATTTCGATTATTTCTATATATATGATATATGATATATATATATATATATATATATATATATATATATATATATATTGTAGTGGATTTAAAGAGTTAAATTTGGGTATAAACAATGCAATTTCAAACACCCTGTATAGAGGAAACAGCCATAATTTACGTGCAAAATTTATTTCATCTATTTAATTTAAAGTATGAAGCATTGACATAATTTTATAATTAGGGATTAAAAGTTATTAAGTTCATAAAGAAAATCAATTGTATAAGCCAATAGAAATTATTAATTAATTTAATTTAGTTTAATTCAACGGGTTATAACGTCAGAAAACGCATCAGAGCATGAAAAAACGATAATCCCAAGGCGAAAAGCTTTCTTAACAAACAAACAGACGTCGGTTGTATAAAATACTGTGAAATGTAAGCTCCGAGAAGTGTTATTTTAAACGATCATTAATTGAGCACACCTGCATGTTGAAAAGATCATCTTCCGCTTATTTGTGAAGATAACGAAGCGAGCTTCAAGGAAATATTGTTCAACCGTCGGTGGTTTCGCATAAACGCTAACAAAAGTTTCTTAAAGAGCAGAAGGGATGAACAATCAATAATATGCTTCAGAATGAAACGGACATAAAAGCATTCACTTCAGTAGGCACGTATTCGATCCACGTGGAGTCCATAAAGACGCGGGCAGCTATATCGATTTTCTACAACGCAAGCAAGGTTAGAATGCGACATCAAATATGTATAAGACAAGAATAGAGATATTACAGGCGGAGTTTTAAGACGTCACTAAAATGTATCATTGGTCGAAATAGATAGTTTTAGAACAGACGAACACGCGACAGGTGGCTGTGATAGTTTCTTTGATATACCGTGTTGACGGGGGAATATTCCGAGAAGTTTAAAACGGTTATACAATATTAGCGGAAATATTAATTTCGATTCAGTAGTTCGCGTAAAGTGTGGCCAAGGGGGCCTAGTTTTATGATATAAATACTCTGGGAGAATTAGGAGGTCTCTCTTTAATTTTGTATCGCTTAACAACGTATTATAATCAACTGACAAAGCTTGTGAGTATTAGAAATTTGTAACCTTCAGTGAAATAGTATTAGATTATTTGTGGCCTTATAGTTAGTAACGCGAGTATAATAGAGTGTAATTTAAATTTAACTGAGGTCCACGAATACTTTAACAAGCTCGTAAATTAATAATGCAATAATAAACAAGTGTAATATACATGGGTTTGGATGTTGGAATTGGTGTTAATTGGTAGCACACAGCTCAGCTTAAACTGAGTTGTCATCTAAATAGCTGGTGGAGCGAGCATAATCACGAAGTCGAGGGGTTCAGGACTATAGAGCTTCTTCAACGGAGATGGACTTTTGACGCTTTTTCCAGGTAACACATTTGAATTTGCTGTGTTTTTTTATATAAACTGTTGAAATTATTTGTGATGTGTGAGTGAACTTTGATGGTTATTTTTGGTAATTTAACGTATTGAAAAAGATACGTATAACTAACTATTATTATGTTATTTTGGAATATAAAACAAAAGGTGTACGTAAAGCTTATTAAATTTCTTGATGAATTTAAATTTAATTGTTAAGAGTACATGGGTTTATTAAGTTTGTAGTCATAGTATGCAAAGTGGAAAGCATACATTAATAAACTGGGTTATCATGAGCTCACCATACTCCAGTGTGCGGTAATAAATAAAGATAAGGTATTATTTGGGGCCCATTTACTCCTGTTGCATTAAATGTGTTTGAAATTTCAATTTTAAAAATAAGGACTTTACAAAGATAGTATTTATTGAGGTGTAACTAGAGCACCGAACTGTACATAACCATGAATTATTATTTGTAAATAGTGGTAAATAAATATTGTATAATTGTTGTATTATTTTGTGATTTTATTGAATGCTGTGTGAACGGTAAAGAGAATGATAGTAAATTTAGGTATCCGAGAGGAGGCACAGCCGAGCTAGCCAGGGAAGCTGCTGAAGAAACTAATTTGATGAAGCAGAATCCGGATAAGAAATTTTTGTAAAATTTTATATTTTTGAAAATTAATTTTTTTTTAAAACTGGTGAGGTACTGAGCTAAGCTGAGTTCCACGGCAATTTATGACGCCCAATCTGTGGGGCTCGAATGTTTTTTAGAAAGTACCAGTTCCTGTGACCTAAAGGCACATTCCATGGCAATATATATATATATATATATATATTGCTATGATATAGCCTTTTTAGGAATTAAGCACCTACAATGGGTGTCATTAAAGTTGCTATGAAATAGCCTTTTACAGGATTTAAGCCCCTATGATTGGGCGTGAATTAATATTTGATATGATATCCCCTTTACAAGCCCATGATTGGTGTGCGTTTAAAATTGCTATGAAATAGCACCTACGATTTTTGTGTGCCCTTAAGATAGCAATGAAATAGCATTTTTGGATTTTAAGCCCCTACGATGGATGCCATTGATATTGCTATGAAATCCCCACGATTGAGGATACCATTCAAATTGCTGTGATATTCCCCTTTCTTCCTATCTGTTGATATAATTTAAATGAAGCAATCCAGAATTACACAGTATAATGATTGATAATATGCATAGTTTTATGTCAATTCAAAAATTAGTCCCTGAATAAATTATTCACATTCACCAAATTTAAATTTCCTGAAAGCCAGCAAAAATATCTTTGTAATTACTCTAAAGTACCTTTTGAACGTTCAAAGATGATTTCCCTATTTTTAAATTCTCAAATGACCTTTTTGTTGACTCTTACAGATGTATAATATTTAGCAAATATTAAAATTGAAACAGTCTTTAACTAACAAAAATTTTAAGATCTCTAACCAGCGTTTTCCTGGCTCGTCACTGGAATTGCCTCAAGAGTGTCTGTGGTTAGCACCCCTTGATTGTTACGGCTCGACTTGCTTCACTTGATCGACCAGAATGATGGATTAATGGTTGCTTGTATTTTTCCCTTGTATTTCTGGAGTAACTTTGAATATCTTCACGTTTATTTTATATTTCCATGTAATAATTTATTTGGATGTATTTTCAGACGTATTATTTATATATTCGAATACGTTTTCTTGTATCTTTATTCGCATACGTTTTCAAAGATCTTTATTCAAATACGCTTTCTTGGATCTTTATTCAAAGCCCTAAATTTGTTAAATATTTAAAATAAAATACAATTAATAGTTTATCTTACGTTTTACGTATAAAACGGCCTATTCTTCGTTGCACATATTGGCACTTTTAATAAATTATTTACTTTCACTAATTGTTACTGGTACGTAATTTTCACTTTAAATCGACGTGACTCGTGCCTTGTTGAAGATATACTGTCTATTTTCGAGTTTTCCATTGTATTTATAAGCTCCACCTTAAAGCGTTTTAATTGGCACGCATCGCGTGTTTATTGATAAACGTTTGTAATTTCCGCTTATCTCTGTAGAACCTTAGTATTTTTCAAATTCCCTGGTTTCAATTGTTGTACTTTCACTCAATCTCGCACGCCTACATTCAATATATCATAGCATCTTCTTAGAATTTCCAAATATCCATTGCAATTCTGTTACGTATTTCATATTTGTGTCGTTTATAGTCCAAGGCTTATCAAACCGCCTGTTATTTATTGTTTGTTATTTGAAATATGTTGAATTTTCATATAAATATAATATTCCTTGTCACGTATTCATTTTCTAATAATGACGTATTAGAATGCGTTTACTTATTCATGCGTTCACATTTTTTAAGATATTCTTAAATAGCTAGGATCGCAGGTTATTTATCTTTCCCGATAAAGTGTTTATATTGATGCAATTCGTTGCATTTAGAACCTTATCTTTTACTAGTTTCTATTTAATTTTGGACTTATAGATTTAACTTAAAACATATTATACGACATACACATTCTTAGTTTAGTTAAATATTATATAATTATTGAAATTGAGCTTCTTTCTTATGCATTAAATTAAATATAATTTATATACAGTGTGCACGCTATTGACCTTTTGTAAAATAGCTGATTTACTCGTGTAATTGGTGGAATTATTTGTTTTTCTTAACGTTAAAATTATTTACATTTATTCTACGACCCCTATGACTTAATCTACCATTAAACTACCCTCTTATCATAGCAATATATATATATATATATATATTTATATATATATATATATATATATATATTAACAGTTATAAGATGAAATGAAAACCCAACTTTATCATGTAAAGTTGAATTACCGTTTTAAATCGAACTGGTAATTGAAAACCGCCAATAGAACAGCTGCAGGATTTGAACCTGCAACCATTGATTTGCCGGATCAACGCTCTAACCAACTGAGCTATGCAGCCAATTGATTAGATGTGTGTTATAATTTATACTACTGAAGCTTATTTATTCTTAATTTCGATTTTCAATTACGTCTTGCATTTAAGGAAATTGATTCAAGTTATATACGTAATTCATGTACCAATATCTTAATCATCCTATTTTGCTGCGTCCGGATAATACAAAGATGTACGTATATTATTGAATAGTGAAGAAGGATAATCCACCTTAAATGCAAGACGTAATTAAAAATCGAAATTAAGAATAAGCATCAGTAGTATAAATTATAACACACATCTAATCCTGTAGAAAATCTGGGACCATCCCCCGTTAAATTTGACATGTTGTATTTAATACTACTAACTTCGCGTTCTACCCTGCCTAACTGATCCCTACATGAGTCCGTTACTTCAGTCATTTTTACATTAATCTCTTCTTCACAGAAAATGCGTACTTCGGACCTTAAATGTCCCATTTCCTGTCGAAGACCTGTAATATCACGCTCATTTCTTTCAACCCTATTTTCTACTTCCCCCAGTTTCACGGTAAGACTATCTTTAAATTCTGTAAATTCTTTAGTATTTTGTTCAATTTTCCCGCTTATCTGCTATAATTTTCGGTTGGACTCCTCCCTAGCTCTATTAGATTCATCGCTTAGCAGTTCTAATTTTCTGTTGGACTCCTCCCTCGCTCTACTCGATTCTTCTCTAGCTAATCGCATTTCCTCTAACATTCTCATCATTAACTCATTTCCTTGATCCCCTGATTCCGTCCTCGACTGATCTCTACTGCCTCCAGCTTCTTCCATTTTAGAATTTTTCTCACACAATGCACTATCGTCACTTCCAATTTCCACTCCTTGACTCCTTAACCACTCCTTTCTCTGCATACGTTCTAATCACTCACACACTCTAAAATACTCTTAAATTTATCCACAAACAGAAACTCTCTCTCAGATCGCCAGTTTCCTGGAATAAAATAACAAAAATTTTATTTGAAACTCGAGCCCTCACGTTGTGGTCGCCAAAATATGCTGTGAAACCACCAAAATACGGGAACTCCGCTTTTCGAATCGAGCCTCTACGAATTGGATGTCAAGAATGCTGTGAATCCTACAAAAAGCTATTCATTACCTTAACTGTGTTGGTCCATTGACTTTCTTCTGTTCATCGCCTCGGCTGCTACTCTAGTTAATAAACCTCCTCATTCATAAAAAAACAAACACATTCCTACCACAAACATCAACGTTAACTCTATTTACATCAATATTCACAATACATTAAAATTTCCAAATTAAAACTCCGCATAAATTTCAGTTTTAAAAAGAATTTCAAGATTAATTTTATTATCATTTTATGTGCATCCAGAATTAAAGTCCTTGTATGATGCCTACTAATTAATATAACAATATATGCAGACCGGAGTCTGAGTACAAAGGAGCATCTACCACCCTTTACGTTAATTAACCAGGTTCGTCTAATTGAGCTCAAAGACATACCCAAAATTTCATCATAATCCAGAACATCAATACTAAATACCCTTTCTACTTAAACAAGCAAATTTCACCTTAAAATTAAAATTTTATTGTGAGCACAATTTCACTAATGTCCATTTAAAGTAAATCAATTATAAAGTTATTCAACACACACAAAATATCAAAGTTAAAACAAAATAGTATAATTTACCTGAAGGTTAAGCACTCGTAGCTTCAATGTACATCGTCCCTTTGTTAATCACACCATTCCAACTGGATTATATTTACAGCTTCTGATTCTCAACGCTTTTAAAATTTTCTCCATCACCATTTATTTAAAGTTGTTTCAGGGCTTTTCCGTAACTAATCTGTTTATATCTGACACTTGTTTCGTGGATCCAGACACGTTTTGAACCATTTAATTATTAACACCCCGAAAAATAACAAAGAAATTCATACTTCTTTCACCAATATACGCCAAAACTGCCTACTTTTGTGTATACATTTGTCGTTGTAAATTTTGCTAATTGGTACAGTGATACGAAATTTTATTACCTTGTATCTAAGTGCACTGAAGTACATTCATGTTAGCACGTACAGAATAAACTGTTTTACATCACCAAAATATAAGAGCAAACTTTAAATTATTCTATCACACTAAAAAAACACTGTTTAACGCGTTGAATCAAGTCGCAGATGTAAGAGAGCTTGTTTATATTCACCTCGGTATATATAGCGGCTAGCCTGTCTGTCGGTCTGTTCCCCAAAACGGGTAATTCTAAAGAATTTCGCATGCTAGGTTCCCAGTCCGTAGCCTGTGCGTAGGTTTTTACGAATTTTGCACTCGCCAGTTGAAAATCTCAGAAATTCTCACACGGCACGCAAACATGTCCGAGAAAAACTAATTAATTTTGTACAGAAATCGTTGTTTCTACCTATGATATTTGCATCCTATTTTCAACCAATTGTGACCCTCGTGACGTTGCTTAAATCACGCCTTTTACTATATGTGTCTTTGCTTGACGCATTTTCTCTTTCCTTTTCTAACCTGTTCGTATTGGTGCAAATTGATATTCTTTATTATCGATTATTTTCAGTCCATGTGGACTATCTGGGTTAAATAACCCCGTATCGCACCTTCCCGCGAATATTAAGCCCCGGTTTCTCCAAGATTCTCTGAAACCATTTGTTATCTACACAATTTTCGCCGTACGTGATATTTAAACTACGCAGGTGTTCAAAATAATATTAATTCTCAGAGCTTTATTTTCTGGTATTATAATCTTGGATTTTCACAGACTTTTATGCTTATTATTAATAATGGTTTAATTAACTCCAATTAAAATTGACTTCTATCCTTTCATTTTAGCGAATACAAGTTAAATATTAATTATTATGTGTACACTTTGTTTTACTACCGGTTACTTAAAATAGGGTTAATTAATATAAATTTTGCACGTAATTTCCATTTGTTTCCTTCCTCGGAATAATTACATTACACGTAGAGCTTTTTAGTACTGTTTCTTTTGATATAAAGCGTCTTGTACATGGTTTAAATCTCTTATTTTTACTGAAACGAATGAATTTTTATTCTCCACGGTGTTTTAATAAAGCGTATTATCTAATAAAATTCCTTATACACGGTGATTAAAATTATTTGATGTGATTATTTAATTTTCTACCCTGGTCTAAATATGAGTATTTTATATATATATATATATATATATATTGCTGTGGTCAGGGATCAATGGGTTTAACCTCTCCAGCGTCAACAACCGTTTTCAAAAAAACATAAAATTTTATAAAAATATTCCTTACCCGGATTCTTCTGCTGCAACAAAGATATCTTCAGCAGCTTCCCTGGCTAGCTCAGCTGTGCCTCTTCATGGATACCTAAACTTACAATCATTCTTCTTTCCCATTCACACACCATTCAATAAAATCACAAAATAATACAACAATCATACAATCTTTATTTACCGCTATTTACAAAAATTATTCACAGATATGTACATTTCGGTACTCTAGTTACAACTCAATAAGTGCTATTTTGTAAAGTCCTTGTTTTAAACTTTTCATTGCAAACACATTTAATACAATAGGAGTAAATGTG
The DNA here is from genome assembly GCA_036346225.1 of Platerodrilus igneus. Classification (NCBI taxonomy): domain Eukaryota; kingdom Metazoa; phylum Arthropoda; class Insecta; order Coleoptera; family Lycidae; genus Platerodrilus; species Platerodrilus igneus. The sequence goes on along the minus strand of JARFIW010001257.1, from coordinate 354,532 downwards.
CCCCAAATAATTCCCTGTATTTATTATTGCATAATAACCCAGTTTATTAATGTATGCTTTTCACCTTGCATAAAATTACTACAAAATTAATAACCCATGTACCCTTAACAATCTAATTTAAATTCGTAATAAAATTTAGTAAACTTTACATACACCTTTTTCTTTTAATATTTAAAATACCCTCATCATAGTCAAGTACACGTATCTTTTCCAATACGTTAAAAAAAAACATAAATAACCCCCAAAGTTCACTCACACATCACAAATAATTCCAACAATTTATCAAATAACTGCAATTCAAATGAGTTACCTTGAAAATGCTTCAAGGCTCCATCTCCGTCGATGACGCTATCCAGAACCCCTTTGCTTCGAGTGACTATGCGCTCTGCTCCACCAGATATTTATAGATGATTACTCAGTCTACACTGAGCTCTGTGCTGCCAATTACCATACCATCCCAGTATCCAAATTCACGCATATTACACTTGTGTTTATTGCTTTATTAATTTACTAGCTTGACATGGTATTAGTTGGACCTCAGTTAATTTAAATCACTCGCCACTACTCGCGTTAATAACTATAAGGCCCCCAAACACCAAGTTATAAGAGCTAGTACTATCTTACTATGTTACAAATAAATTTTAATACTCACAAAACTCTACTATAACGTCGGTTTATTGTTATACGTAGTTAAAACGATGCGAAAATAAAGAGTAGTCAAGAGAATAAAAGAGAGCGATATTAATTTTCTTTCAGTATTTATACACTTAAAATGCCCCCACTCGGCCACTCGTTACGCGAAATACCTAATTTAAAATAACATTTCTGCAAATTTTGGATATAACCGCCTTAAAGCTCCTAGAATTTTACCTCGTGAACTCGCCACTATTATCCAAACAACCGCATTCACCTTTCGCGTGTTCGTCTGTTTATCAACTACTCGTTTCAACCAATGATACAGTCCTGTGTCATCATAAAACTCCGCCTGTAATATTGTTATCTCCGTCTTATGCATATTGGATGTCACGTTCCAACCCCACTTGAGTGGTAGAAAATCGATATTGCTGACCGCGTCTTATGGACTCCACGTGGGTTGAATACGTGCATTTGAAATCGAATGCTTTTATACCCATTTCTATCTGTGGCATCTTATTGATTGTGCATCCCTTCTGCTCTTTAAGAAACTCTTGTTAGCTTTTATTCGAAGCCACTGACGGTTAAACACTATATTCTATGAAACCCGCCTTATTATGTTCACAAATACACAGAAGATGACCTTTCAAACATGCAGGCGTTCTTAATTGATCGTTTAAAATAACATTTCTCGGAGCTTATATTTCACGGTATTCGATACAATTAACGTCCTTGTTTGTTACAACGAACCCTTTTGCCTTGGGATTATTGATTTTATATACCCCAATGCATTTTCTGACGTTATTACACGTTGAATTAAAATAAATTAAATTAATTATGCGTTTCTATTTGTTTTTAAAACTGGTTTTCCTTTATGAACCTATTACTTTTCACTCCCTAATTATAAAATACGTCAATACTTGTTCGTTTAAATTAAATACATCAAATAAATTTTACGCATAAATAAATTGTTCCTTTCTCTATACAGGGTGCTTGAAATTGCATTGCTCACCCCAAATTTAACCCTTTAAATCCACTACAATATATATATATATATATATATATATATATATATAGTTGGAAAAGAGTATAATTTCAGTTATCAGGATATTGTAGGTCAAAATAAATAATTAATATAGTAAAATTGTTATATTACTTGACGTTTCGGCAACTATTTGTGCCTTAATCATAAGTCTAAAAATGTTTATGTTAGTCAATCAATTAAAACAACAGTTAAAACTCACTAAAGGTTGTTTTAATGATTGACAACATAAAACATTTTAGCTTAATATAACAAAATGTTTAATTAATATATTTTGACCTATGATAACTAAATTATACTTTTCAACTAGTAATATTAGTCACTAAAGTGTGGGGTTCAAAATATATATATATATATATATATATATATATATATATATTGCCGTGGATCTCGGGTAAGCGTCGCGTAAAAAAATCGAGCCTCACGAATTAGGCGTAAAATTTTACTGTGTATCCTTAAATTGATCGCGCCTCTTCGAATTGGGCGTCAAATTTATGCCGTGGATCTCGGGTAAGAAATTGCGATACAAAAATATATTCAAAAATTTTATAAACCTTTCATATTCGACAATAAACGAAATTTTCAATAATTACCTAATCAAAAAAATTATCCTTACCCGTTTTCCTTTCCTCCTCGGTTGAACGGCCTACTTCAACTGCTTCCTGCTAGCTCATTCGGTCCACTCCTCTTGGGTATCTGAATTCACTCGCATATTCTCAATCATACACACACTCTAGCAATAAAACCTCAAATACAATCAACATACAAGCTTTTATTTATAATTATTTACACATGAAATGCAATAATGTCCATCTTCCATTAATCACGTTACACTTCAGAAAAACCTTATCTCATAATGTCCAGTATTATATTTTTAAATCATTAAACACAGAAATAGTACACGGAGTAAATGGACCTTGACTAATACCTTCTATAAAATCCTTCTTTATAATTTATTTATTCATTTTACTCTAACTAAACTCTGGGGTAGGATGAGCTCAGAATACCCAGTAATTATGCATTTGCATACTTTTAAAACCAATAACAAAACAAAGCCATGTACTCTTTACAAAAATTTTATGTTCTGATGGAACGTTTAAAAGCTTTATAGAAACCTTCAACTTTTCAGTTAACTACCATAATAAAGTTGTACACGTATTACGTTCAATACGTAATACTAATACACACTACCTTGAAATTTCACTCTCGCATTCTCCCAATATTCACAGTTTATAAAGTCACAATTCAAATCGTTACCTGGAAATTTTATAGTAGATCTCTGCTTTGAGGATGTTGCCGTCTATTTCTTCTGTCTGTTCTGCAGAGCGTTTCTAGCGGTTACTAGAAAAACTCCATCTCAATTGAACTGCAAACGCGGCCTCCCTGGTGTAACCAATTCCAAATTCCATTTAAATTATTTCTTCATTAATTTGAAGCTTCGCACCACGTTATTTAAAGCGCGACACGAGTTGTTTATAATGATAGATGATATCTCTATTAAAAATAATTTCAGCACACTTAACCGCGTATTTAATTACGAGACTATCGCTTTGTAATAAATTTAATAGATTTTGTAATACTTACAACTCGTGATACTGCGATATGTACTTTTGAGCGGTCGAAAACTTAAGGGCCTCTACTACATTCTCTAAAATCATTTATACACTTAAGCTGTCACCTCCTCGGCCGCCTTTCATCCGAAATCCCCTATCTACAACAACACGTTCTCGCAAATTTGCACTCAACCCCATTTTCACTCCACGAATTTTAATACCTCGTTATAAACTTTCCAGAATAATACGCCACACTAAGCTCTTGTTCGTTTCAAACTAGACTAAACATTTCGACCAATCGTAGACCTAGTAACGCTTCACAAATCCCTCCTTATATTATTAGTGTCTTTTACTTATGCGTTTTATCCGTCCCTTTCTAATCTGGTCTGAGTGGTACAAATCGATATTCTTGACTATCTACTATCTAAACACCACGTGGACTAGCGACGTGACTTTTAAATAAATCGTTTTATATTTCCTGCTAAAACATTCACCCGTTTCCAATATACGTAGAATCTTGGCCTGTTATCTCCACAAATTATAAGAACGTAACATTTAAAGTTTGCAGGTGTTCGCTCCTAATGAACGTTTAAAATACAGTTCTCCGAGCTTCGTTTCATGGTATTTTAACCCTCCTTTTAGCCGTTTGTTATAACGCGTTTCACCTTGGGTAAATACAGGCTTTTATGCTTATTATATATCAGTAATTGTTCAATTAACTCTAATTAAATTAATAATGAATGGAATTGACTTCTACCATTTAATTTTTAGCAAAGCTATTAAATATTAATTATTATTAGTACAATTTGATTAATACCCGTTACTTAAAAATTGAATTAATTACTATAAATTTCGAACGTAATTTCTGTTTGTTCCTTTATACAGGGTGTTTTGAAATTGCTTCGTTTATTTTTATTTTTAACAATATAAAAACCACTATAATATATATATATATATATATATATATATATATACAGGGTGCCCACAATCTATCTCCGTATATGGGTAACTTTTTTATTATAGAAGATACAATGTTGGTTAAATTAGCAAAGTTGAAGAGAAATTTACGAGTAGTATGATGCTTTTTTAAAAACTCACCTAGATGCTCAACTTTTTTAGATATTTGAAAAAATCTGAAATTTGCCATTTTCTTCAAACGCTAATAACTTTTAACGGTTTAACCTATAGAAAATAAAAACTGCTTGTAAGGTAACTTTTACGTAGAATTCAATAGCGTATATGACAATTTTAATTGGAAATGGGTTTTCAAGCTACAAACATAACCTCACTTTTTAAATGGAAACCATAGTTCAATATAACCCAAATGGAAAGGTTTTTCTTTTCTGATTACCCTGATGTAAGGGTTGATGTACCTATTTTCAGTAGTTTCTTCATAATAAAGAAAAACGATTTCTTTATTTGCGGACATCAAGGAGTCCATGGATACATATTTTAAATAAACAAAAACAACTGGCATTTGTCAGATATTATTAGTTAAAGTGTTTATTTGCTCTGGGTTGCAAATTTTGTGTAGAAGACTTTTAAATTTATTTGATTATAATAGAGAATGTATACAAACGACGAAAAATGACATGCTCTTTTGTTACTATGCCTGTAACAGAAATTGTGATGCTGCTGGTGATATGTATTATGAAAGATATTTGGAAAGAAGGCAGCCAGATAAACGATTGTTTTCTAAATTAGAAAACAATTTAAAAAGGTTTGGTGCTTTACAAAACCCAGTACTGATAAAGAAAATTCAAAACTGATGATGAAGAACGTGTGTTAGCCTACATAAATTTTAAGCCAACAGCGTCCACCCGAGAAACTGCAATTGAGTGCGCTACTTCTACAGAAAAAGCTCGCCTAATTTTAAAACAAAACCGCTACAAACCATACAAAACCCATGTTAGCAATACACTGTATCATGGGAATTGTGAGAGAAGACAACAGTTTTGTAGGTGGTTTATTAATGAAACAAATAATAATCCTGGTTTTAGTCACACTATTATATTTACCGACGAAGCAAAATTTACTAACAAAGGCATGTTTAACAGAAAAAATACAGTCTACTGGAGTCAGGAAGAAAAGCGGGATCAACATCAATTTTCGATAAATGTGTGGTGTGCCATTTTTGGTAATAAAATACTTGGGCCTTTCTTCTATAATTATAATTTAAATGGTGTACGCTATTTAAATTTTCTACAAAACGAATTGCAAGAAATGCTCGATAATTTGCCACTTCATTTACTGCAAAACTTATATTTTCAGCATGACGGTGCACCTGCTCACAATGCTCAAGCCGTTTCTGAATATCTTGATAATAGTTTTCCAAATTGGATTGGCAATGTAGGTCCTGTTCCATGGCCGGCAAGGTCACCAGAACTATCGCCACTGGATTTTTTTCTTTGGGGTACTGTAAAGGATGTAGTGTATGCTAAAAAATCCAATAACATTGAGCAACTCAAAGATAGTATTACAGCAGCTATTACAAGTATAAAACCACAAACGTTAAATAAGGTGCACCAAAACCTAATTAAAAGGTGCGAAATGTGTTTGCAAGCTAATGGAGGTCATTTTGAGCATATGTTAATGTAAGAGTGGGCATATTTGCATTAATTAATTTTTGTTTCCTTTGATTAAGTTATTTGTATTGTATGGATAGTTTATTTTTAAGTATTTTATTTTTCTTAGTTTATAATAAATTTAGTTACAATAAACTTGTGTTTCCATTATTGATTTTACACATTTTGTTTGTTTGTTATATGTATCCATGGACTCCTTGATGTCCGCAAATAAATAAATCGTTTTTCTTTATTATGAAGAAACTACTGAAAATAAGTACATCAACCCTTACATCAGGGTAATCAGAAAAGAAAACCTTTCCATTTGGGTTATATTGAACTATGGTTTCCATTTAAAAAAGTGAGGTTATGTTTGTAGCTTGAAAACCCATTTCCAATTAAAATTGTCATATACGCTATTGAATTCTACGTAAAAGTTACCTTACAAGCAGTTTTATTTTCTCTATAGGTTAAACCGTTAAAAGTTATTAGCGTTTGAAGAAAATGGCAAATTTCAGTTTTTTTCAAATATCTAAAAAAGTTGAGCATCTAGGTGAGTTTTCAAAAAAGCATCATACTACTCGTAAATTTCTCTTCAACTTTGCTAATTTAACCAACATTGTATCTTCTATAATAAAAAAGTTACCCATATACGGAGATAGATTGTGGGCACCCTGTATATATAGTGAATAAGATGAAATAATAATTTAGACTTTAATGCAAAGCCCAAATGATCATTTCAAATCGAGCTAGTAATTGAAAGATGGAAAATATAAGGTCTTGGACAGGACTTGAACCTGTATCCTGGTTTTGCCGGAACCATGCGTTTACCAATTACGCCACCGAGACCGATGACGACAATTGGGAAATTTACAAATTTAAATCATGTACACAATTATACATAAACCTAACGTTCAATTACGTTTGGCATTTTTGTCAATCATATCTGACATTGTCAAGTTTTTGACTTATGTCAGTTATAGACAGGAAGCAATGCTCAAAATTATGACTATAAGCCAAGTATTAAATATATAAATATTTTAGATAGTTAATTACACAAGGTAAGTTGATAAATACCATCGTACTACAGTGAATAAGATGAAATAATAATTTAGACTTTTATGTAAAGTCCAAATGATCACTTCAAATCGAGCTAGTAATTGAAAGATGAAAAATATAGAATCTTGGACAGGACTTGAACCTGTATCCTGGTTTTACCGAAACCATGCGTTTACCAAAGTCTAAATTATTATTTCATCTTATTCACTGTAGTACGATGGTATTTATCAACTTACCTTGTGTAAATAACTATCTAAAATATTTATATATTTAATACTTGGCTTATAGCCATAATTTTGAGAATTGCTTCCTGTCTATAACTGACATAAGTCAAAAACTTGACAATATCAGATATGATTGACAAAAATGCCAAACGTAATTGAAAGTTAGGTTTATGTATAGTTGTGTCCAAACTTATAAGTATGTAGTCGTTTGGTAATTGAAAATTATTAATTTGTTCAGCAAATTCAAAAGAGTCTTTTACATTATAATTTTTAGTAGAAACGGATTTTGATAAAATTTCAGAAATGAATTTTGATAGTTGTTCCGTGGCAGAATTATTTGTAGCAACAATAGGACGGTATGGATTATTAATTTTATGAATTTTGGGGAGTCCGTAAAGTTTTGGAATTATACTGCTGTAGTTGTTAAAGAATTTTGCTTCTAAATCATTTATCATTTTGTGTTGTTTTATTTTTTTTATTAATTCTAAGGTTTTCTTTTGAAATTTAGCTGTAGGATTAGTTTTAATTTCATTGTAAATTTTATTATCTTTTAGTAAATCTGTCATTGCTTTTATATAATTTGTTTTAGATATAGCAACTGTTACATTACCTTTATCAGCTTTTGTGATTAATAAATCTTCATGTTCTTTTAAGAAGATTTTGCACTGTTTATAGTCATGCCAAAATTTTGATTTCTTATTTGCGTTTTGATGAATATAGTTGGTTATAATATTAGTGACATACGTTCGTTTTAAGTCTCTATTTTCTTCTTTAATATCAAGAAGTATACTTTCTACATCTGCAAGTAATTTTGAAATTATGGTGTTACTGTAGTATGCTGAATTTTGGACCTAATGCGAGAATTGTTTGTACATTATGTGGTATGTTTGTTTATGTTGCTAATATTTTTAAACCAATTATTAGTTTGACAGAAATTAGTTTCATTAATATTTGAGAGCTTGACAAATTTTTTGAGGTTGACAAGTTTAATTTTATAAAATTTCTGGTTGTATACAACTTCTTGTCTACGATTATATTCATTAAACATATAATTAGGAATAATATCAGCAATTGTGTTTTATGTTGTGTAATTCCTTATGTAAACGTTTAATATTTTGGTGAGTGTATTCAATTTCTAAATTTAAAACTTTTTTTAATAACCTGTTCATAAAGATTCTTGTTTTAGGATTATTTTCATTGTTGTCATACTTGAACAAATTATACAGATTTTTTGAAGCATTAGAAATATGATGAGGTGTTATATCTATTTTTCTGCACTGAAGTAAAAATATCTTGCGATTGTTATGATTGATATGATAACGCCGTACGCGGTGTAATGGCGTTTTAACCTAACTCCATCGCTCTGTGTTCTCAAATCAAATTTATTCTTACTAATTTTACTATAATGCCACGACTAGCCCTATTTAATCTACACAGAGTGCACAACGTTACGATGATCAATTTTTCTCTTCTCCCTTTATAATTACCTATTTGTTTGAATTTATAAAACAAAATCAATTAATTTCATATAATGAAAAGAAATATTATTTACAAGTTTTGAAAAATATTAAAATACACCCTTCAATCAATCAATATCATATGTATCATTTATCCCAAAATTTATATGCTATGAATTCAATCTAAAGTCACCAAAAACAACCCCTTTTTACCAAAGAAACCTGGAACGTTCTAAACTCCTTTATAATATGTTACGTAAGTTTAACATATGCAATGTTTGTTGCTGACTTCGTTACACTCTTTATATAAATTGAGTAAATTCAGTATTAAAATTTAAATAAAAAAATATCTTAAAATTAAATAAATCTGGCCTGCTACGGCTTGTTCGAATTGTGGATCAACACCCCTTTGTTGTCCTCCTTCGTTGAACCATTGTTTGAGTACAGTCACCCCTCGTTTCCCATAAATTACTTTATGCTTCTTTCTTTTATTTGCATTGAATCTCGCAACTCCAAATTGTACCAGAATTGTACCAAAATATAATTGTCGACGCTGATTTGAATTGTAATATTATATTGACCCAGATTTGAATTGTTCTTGTCGATGCATACTTGAATTATTCAAAAATACACCACCAATTTGAATTATTCTCATCAACACATTTAAATTATTGTATCTATCCACACATTTGAATTATTCTTCTCATCAACCATTCAAAATATTCTATCCACTCGAATTATAAAAAAATGTACCATAGATTCGAAATATTCAGAAATGTACCATCATTCGAGTTATTAACATCACATTCGAAGCCCTATTATTATATTATTAGTTTAAATAAATTACCCCAAATTCTACTCACGTTAAACAGCAAAAGAAGTCTTCATAATTGTAGCAATATTATCACTTGATATTTTATTAAATATTTAAAATTACGCGTGACTCTCTGGTTTCACAATTACGCAGCTTTGCCCTGTCTGAGTTTAAAACTGACTCCTCTTATCATTGCTCGGTGTTAATATAGGCTGTTCCCACTTACATGTGGGCTGGGTTTTCAACAGTTTTGTAGATAGCTCAACCAACCAGATCTTTAATATTCCCTGCATTTTCTGATGTAATTTCTTAGGTTTTCGGTGTAATGGTGTTTGTTTGATACCTTATTATTCGCTATCTTGACCATACCTTGTTTTGTTTAGATATCGCCTTTTGGATATTGTACAAAATAAATGATGTAACTTTAATTCTACTTTAGTTTATTTTTTATGCGTTTTCTTATCAAAAATGTCTATTATTTCACCGTAATTACATAAAGCTTTGTTAGATCTTATCTCTTATCTTCGTATTTGTTTTATAACTAATTAGAACACTTCTCAACGCATGTTTAATTACATGTACTATCATTTCCTCTGAGTATGCATACTTTTGTTGAAAGGTATGCTCACTGGCATTACTTAAAATTAATAAAGGTCTATATACAGAGTGTTAAATACTCGCTATTTGCATAATGTATGAATTACCTATTTCTCTGCTAAATACGCGTTCTATTGTTGTAAGATATGCTTCCTTGTATCGCTTAAAGCTAATTATGGTCTATATACAGGGTGTTAAATGTTTACTATTTACATAATATACGAATTACTTTAATTTTCTGCTAAATAAATGCAGTTTTCTGCTTCCTATTGCAATTTATGGTTACCATACGACCCTTGCTATTCAATACACCCCTAAACCACCCCTTATCACAGCATTATATATATATATATATACTCTAACGGTATATTATTAAAAAGTGAAACAAGATTTAGACTTATAAGTATGAAATTCTTTGGTAGAATGGTATTTTTTATTTTTTCTACAAAATCAAAGGTATCTTTGATATAATAATAATAATAATAATTCTTTATTGTCATTAAATGAACAATCCTAAGGAGCAGTATCAAATATAATTTGCTCTACTTACTACTCTTTAATAAACAGAAGAAAAACAAACAATCTAATACTACAATAATACTACAATACAGATTCACTAGGTTTAATTTAATTTAAATTCAGTTAAAAATTTAATGATTACCATATTCGCTCTATTAATACATTTAATACACAGTTAGATGTAAGCATCTGCTACCCAAACAACTAACATAACATAATAATTAAGTTATTTTGACATTCTTGACATTTTCAAAGCTACCTGCAGGTGGTTATACAACACACTCACATGTATCCATGTACTCATCAGTTCATTACAACTTACCACATGCTCATTAGCATGCATGCTCAACCTCACCTCAACCACAATCACAAACACAAATGCAGACATACACACCCACTCTGAAAATACACGCCCCTCACACATACCCATACGTATACCCACACACACACACACACACACACACACATATTCATGCTCAGGTCCCCATGAACACCCACACCTGTGTTCACTACTATGTTGGCCTAGGGTCATTTTGATTATTAAATAAGTATCTCCTGAGAGTAGTTTTAAAGGTACTTAAAGATTTATTAAATATGCTAGGGTATATCAGATTAATTTTAGTATAACAAAAATAGGCTTGGTATGAAAAAGAACGTTTAAAAAGAGATGCTTGATGTAACGGGGGTGATATTACACCCTTATTGCGTACGTTTATGTTGTGTACATCAGAACAATAAGTAATTTTACAAGCTAAATACTGAGGCTTCATGTTATTAATAATTTTATGGTAAAAACAGGCAGTTGTAAGTTTTCGTCTATTAACCATATTCAACCAGTTGGCATCCTTCAACTTATGCAATATATGTTCATATTTCCTAATGAGATATGTAAACCTCGAACAAGAATTTTGAATCCGTTGTATTTGGTAAGTAGTAGTTGAATCCAAACAGGCAGCATAGACAGGTACACAATTTACAAGCTGGCTTAGGACCAGCGTTTCACACAGCATAAGTTTGGTTGATACTGGCAATAATTGTCGCAGGAAATATTGCTTTCAAGTTAGCATAACACTTTTGCATGCATTTTTAATATACAAGCTGTATCTGAAAGAGTTGTCCATTGTAAGTCCTAGGTTGCATGCAGATTGAGAGATTGGTATAGTATGATTCATAACTATAATTGATATATTGTTTTGGATATCTCAAACATAATTCTTATTACCAAATAGAAGTACAACAGTCTTGGAAGGGTTGAGTAACAGATTATGCCGGTGCGAAAAAATTGCAAGGGAGTTTAGGTCTTTATTAAAGTTCGAGACGGCTTCTGTTGCTTCATTTGGATAAAATGACATATATATTTGGATATCATCCGCAAACATATGGTACCTGCCAAAGTAAACAACTTTACAAAGCGAAGCAGTGTATATGCTGTAAGGTAGTGTCCTAAGAACAGATCCTTGAGGCACACCAGCCACAACAGGTAGAGGATCTGATAATTCCGTGCCTATTTTAACCCTCTGTATTCGGTTTGACAAATAACTTTCTAACAAGCTACAAGATGATGCACTAAAACCATAAAAGGATAGTATATGTAATAGAAGCGCATGATTGAATGTATCAAATGCCTTGCTAAAGTCTAGCAAGGCCAAAAGAGTTATTTTCCTATTATCCGTAGCTATTAGAATATCATCTGTGACTTTTGCCAGAGCGGTTGTACAACTGTAATTTTTCCTGAATCCTGATTGAAAAGGGGGTAGAATGCTCTTTTCATTAATATAATCGACTATTTGTTTGTTCATTACTTGTTCAATAACTTTTGATAAGGTAGGTAAAATGCTAATGGGTCTCGGGTCTTTAAATTGCTCTGGCATGGGTATTTTTGGTATCGGAATGCTTATAGAAGCCTTCCAGTTGTTGGGGAAAATTCCTCGGAGAAAACATTCGTTAATTAAATGAGTTAAATATGATAGGATTTTTGGGCAACACAACAGTAACATCTTTATACTAATACCATCGATTCCTGTCGAACTGGTTTTGATATTTAGTAGAATTTTATAAACAGTATCCTGATTCACATATTTGAAGTGCATCATATTCTCATTAACCACACTAGGCACCCTGTAATTTGACATTAGTAGATCGTCCAATAATGGGTTACTATTGATGGTACCTTGGTTAGCATAATACTGGTTTAATTGGTTACAATCAGACAGATGTGGTGGGACTTGCGCAACAACCCTAGTTTTACTGGTAAACTTTCTAATCTCCTTCCAAGTCTGTTTAATGTTCATATTTGTTAATTTTAAGTGATAGTATGCTCTTCGTTCTGCGTTTGTTGTTTTATTGGTCAAATTATGGAGAGCTTTAAAATATTGCCAGTCTTTATCTTTGTTAGTTTTAATAAATTTTTTCTTAGCTTTGTCTCTAAGAGACATAAGCAATCGGAGGTTATCAGTAACCCACGGTTCTCTTTGTTTAGATACACTAAATGAAGTAATAGGAGCATGTGTATTAAATAGTTGACGAATGCTATCTTCCAGTAATTCCACTTTCTGGTTAATGTTTGTCATAAAAAATATCTGTTGAAAAGGAATTCGTTGGAGATCATTATTAAATAATTCAGTATTAATAATAATAATAATATGGATTGTTGTAATTATAGGCTTTGGTCATGTTTCTTGAAATATATTTAGAAAGATTGTATGTAGGTGAATTTATTGTTGAAATGACTGGTCGTAACGGAATATCAGATTTGTATATTTTGGGTTTGCCAAAATATTTGGGTGCGTGGCTTTTATATGATTTTAGTAGTTTGCTGGTATTTTTATCAATCATGTTTCTGTTCGCTAGGTCTATATTTCGTTTGTTTATTTTGGTTTGAATTGTTGTTGTTGGGTCCATTGGTAAATGTCTATAATAACTTGTATCTGTAACTACTGCAGTGGTTTGAACAGTTTTTAAAAATTTCCTAAAAAATATCCCAATATGAGCATTGTATAAAACGTTATAAGAATGTTTACATAATTATATTAAAAAAAAATTCCGAACAAAAACTTACTTGCCGTTTGGCTTAAAGCCAATTCTTCCATTCGCATTCAACAATTACACATTTTTAAAATATCTATTACACCACATCAAATAATGAATGGATGAGATAAAACTTTTTGTTGTTGAATATTTTATAATCGCCTCTTGGCAACATTGCGGGGACTCGTATGTACATCAAAGAAGCCATTTATGAACAGTGGGTCTCGCATGCAAGTTATATATTGTAAAGGGACTCACGCTGCAAACATGTATTTTTTAATTTTAGGAATATGTCCCCTCAAAATGGGTTATTATTCAATGTTATTAGATCTTTCCAAAACACTACAATATTTAGTCTAAGAAGCATCCCTTTTGGTGGGCCTCGGGTGGACTGTTCAATATACAGACCCTCGCTTTCGTAAATGGATACATATATATATATATATATATATATATATATATATATATATATATATATATATATATATTATAAGTAGTTTTACACAAGCTAAGTTGATAAATACTAACGTATTGCAATTAATAAGATGAAATAATAACCTAGACTTTTTTAAGTAAAGCCCAAATGATCATTTCAAATCGAGCTAGTAATTGAAAGAAGGAAAATATAAGGCCTTAGACAGGATTTGAACCTGCATCTCAGTTTTGCCGGAACTGTGTGTTTACCAATTACGCTACCGAGGCCGATGGCTATAATTGGGAAATTTACAAATCTAAATCGTGTACAGTACCATATATAAACCTAACTTTCAATTACGTTTAGCATTTTTGTCAATCATATCTGACATTGTTAAGTTTTTGACTTATGTCAGATATAGACAGGAAGCAACGCTCAAAATCACGGCTATCAGTCAATCAATCAATCAAATCACTTTATTAATATCATATGTATCATTTATCCCAAAATTTATATGCTATGAATTCAATCTAAAGTCACCAAAAACAACCCCTTTTTACCAAAGAAACCTGGAACGTTCTAAACTCCTTTATAATATGTTACGTAAGTTTAACATATGCAATGTTTGTTGCTGACTTCGTTACACTCTTTATATAAATTGAGTAAATTCAGTATTAAAATTTAAATAAAAAAATATCTTAAAATTAAATAAATCTGGCCTGCTACGGCTTGTTCGAATTGTGGATCAACACCCCTTTGTTGTCCTCCTTCGTTGAACCATTGTTTGAGTACAGTCACCCCTCGTTTCCCATAAATTACTTTATGCTTCTTTCTTTTATTTGCATTGAATCTCGCAACTCCAAATTGTACCAGAATTGTACCAAAATATAATTGTCGACGCTGATTTGAATTGTAATATTATATTGACCCAGATTTGAATTGTTCTTGTCGATGCATACTTGAATTATTCAAAAATACACCACCAATTTGAATTATTCTCATCAACACATTTAAATTATTGTATCTATCCACACATTTGAATTATTCTTCTCATCAACCATTCAAAATATTCTATCCACTCGAATTATAAAAATGTACCATAGATTCGAAATATTCAGAAATGTACCATCATTCGAGTTATTAACATCACATTCGAAGCCCTATTATTATATTATTAGTTTAAATAAATTACCCCAAATTCTACTCACGTTAAACAGCAAAAGAAGTCTTCATAATTGTAGCAATATTATCACTTGATATTTTATTAAATATTTAAAATTACGCGTGACTCTCTGGTTTCACAATTACGCAGCTTTGCCCTGTCTGAGTTTAAAACTGACTCCTCTTATCATTGCTCGGTGTTAATATAGGCTGTTCCCACTTACATGTGGGCTGGGTTTTCAACAGTTTTGTAGATAGCTCAACCAACCAGATCTTTAATATTCCCCTGCATTTTCTGATGTAATTTCTTAGGTTTTCGGTGTAATGGTGTTTGTTTGATACCTTATTATTCGCTATCTTGACCATACCTTGTTTTGTTTAGATATCGCCTTTTGGATATTGTACAAAATAAATGATGTAACTTTAATTCTACTTTAGTTTATTTTTTATGCGTTTTCTTATCAAAAAATGTCTATTATTTCACCGTAATTACATAAAGCTTTGTTAGATCTTATCTCTTATCTTCGTATTTGTTTTATAACTAATTAGAACACTTCTCAACGCATGTTTAATTACATGTACTATCATTTCCTCTGAGTATGCATACTTTTGTTGAAAGGTATGCTCACTGGCATTACTTAAAATTAATAAAGGTCTATATACAGAGTGTTAAATACTCGCTATTTGCATAATGTATGAATTACCTATTTCTCTGCTAAATACGCGTTCTATTGTTGTAAGATATGCTTCCTTGTATCGCTTAAAGCTAATTATGGTCTATATACAGGGTGTTAAATGTTTACTATTTACATAATATACGAATTACTTTAATTTTCTGCTAAATAAATGCAGTTTTCTGCTTCCTATTGCAATTTATGGTTACCATACGACCCTTGCTATTCAATACACCCCTAAACCACCCCTTATCACAGCATTATATATATATATATACTCTAACGGTATATTATTAAAAGTGAAACAAGATTTAGACTTATAAGTATGAAATTCTTTGGTAGAATGGTATTTTTTATTTTTTCTACAAAATCAAAGGTATCTTTGATATAATAATAATAATAATAATTCTTTATTGTCATTAAATGAACAATCCTAAGGAGCAGTATCAAATATAATTTGCTCTACTTACTACTCTTTAATAAACAGAAGAAAAACAAACAATCTAATACTACAATAATACTACAATACAGATTCACTAGGTTTAATTTAATTTAAATTCAGTTAAAAATTTAATGATTACCATATTCGCTCTATTAATACATTTAATACACAGTTAGATGTAAGCATCTGCTACCCAAACAACTAACATAACATAATAATTAAGTTATTTTGACATTCTTGACATTTTCAAAGCTACCTGCAGGTGGTTATACAACACACTCACATGTATCCATGTACTCATCAGTTCATTACAACTTACCACATGCTCATTAGCATGCATGCTCAACCTCACCTCAACCACAATCACAAACACAAATGCAGACATACACACCCACTCTGAAAATACACGCCCACTCACACATACCCATACGTATACCCACACACACACACACACACACACACATATTCATGCTCAGGTCCCCATGAACACCCACACCTGTGTTCACTACTATGTTGGCCTAGGGTCATTTTGATTATTAAATAAGTATCTCCTGAGAGTAGTTTTAAAGGTACTTAAAGATTTATTAAATATGCTAGGGTATATCAGATTAATTTTAGTATAACAAAAATAGGCTTGGTATGAAAAAGAACGTTTAAAAAGAGATGCTTGATGTAACGGGGGTGATATTACACCCTTATTGCGTACGTTTATGTTGTGTACATCAGAACAATAAGTAATTTTACAAGCTAAATACTGAGGCTTCATGTTATTAATAATTTTATGGTAAAAACAGGCAGTTGTAAGTTTTCGTCTATTAACCATATTCAACCAGTTGGCATCCTTCAACTTATGCAATATATGTTCATATTTCCTAATGAGATATGTAAACCTCGAACAAGAATTTTGAATCCGTTGTATTTGGTAAGTAGTAGTTGAATCCAAACAGGCAGCATAGACAGGTACACAATTTACAAGCTGGCTTAGGACCAGCGTTTCACACAGCATAAGTTTGGTTGATACTGGCAATAATTGTCGCAGGGGAAATATTGCTTTCAAGTTAGCATAACACTTTTGCATGCATTTTTTAATATACAAGCTGTATCTGAAAGAGTTGTCCATTGTAAGTCCTAGGTTGCATGCAGATTGAGAGATTGGTATAGTATGATTCATAACTATAATTGATATATTGTTTTGGATATCTCAAACATAATTCTTATTACCAAATAGAAGTACAACAGTCTTGGAAGGGTTGAGTAACAGATTATGCCGGTGCGAAAAAATTGCAAGGGAGTTTAGGTCTTTATTAAAGTTCGAGACGGCTTCTGTTGCTTCATTTGGATAAAATGACAGATATATTTGGACATCATCCGCAAACATATGGTACCTGCTAAAGTAAAGAACTTTACAAAGCGAAGCAGTGTATATGCTGTAAAGTAGTGGCCCAAGAACAGATCCTTGAGGCACACCAGCCACAACAGGTAGAGGATCTGATAATTCCGTGCCTATTTTAACCCTCTGTATTCGGTTTGACAAATAACTTTCTAACAAGCTACAAGATGATGCACTAAAACCATAAAAGGATAGTATATGTAATAGAAGCGCATGATTGAATGTATCAAATGCCTTGCTAAAGTCTAGCAAGGCCAAAAGAGTTATTTTCCTATTATCCGTAGCTATTAGAATATCATCTGTGACTTTTGCCAGAGCGGTTGTACAACTGTAATTTTTCCTGAATCCTGATTGAAAAGGGGGGTAGAATGCTCTTTTCATTAATATAATCGACTATTTGTTTGTTCATTACTTGTTCAATAACTTTTGATAAGGTAGGTAAAATGCTAATGGGTCTCGGGTCTTTAAATTGCTCTGGCATGGGTATTTTTGGTATCGGAATGCTTATAGAAGCCTTCCAGTTGTTGGGGAAAATTCCTCGGAGAAAACATTCGTTAATTAAATGAGTTAAATATGATAGGATTTTTGGGCAACACAACAGTAACATCTTTATACTAATACCATCGATTCCTGTCGAACTGGTTTTGATATTTAGTAGAATTTTATAAACAGTATCCTGATTCACATATTTGAAGTGCATCATATTCTCATTAACCACACTAGGCACCCTGTAATTTGACATTAGTAGATCGTCCAATAATGGGTTACTATTGATGGTACCTTGGTTAGCATAATACTGGTTTAATTGGTTACAATCAGACAGATGTGGTGGGACTTGCGCAACAACCCTAGTTTTACTGGTAAACTTTCTAATCTCCTTCCAAGTCTGTTTAATGTTCATATTTGTTAATTTTAAGTGATAGTATGCTCTTCGTTCTGCGTTTGTTGTTTTATTGGTCAAATTATGGAGAGCTTTAAAATATTGCCAGTCTTTATCTTTGTTAGTTTTAATAAATTTTTTTCTTAGCTTTGTCTCTAAGAGACATAAGCAATCGGAGGTTATCAGTAACCCACGGTTCTCTTTGTTTAGATACACTAAATGAAGTAATAGGAGCATGTGTATTAAATAGTTGACGAATGCTATCTTCCAGTAATTCCACTTTCTGGTTAATGTTTGTCATAAAAAATATCTGTTGAAAAGGAATTCGTTGGAGATCATTATTAAATAATTCAGTATTAATAATAATAATAATATGGATTGTTGTAATTATAGGCTTTGGTCATGTTTCTTGAAATATATTTAGAAAGATTGTATGTAGGTGAATTTATTGTTGAAATGACTGGTCGTAACGGAATATCAGATTTGTATATTTTGGGTTTGCCAAAATATTTGGGTGCGTGGCTTTTATGTGATTTTAATAGTTTGCTGGTATTTTTATCAATCATATTTCTGTTCGCTAGGTCTGTAATTAGTTTGTTTATTTTGGTTTGAATTGTTATTGTTGGGTCCCTTGGTAAAGGTCTATAATAACTTGTATCTGTAACTACTGCAGTGGTTTGAACAGTTTTTAAAAATTTCCTAAAAAATATCCCAATATGAGCATTGTATAAAACGTTATAAGAATGTTTACATAATTATATTAAAAAAAAATTCCGAACAAAAACTTACTTGCCGTTTGGCTTAAAGCCAATTCTTCCATTCGCATTCAACAATTACACATTTTTAAAATATCTATTACACCACATCAAATAATGAATGGATGAGATAAAACTTTTTGTTGTTGAATATTTTATAATCGCCTCTTGGCAACATTGCGGGGACTCGTATGTACATCAAAGAAGCCATTTATGAACAGTGGGTCTCGCATGCAAGTTATATATTGTAAAGGGACTCACGCTGCAAACATGTATTTTTAATTTTAGGAATATGTCCCCTCAAAATGGGTTATTATTCAATGTTATTAGATCTTTCCAAAACACTACAATATTTAGTCTAAGAAGCATCCCTTTTGGTGGGCCTCGGGTGGACTGTTCAATATACAGACCCTCGCTTTCGTAAATGGATACATATATATATATATATATATATATATATATATATATATATATATATTATAAGTAGTTTTTACACAAGCTAAGTTGATAAATACTAACGTATTGCAATTAATAAGATGAAATAATAACCTAGACTTTTTTAAGTAAAGCCCAAATGATCATTTCAAATCGAGCTAGTAATTGAAAGAAGGAAAATATAAGGCCTTAGACAGGATTTGAACCTGCATCTCAGTTTTGCCGGAACTGTGTGTTTACCAATTACGCTACCGAGGCCGATGGCTATAATTGGGAAATTTACAAATCTAAATCGTGTACAGTACCATATATAAACCTAACTTTCAATTACGTTTAGCATTTTTGTCAATCATATCTGACATTGTTAAGTTTTTGACTTATGTCAGATATAGACAGGAAGCAACGCTCAAAATCACGGCTATCAGTCAATCAATCAATCAAATCACTTTATTGGTTTTATACCAAAAGGGATAGAATTCAGCACTGCTGATTTTAGATTCCACCCTTAAATATAAAATACAAAATATACGATTATATACATAATACAATAAACATCTATGATAGTCTAAGACAGTCGCTGCTCCCTTATTAATACATCATAAAATTTTAGTCTAAATATATTTTTATTATTAGTCTCGTAAAATAGTGTTCTATATTTGTTTATTAAAACAGGTGCTACATAAGCATAACATGATTCAAATTTCTTTGTTGAGTGTTGCGGAATACTGAAATCATTTGTATTTCGTAGGTTAATACTATGCTGAGTAGCTCTGATTTGTATAGCTTCTAACAGGTAGTTTGGTCTACATTTGGCTAATGTAGCATATATGTACACAGCGAAAAGGAGTTCTGCACGTTTATCATATTTAAGTATACTCTTAGAATTATAGTATGGTGTTATATGTTGCTTACGTTCAATATTATATGAATATCTAAAACATACATTCTGAAGTACTTGTATTCTTTGCCTTAAGTAGCCTGCCAAAAATTTATAGTAAACTACACTACAGTAATCTATATGACACAACACAACACTATTACATAAGTTCCATTTAATGTTTGAGCTTAACAGAAATTTGTATCTGTAAAGGGTCCGCATTTTACTATAACACAAACCTATTCTTTTGTTGATATGTTTTTCAAACGTAAGATGCTTGTCGAAAGAAAGGCCTAAATATTTAACACAGTCAGCAAATGTCACTACCTTATTGTTTATTTTGATATCTAGAGATCTTTGCACTTCAGATTTAACATGGTTTACCTGTGAACCAACGAGTAATGCAAGTGTTTTGTTAGCATTAAGGATAAGACCATTGTCGTGTACCCATTTATCCACTACAACAAGATTTTCATTCAGTTTTACTATTGCATCATCGACAAGTGAAACATTACTAGAAACATAAAGTAGGATATCATCTGCATACATATGATATTTGCATTCTGGTGATAGTATTTCTGGAAAATCTGACGTAAAAATAGCAAAGAGTAGAGGGCCCAAGATACTACCCTGTGGAACACCTCGTGAAACACAGCGGAACTGGGACTGTTGTCCATGTAGTTTAACTGATTGCTGTCTGTTACTCAAATAGTCTTTAAACAAATCTGTTGCAATATTATCGCACCCATAGAAACGAAGCTTAGCAACAAGCAGGTTATGATTGATTAAGTCAAACGCCTTACTGAAGTCTAGAAATAATAGATAAACAATATTTGATGCATCAATTGAGCATGTAAGATCATTAACAACCTTACTTAGTGCAGTTGCTGTGCTATAGCCAGTGCGAAATCCAGATTGGAATGTGGGTAACAAGTTCCATTTGGATATGTGTTCAATTAGTTGTGTGTAAACTATGTGTTCCATAACCTTTGACATTATAGGCAATATACTAATTGGGCGTAAATCAGCATATGTAGTAGCCAGAGGTTTTTTAGCAATTGGAGTGATAGTCGAATATTTCCAAGCTATAGGGAATTTGCCTGATTCTAGTGATACATTTATAATATGCGTTAAAACATTAATAATGAATGGCATTACCAACACTAGTATTTTCTTATTTATGCCATCAAATCCTTGAGCATTAGACCTGATCTTCATGATCGATTTCTCTACCACATTTACATTTACTGGTTGTAGAATGAATGGCCCATTTATAGCTTTGTGAATGTTTTGATTGTAAAGTTCATTTGATGACTTGGTATTGATCGATCTGGGATGGATTCAATAAAAATTCGTTGACTTCATCAGGATTTTGAATTTCATTTGAAATTTGGGTTTTCGTTTTGAATGTATTTGACATCTATCAAAAATATTCCATAGCTGCTTAGGATTGTTAATATTATTCCTGCATTGATATTCAAGATATGCTTTTTTCATTCCTTACTGCTGTTGTGATAATGTTTTTAGGTCTTTATAAAAGCGAAGCTTAGTATTGTTCTTAGTCTTAATATACTTGCTATATTCCAAATGCCGTAGACGTATCATCAGTCTGATGGTGGGCGTTATATATGGTGACGTTTTCTTTTTATATAAGCTGTACGTATTGGAGCATGTTCATTAAATAATAATGTTATTGCATTATTAAGATAATTCACTTTATCATTGAGGTCTGGTAATGATCTTATTAAATCCCATTGAATGTGACTAGCATCATAATTAAAGTTATTCATATTAAAGTTCTTAAAACATCTGTATGTGAAGCAGTATGGCTCATGTTTGCGTACATTTACATCAAATGTACAAAGTACTGCTCTGTGATCAGTCATGTGATAGAGATCGATAGTTTCACATGATATCATATTGATTTGAGGACTGGCACATACTATATCGATTAATGTTGATGTAGTTTCAGTAATTCGTGTTGGATTCTTCACATGTTGTGTAAGATTGAAAATGTTCAACAGTGAACTTAATTTTTTACACCTTGTGTCATGTTGAATGAAGTCAAGATTTACATCCCCAATAAGAATGATATCATCATATGTTGTACAAACATGTGAAAGAACCAGTTCAAGATCATTTAAACATTCCAATGATGTACTCGGTGGTCTATAAATAAGTCCTGCTGCAATGTTATGTTTGTTGGTTTTAATGCTAATCCATAATTGTTCTAACTGAGGATGTTCAACATAATTTATATCCAACATTTTATGCGCCAGACTGCTGGCAATATACCAGCATAATCCCCCACCTATAGTTGGGCGATCATTTCTTATCAAATTGTAACCTGCAATGCTAATCAATGCAGATGGAAAGTTACTTGAGAGCCATGTTTCTGCAACCCCTATAAGATCACAATCATTTAATGAAATAAAAGATACAAAATCATCGAAACAGGAATTGATGGAACGAATATTTATAAGACATAACCGCAATGGCTGGATTATTTGCTGATTTTTTAGGTCATGTGAGATATTGTAAACAGTTTTTTGATGTAGTTGCTATATAGGAGTATAGTATTCTATCTTTGCAGCGTCTCTTTTGTATGCTTGTATATAACAGGGACATTCTTTGTGTACAGCAGGATGCCTGTTATCAATATCCATGTTCAACTTTTCCTTTGCATATGTACAGTTTGAGCATTTGTTAACATCAGAGCTGCAGTTTTATAGTTGTGTTTTCCAGCACACAACGAACATGTTATTTCCGACTTACAATCCTGAGCATGATGATTGAACTTGAGGCAATTGAAGCACTGAGTTACGTTGATATGATTGTATATGATACCCATTGACCAACCAATTGCAGCTGTTTTCATATTTATTAGATGGTTATGTGTTTTCGATCAGCTTCCAAAATGATTGTTGACTTTCTCATCTTTTTATTTTCAATGACTTTTAAAACTTTAATATGGAAGCTGTTTTCTTCAGAATGTATTTTATTTTGTTTGATTATTTTTCTAGGATTTGAGTGTGATCCATTCCATCTACATCGTCATGTTTAACGTTAACTATTCGTACTTTTGGTTTTTTAGATTAGGGCTTCTACATTATATCTTTTACCTAACTTTTCTGCAATCTTATTTTGTAGCATATCACGATCCATTTCAGTTCTGCACCCAATGACAACTTTGCCTTTTGATGCCTCAAATACTTTAGATACATTAATCCCCATTTCAACAGGGTTGATTGCATCTTTAATTTCAGATTTAGTATCCTTACTTTGCTGAATGTTTACTGGTTTTACCACAAGTATTGGATCAGATTTTGTTATGCTAGCATACGTTTTCATGGGTTCATTGGTCATATTAAGTTGATGGGTAGTGAGTTTTTGGAAGCCATCTCCATGAATTCAGTTTTAAAACTTTCAAACATTGTACTGAGATTTTCAATATTTCTTGATTGCTTAATTGGATAATGTTTTGTATGTAATTGTCATCATTACTAACACTAGACAAGCATTCTTTGCAGTGGAATAGAAGCACCCTCTTTTGAGTTCAAGGCATCGAACTTCAGAAGAGGTAATATTACTGCATACATCACAAAGTAGCTTTTTACATTTATCACAGGTAAAAACTTTATTACTTACTTTACACAAAGTACAGCTCAACATTTTCAATCTCCCTGTACATTCAATAATATATATTGGTATTTAATAAATAGATATTGCTTATCACAGCTTTATATTTACCACATTCTTTTATCATACCAGGCATTCAGCATATGCTTGATAATTTGGTGTTATATCTTATTTTATTTAACTTAAATGTCTTCAATATTACAAGTAATGAAAGTTCTATTTTATGTAACTGTAGGGTCCTTATGTATCAGATTCAGCTGAGCTGTAGTTCAAATTACTGGATGCACTACACTGATTAATTTGATACCAAATTTATAAATTAAAACTTAATTGTTGCAATGTGTTTAATTTATTACTGTAAGCACAAATTTATACATCTGTACACAACAAAAGTTAGTTCGATATATAAGCCAAGTATTAATATATAAATATTATAAGTAGTTTTTTACACAAGGTAAGTTGATAAATCCTAACGTATTGCAATTAATAAGATGAAATAATAACCTAGACTTTTTAAGTAAAGCCCAAATGATCATTTCAAATCGAGCTAGTAATTGTAATAGTAATTTTCCTTCTTTCAATTACTAGCTCGATTTGAAATAATCATTTGGGCTTTACTTAAAAAGTCTAGGTTATTATTTCATCTTATTAATTGCAATACGTTAGTATTTGTCAACTTACCTTGTGTAAAAAACTACTTATAATATTTATATATTAATACTTGGCTTATAGCCGTAATTTTGAGCTTTGCTGTCTATATCTGACATAAGTCAAAAACTTGACAATTTCAGATATGATTGACAAAAATGCTAAACGTAATTGAAAGTTAGGTTTATATATGGTACTGTACACGATTTAGATTTGTAAATTTCCCAATTATAACCATCGGCCTCGGTAGCGTAATTGGTAAACACACAGTTCCGGCAAAACTGAGATGCAGGTTCAAATTCTGTCCAAGGCCTTATATTTTCCTTTTTTCAATTACTAGCTCGATTTGAAATGATCATTTGGGCTTTACTTAAAAAGTCTAGGTTATTATTTCATCTTATTAATTGTTTTATATATATATATATATATATATATATATATATATATATTGCTGTGAATCCACCAAAATCCGGGAACTACGGTTTTCGAATCGAGCCCCACAGATTGGGCGTCAAGAATGCTGTGAAACCTACAAAAAGCTATTAACTTAACTGGTCCGTTGACTTTCTTCTGTTAATCGCCTCTTTACTCTTTTCCGCCTCGGCTGCTCACCTAGTTAATTCTTTCATCCTCATTCAAGAAAAAAACAAATACATTCCTACTACAAACATCAACGTTAACTCTATTTACATCAATATTCATAATACATTAAAATTTCAAAATTAAATTTCAGCATAAATTTCAGTATCATAAAATTTCAAGATTAAATTTGTTATCATTTTAATTTGCATCCAGAATTAAAGTCTTTGTAGGATGCCTACTAATTAATATAACAATATATGCAGACCTGAGTCTGAGTACAAAGGGAGCATCTCCCACCCCTTTACGTTAATTAACCAGGTTCGTCTAATTGAGCTCAAAGACATACCCAAATTTTCATCATAATCCAGAACATAAATACTAAATACCCATTTCTACTTAAACAAGAAAATTTCACCTTAAAATTAAAAATTTGTTGTTAGTACAATTTCACTACTGTCCATTTTAAGTAAATAAATTATAAAGTTATTCAACACACACCAAAACATCAAAAATCGAACAACAAAGCATAAGTTACCTGAAGGTTAATGCACTCGTGGCTCCAATGTACATCGTCCTCTGTTAATCACACCATTCCAACTGGGTTATGTTTAGGTCCTTGGATTACTGGTCGCCTTTAAAATTTTCTACACCACCATTCATCTAAAGTTGTTTCAGTGCTTTTCCGGAACTCATCTGTGTATATCTGTATCTTGTTTTGTGGATCCAGTCACGTCCACGAACCACTTAATCATTAACACCCCCGAAAAATAGCAAAGAAATTCATACTTCTTTCACGCTATACGCCAAAACTGCCTACTTTTGTGTATTCATTTGTCGTTGCAAATTTGAATAATTGGTACAGTGATACTAGACTTTATTACCTTGTATCTTCTTTTCTAAGTGCACTAAATTACTTTCATCGTAGTACGTAAAGAGCAAACTGTTTTAAAGTATTAAATAATCACCAAAATATACGAGCAAACTGTTTAAATTATTCAATCAACATCGAAAAACTAAGAGAGAGAAACTCATATTAACACGGGTATATATAATAGCCCGCCCGTGCGTCGGTATTGTTCCGCAAACGGACAATTTCCAGAATTTCGTCATTCTATGTTCCCTTTTCGATCGCTCGGCACCGCTTCTACAAAATTTGCACACGTCCAAGTTTAAAATCTATGAAATTTCGACACGGCTCGCAACGTCTGAGAATAACTAATTAATTTTTATACAGAAATGTTATTTTTACCTCTCATGTTTGCCTCTTATTTTCAACCAATCGCAACCCAGTGACGTTGCTCAAATCACGCCTTTTACTATCTGTGTCTCTGTCTTGCGCATATTATCCGTCTCTATCTACCCTGTTCTGAGTGGTACTAATCGATATTCTTTAGTATCGGTTATTTTCAATCCACGTGGACTGTGAAATAACCCACCTTATTAGCATTTCCCGTAAATATTAAGCGACGGTTTCTCCAACATTCTCTGTAACCATTTGTTATCTGCAAAATTTACGCAGAATGAGCCTTTTAAAAATACGCAGGTGTTCAATCGTCCTACTTCTAAATAACACTTCTACGATTTGAATATTATTGGGTTTTTTTATAAGCTTTTATGCATATTATATGTTACTAATGGTTCAATTAACTCCAATTAAAATAATACCTTTTAATTTTTAGTGAATCCTAATTAAATATTAATTATTATTTGTACCTTTAGTTTAATACCGGTTACTTAAAATTGAGTTAATTAATATAAATTTTGCACGTAATTTCTCTTTGATTCTTTGAACAATTAAATTAAATACACGTTGAGCATTTTAATACTGCTTCTTTTTATAGAAAGCGTCTTGTAAATAATTTAAATATCTTATTTTTAATGAAACGAATGAATTTTTATGCTTCACGGTTTTAATAACGCGTACCTTTTCCCAAAGCTTCTACACGGTAATTAAAATTATTTGATGTGATTATTTAATTTTCTACCCTGATCTAAATTTGAGTATTTTCCCCCTATTTAAATACAAATAATCCCACTTATTTGAATTCAAATATAAAACATTTAAATCGCAAACAAAATTTACAAAAAAATTGCCTATCTCTCTCTACCCTTATCTATCTAACTTACCTAACTTATATCCAATCCAAAAAAAATATTTACACCTATCCTATATCCCTATCCTATTCCTAACTCTCACCTAATTCTATAAACATCCTATATACCTATCCTATTCCTAACTTTTAACTATACTCACTTCCCCCTACCTAATCCTATATACCTATCTTATTCTTCTTCTATTCCTAACTTTCCACTAATCTTATAAGAAATATCTACACTTAACCTATCTTATTTTCTTCCTACATTTAATTTTCCTTCTCATCCTATATACCTATATCTAACTATCTCCCATATTTATCCTATACCTAGCTTTATTTTCTATAAACCCCTACTTCTACTCTTCTATATACACCTATTCTATCCCTATCCTATTTAAATTTTACTCTATTATACACCTATTTTTCCTGTGGTGCTGGTTCTCCGGTATAAGGGAATAGTAGGTTGACGTGAAACCGTCCCCTCTCATTTCCCGTCCCTACTTCCCTTAATAAATACGTGCACTCCCCTACTACTTCACCTATCTCAAAAGGTCCCTCATAGGGCAAGTGTAGTTTAGCACATGTCATCTTATCTCTCTTCCCTACTCTCAAGCTTTTTACTACTACCTGGTCTCCCACTTTAAATTTTACCCTCTTTCTAATTCTCGCGTTCATCTTCCTTGTATATTTTCAGCTCTTCCTTAACCTCTCCCTCACATCTACCAAAAGTTGTTGAAATTCATCGTCCCTAGGCACAATTTGCCATGGTCTTTCGGGATACTGTTTCTTTATAAGCATAATGGGACTGGTTTCTGTCACGGTACTAGGGGTTTCATTGATAAAAGATTCTACCTTGGACAAATTGTCCTCCCATAAACGATGATTCCTATGTGAAGCCAAACGCAAGAATTTAACTGTCTCTTGAATATATCGCTCAGCTGGATTAGCTTGAGGATGCCTTATGCTACAAAACACCACTTTAATGTTTTGCCTCTCCCAATAATCCCTAAATCTTTGATTATTAAAATATGTAGCATTGTCTGCTAATACTCGTTTAAAAGTTCCTACTTCCCTACAAAATTGTTCCAATTTCTTGTTTGTTCCGACTGTGTTACAATCCCGAGTGGGATATAATTTGGTAAATTTCGAAAACACATCAGTCACAATCAGCACATGTTTGTGTCCCTTTGTACTTCAGACTAGATTACTCAAATAATCAATAGCAACTAAGTCCAGGGGATTTTGTACGTGTATACTTTCTACCACATCTTGACTCGTACTATTTTTGTACTTTCCTAAAGTACATAAGTGACAAGTGTTGATGACTGACTTTACTAACCCTAAGTCTTTAGTTGAAAAAACGTTTCCTAAAATTAACCATGTCTTTCGGATCCCTATGTGACCATATCTTAAATGCAGATCTTTGATAATTAATTTTGCTTGTACCCTATCCAGTACATACATTTCCAAGTCTTGAATTTTTTTACACAAAAATCCGTTTATCATATGGAAGTTTTTAAATCCCGGTTCGTTTTCTAACTTCGTTCTAATAATCTGTAACTCCTCACTCTGCCTCTGGTTCCTCAAGATCTCCTCTTCTCCATATACTGAATCATTTTGTAGTAGACTGTTCATGGCAATCATGATGTCACACGGTCTTTTGTTATCCTTGTCTCGGTTTCTACTAAACGCGTCTGCTATAAAATTGTTTTCTCCCTTAATATATTTAATCTCAAAGTCAAACTCCTGTAGTAACAGCCCCCACCGATATACTCGATTATTCGAAAATCTTGTATTCATCAACGCACACAATGCCGAATGATCCGTTTCGATTACAAAATGTCTTCCGATCAAAAAAAATTTTAACTTTGTAACCCCAAACACCACTGCAGCCATCTCCTTTTCACTAATTGTGTAATTTACTTCATGCGGCTTCAGTGTGCGCGAAACAAAAGATATGGGCACCTCTTCCCCCTCTTGTACTTGGTACAACTCTGCTGCTAAAGCACTATCCGATGCATCCGTCCTCAGTACAAAACCTACATCAAATCTGGGATGCCTCAAAATTAGTTGGTCGTGAAATTGTTCCAACAGTGTTAAATAGGCTGCCTCTTGACTCTCCGTCCAACTCCATCGTACTCCTTTCTTCAGAAGTTTAAACAATGGACCCGCTTTTTCAGCAAATCCCGGTACAAACTTCTTATAAAAGTTAAGGACCCCCAAAAAAGCTCTTAATTTCTTAATGTTATTAGGTCTCGGATATGTCAACAGTTCGGACAATCTTTCTTTATCGATACACATACCTTGAATGTTCACCACGTACCCCAGAAATTTAACAGTTTTTGAAAAAAAATCACATTTTTCTATATTCAGCCTCAATCCAGCTAATTTAAGCTCTAATAATATTCGTTCTAAATGGGAGTAATGTTGTTCCTCAGTTTCACTAAAAATTAATATATCATCCACATAGTGTATGCAGAACTGCTCATATGCTCCTAAAATTGCTTGCATCGCCTTAATTAATGCTGCACTTGACGTTCACAAACCATACGGTACTACCTTAAAATTATAGATTTTTCCCTCTACGGAAAATCCTGTGTACCTTCTAGAATTCTTGTGTAATGGAATCAGCCAGAATGAATTCCTTAAATCTAATTTACTAAAAATAAACTTGCCACTCAATCTCGTCAAAAGTGTGTCCATGGATGGTGGACAATGGAATTGCGGTTTGGTCCGTTGATTAATTTTTCGTGCATCTAAACATAAACGAATGCTATCATCCTTTTTCTTAACTACCACCAACGGATTTATGAAATGAGTGTTTGAAACCTCTATTATGCCATCTTCCAACATTTTATTTAATTCTGCCTTCACCTGCTCCCGATATGCTGCTGGAATAGGATAAACCTTTGCGTTGAACGGTTCTGAATTATCCACTTCCAATATGTGCTCATAGCCTAACGCTGTGCTTGCTTCTACCCCCACTAATTCTGCATGTTTTTGTAATAAAGCTTGAACCTCTACTCTCCTTTCCTCTGGACATCTTATCGTGTTGATCTGTTTACCTTCATCATCCTCTACCTCTACTACATTAATACTCAACCCCGTGTCATCCTCTGTGACTTCATAACTGCCCTTCCATGGCACTACCCTATCCTTAATCCTTACTACCTTCCTTTCCATATCTATCAAAACCCCTAACTGCATCATACAGTCAACACCTAAAATACTCTGAAACTTCAGTCCAGGTACAATTACAAACTCCTGTTCACAGCTTAAACCTCCTATATCTATCCTAAGCACCACAACACTATTCACTACAGCAAACTTCTTTTTATTTGGAGCTACTAAATGACTATGCTTTATAGGCATAATTCTATCACAAACCTTATCCCTAATTTTGCTGACGAATTCCTCCGATATTAAACTCGCCTCTGCCCCTGTATCAAGTAATACTTCTACATTATTCTCAAAAATTTCTATATTAATAATTGGCAAACATAATTTTTCTACAGTTTCTGGCTCTACTTCCTCCTCAATTTTAAAAAATTCACGTGGATGTTCATATACATTTACACTGAAATCTAGTGGTCTGTCGCGTTCTAAAAATCCTGTCTCGTCCTGTTTTCAGTGCTTGGTCCTGGCTGTGCTCCTACAACCTGTGCGTACGTCCTCCTTGTATTTATTTCCGTGTCTCTGTCTCTATTCGGCGTGCTCGTCACAGTCCTGTTTACTTCCGGTAAACTGTTCCGTCTCATGTAACTAGGTCTTGGCGTCGGTCCCCTAGTCGCACTATTACTTCTGTATTCCTGTCCTCGTCATTCCCAATTCGGTCGAAAATTCCTATTGTAGTCCGGCCGTCTCGCAAAATTCTGTGTTCTGTTGTCAAACCTAACCGTGTTAATGTTTCGTTCTCGTATTTCTCTTGTCCGTCCTACACATACATCGTCATATCTCTGCAAATACTCTAAAAAGGTCTCCCGTTCTGTGATATTTTGTAAGGCCACGTGTTGTCTAATTTCCAGTTCAAAATGTCGTGATAAGTACTTGATTATCTGTCTGTCCGTCACTGGTGGATTCAGTTGTTTGGCCACACTGTACTTTCGAATGGCATATTGTTCCCTAGAACCTGCAAACTCTCCCTTA
Source organism: Platerodrilus igneus (assembly GCA_036346225.1). Lineage (NCBI taxonomy): Eukaryota > Metazoa > Arthropoda > Insecta > Coleoptera > Lycidae > Platerodrilus > Platerodrilus igneus. The sequence goes on along the minus strand of JARFIW010001257.1, from coordinate 322,903 downwards.
AATTTTCCTGTAATCAAGTCGTCCCTAATCTGGTCCTGTTTGTGATCACTCCAGTAGTGTTGTAAAAATTTGTTTTCAAAGTCCTGATACGTGTCTATGTCCTGTCCTACTAAATTGTACCATACTTCCGCATTGTCCTTTAATAAAGCCTTTATCGTATTCAGTTTAGTCTGTTCGTCAAATAAATTTCCCACTAGATTTCGTACACTATTAATAAAAATTTGTGGATTTACCCTGTTATCGCCATAAAACTTCATGTGTTGGTCCAATGATACTCCACCTGTATAAAATCTAGGACCATCCCCCGTTAAACTTGACATGTTGTATTTGATACTACTAACTTCGCGTTCTACTACGCGTTCTACCCTCCCTACATGAGTCCGTCACTTCAGTCATTTTTATATTAATCACTTCTTCACAAAAAATGCGTACTTCTGACCTTAAATGTCCCATTTCCTGTCGAAGACCTGTAATATCACGCTCATTTTTTTCAACCCTATTTTCTACTTCCCCCAGTTTCACGGTAAGACTATCTTTAAATTCTGTAAATTCTTTAGTATTTTGTTCAATTTTCCCGCTTATCTGCTCTAATTTTTGGTTGGACTCCTCCCTCGCTCTATTCGATTCTTCTCTAGCTCTATTACATTCTTCCCTAGCTAATCGCATTTCCTCTAACATTCTCATCATTAACTCATTTCCTTGATCCCCTGATTCCGTCCTCGACTGATCTCTACTGCCTCCAGCTTCTTCCATTTTCGAATTTTTCCCACACAATGCACTATCGTCACTTCCAATTTCCACTCCTTGACTCATTAACCACTCCTTTCTCTGCATACGTTCTAATCACTCTCACACACTCTAAAATACTCTTAAATTTATACACAAACAGAAACTCTCTCTCTCAGATCGCCAGTTTCCTGGAATAAAATCACAAAATTATATTTGGAACTCGAGCCTCACTTTTGGGTCGCCAAGAATACTGTGAATCCACCAAAATCCGGGAACTACGGTTTTCGAATCGAGCCCCACAGATTGGGCGTCAAGAATGCTGTGAAATCTACAAAAAGCTATTAACTTAACTGGTCCGTTGACTTTCTTCTGTTAATCGCCTCTTTACTCTTTTCCGCCTCGGCTGCTCACCTAGTTAATTCTTTCATCCTCATTCAAGAAAAAAACAAATACATTCCTACTACAAACATCAACGTTAACTCTATTTACATCAATATTCATAATACATTAAAATTTCAAAATTAAATTTCAGCATAAATTTCAGTATCATAAAATTTCAAGATTAAATTTGTTATCATTTAAATTTGCATCCAGAATTAAAGTCCTTGTAGGATGCCTACTAATTAATATAACAATATATGCAGACCTGAGTCTGAGTACAAAGGAGCATCTCCCACCCTTTACGTTAATTAACCAGGTTCGTCTAATTGAGCTCAAAGACATACCCAAATTTTCATCATAATCCAGAACATAAATACTAAATACCCTTTCTACTTAAACAAGAAAATTTCACCTTAAAATTAAAAATTTGTTGTTAGTACAATTTCACTACTGTCCATTTTAAGTAAATAAATTATAAAGTTATTCAACACACACCAAAACATCAAAATCGAACAACAAAGCATAAGTTACCTGAAGGTTAATGCACTCGTGGCTCCAATGTACATCGTCCTCTGTTAATCACACCATTCCAACTGGGTTATGTTTAGGTCCTTGGATTACTGGTCGCCTTTAAAATTTTCTACACCACCATTCATCTAAAGTTGTTTCAGTGCTTTTCCGGAACTCATCTGTGTATATCTGTATCTTGTTTTGTGGATCCAGTCACGTCCACGAACCACTTAATCATTAACACCCCCCGAAAAATAGCAAAGAAATTCATACTTCTTTCACGCTATACGCCAAAACTGCCTACTTTTGTGTATTCATTTGTCGTTGCAAATTTGAATAATTGGTACAGTGATACTAGACTTTATTACCTTGTATCTTCTTTTCTAAGTGCACTAAATTACTTTCATCGTAGTACGTAAAGAGCAAACTGTTTTAAAGTATTAAATAATCACCAAAATATACGAGCAAACTGTTTAAATTATTCAATCAACATCGAAAAACTAAGAGAGAGAGAAACTCATATTAACACGGGTATATATAATAGCCCGCCCGTGCGTCGGTATTGTCCCGCAAACGGACAATTTCCAGAATTTCGTCATTCTATGTTCCCTTTTCGATCGCTCGGCACCGCTTCTACAAAATTTGCACACGTCCAAGTTTAAAATCTATGAAATTTCGACACGGCTCGCAACGTCTGAGAATAACTAATTAATTTTTATACAGAAATGTTATTTTTACCTCTCATGTTTGCCTCTTATTTTCAACCAATCGCAACCCAGTGACGTTGCTCAAATCACGCCTTTTACTATCTGTGTCTCTGTCTTGCGCATATTATCCGTCTCTATCTACCCTGTTCTGAGTGGTACTAATCGATATTCTTTAGTATCGGTTATTTTCAATCCACGTGGACTGTGAAATAACCCACCTTATTAGCATTTCCCGTAAATATTAAGCGACGGTTTCTCCAACATTCTCTGTAACCATTTGTTATCTGCAAAATTTACGCAGAATGAGCCTTTTAAAAATACGCAGGTGTTCAATCGTCCTACTTCTAAATAACACTTCTACGATTTGAATATTATTGGGTTTTTTTATAAGCTTTTATGCATATTATATGTTACTAATGGTTCAATTAACTCCAATTAAAATAATACCTTTTAATTTTTAGTGAATCCTAATTAAATATTAATTATTATTTGTACCTTTAGTTTAATACCGGTTACTTAAAATTGAGTTAATTAATATAAATTTTGCACGTAATTTCTCTTTGATTCTTTGAACAATTAAATTAAATACACGTTGAGCATTTTAATACTGCTTCTTTTTATAGAAAGCGTCTTGTAAATAATTTAAATCTCTTATTTTTAATGAAACGAATGAATTTTTATGCTTCACGGTTTTAATAACGCGTACCTTTTCCCAAAGCTTCTACACGGTAATTAAAATTATTTGATGTTATTAATTAATTTTCTACTCTGATCTAAATTTGAGTAATATATATATATATATATATATATATATATATATATGACAGAAAAACTTTAAGACATATTATTCTTGTTATTCTACAAACTAGCGAAGTAATTTGAAAACTACAGTGCTCAATAAAATTTAGTGTATGTGAAATATTGAAACTCATAAAGTTGGTTCGATTTTCGCCCTTTCCGAGACATCGTAAGTAGGCCTGCACATTTTAAATTAATTTAGGTGATAAGCCTATTTTAGAGCTTTAAATACTACTTCAGATTTTGGTTCAAATTCTGTTGAAAGCCTGGTCAAAATTTAAGCAACCTCAATTAAGATCTATTACAGTTAATTCTTCTGCAATTCAGTTCATAGCAAATTGGAATGATTTAGCTTTATGGTGGAAAGATGATGTGTAATTTTGTCCAAGAAGTTATCACTGAGAGAGAAGCAAAGGGAGAGGGAGAGGGAGAAAGAGAGAAAAAGACTGAGAGAGTAAAGGGAGGAAGGGTGAGAGGAAGAGAGAGAGAGAGAGAGTGAGAGTGCGAGAGAGCGAGCGAGAGAAAGAGAGAGGAGGGAGAAAGAAACGAGGGAGAGAGGGAGGGCTGGAGAAGAGAGAGAGGAGGGGAGTCGGCGAGAGAGAGAGCATAAAGGGAGGAAGGGGGAGGCGAGAGAGAGTAAAGGGAGAAAGAGGGCAAGAGCGAGAGAGTAAAGGGAGGGGGCGCGAGAGAAAGAGAGAACAACAATGGTCAGTGTCGCTGTATCTGCAGCTCATGTATTTCAGTTAGTAGCGAAGACTAGTTTAGATGCATATTCTTTAGCAATTAAAAACTTTTATATGTTTTTATAGACCATCACAAAAATGCAATCATTGTACAACCATATAATCATTTGATCATCGTTAAAACAAAACTGCTAACACTGTATGATCATAAAAAAATTTCATAAAAAAGTTCTATGTTATATTTTGTTGCTCACAATGGAGGCTAACGTAAAAAAATTAAACTTACGTGATACTGAAGACTTCGGAGTTTTATACTGCCATAAAAAATAATTATTTTTGGATGCAGCAGCTACATGTGTACTGTTCATAGCTACCCACTTGACTTCAATATCAGTGTATTTTCCTTATAAAAAAACAAAAAACATTCCGAACTGTTTAAACTATTAATCCTTACCATCAACTGGTGTTCCCAATGTATTGCACAATAAAAGACCATATTTTCCCATGGGATTGTCAGTATCCAAATGAGTAACCAGAACACAGTGATCCTCACATGCTGCCATAGCTATTAGTACAGGTACAAATTTTGTGTGACACTGAAAGTAAAATCCGAATCAAAATAATAAAATATTAGCTCGAAAGAAAAGTGTGTTCTGTATAATTTTGCTTATTACATACGCTAAACATGTTCAAGTGCTTTTACAAATTACGCAAGTTTGGTATTGTGTACAATAACGCACTAATAATATTAAACATATTCAATGCGTAATTACTATAAAAAGAATTGATAGTTACATAATGTACTTTGAAAAATATATCACCAATGTCTTTAGTTGAAATCAATATAACTTTATCATATGCTAATACTGACAATCAGACCTAGTAGCCAATCTTCTCATTTTTATACAATTTTTCATATTGTCCTATCTACTTATACTTGTCTTAGAACTGATTTATTCTTTACCTTAGCCATATAAATAATTCCTGTCATTTTTATGTAATATCATATTTTAAACTGTTCTAACATCAATCTCTTATCTACCACTACAGTCTATGTTTCAAAATTGTATTAAGCTATATTCCAAAAAGATTTGAGTAGGCTTTTATAGTTCCTGTATAGTATCATTGCCAATGCTAATCTTAAATTTCTTTTGATTTCCTCAGTCTAATAAAGTATTATTTTGGTTTTGTCTTATTATTTTTCTTTTGTAAACTCCAATAAGTATTAAATCTATACTATTTCAAAATTACATTTAATTTCTGCTAAAATTATAATGGTATCTGCATACCTAAGCATTTAAATGATTTCTTTCTATATTTTAATTGTGCCACAAGACACCTTTCATAAATGGGCTAGTGAGTCTGCTAATTCAAAAGTAACTTTACATGCTCTTTACACTTTAACTTGTCTACTTAATATTATCATTCTTATCTTTATTATTTTTATTATTTATTTTATTTTCTTGTCCCGATGAAGCCTTTTACAAAAGTGGGCGACACGTCGATCTTAGTTTATAAAATGACATGGTCCCAACCCGGAACCATAAATATTTATAATGACTCCGGCCGTGAAAGCCTCCGACAATATCACACATTTAAAGCTTATTTGCTGGTATTCTTTTTACAATGGTTTGTGTACCTTCAATTCTTTCACATCTCAATCAAATTCCAATCTTAATATAATAGTAATGGGGTAAAGTTACTATCAAGTCAAACCGCTGACATGCAAAAATACGTTGTCATTTTCAGGTCAAAGTGAGTACATGCCATAATACATTATGTTGCTTTCAGGGCAAGCTGATGATTGCAAAAATAAATTGTGACACTTTCAGGCCAAACTGAAAACATGTAAAAATATATTGTACCACTTTCAGGTCAAACAGCAGTAGTTTCGCTCAATTAACTAATAGAAACTGTACTGTGTTTTAAAGTTTCTTTTGTAAAGGAAGTTTGATTGTGCATATTCCTTATTGTTCTATATTAAACAGAATATGAGGTTCAGAAGCTTTCAGTTTTGCCGGTAGCAACTCATCTACCAGTAAAATGCAGATAAATACATGCAGAAAAAATTTATTTGTACGAGATAAGTAAAATAAAGCAGTATAGTATATAGTTATTAAAATGTCATTTAATGTCATTTTCAGGGCAAACTGATGGTATGTATACATGGTGTTGTTTTCAGGTCAAGGGCTTACATGCAAAAATACATTGTGGGTTTCAACCCAAGCAGTACACTTTTGTAAAACATTTAAAAGTCAGTACATTATTTTAAAATCAGTGCGTTTAGTCAAGCAAGAAGTTAAAGAAACAACTGAATAAAAGTGCATTAAATCGATTTCAGGCCAAAGTGCAATGCAAGAATACACTATGCCGGTTGTAAGACAAGCAGTGAGCACTCTCGTGATATGTGGGAAAAGTCCGTCGGTGGCAAAAAGCTAAGTTGTTTTTACTTTGCAGTAGGTTTGCTCAAGTAGGAAGTTAAAAAATTAGTTTAGCAGCAAAATATATGGAGGCTGGTTTCAACCAAACTGCGTACATGCACAAATACATTAGGCCCATTTCGACCCAAACATCTGGTAATAATTGCTTAGAATACAGTAGAACTTCTTTATAATGAATCCTAGATATAACGAACAAAATTTAAAGTTCCATTCAAAATATACTATCTCTTATGCATATTTTAACCGATATAACAAACATAGATTTGTATATAACAAATGAACGGTTTTAGCAAACGAGTTTTTACATGTGGCTTAGGTGTTTAGATCGTTTATAACGATTTAGCAACAGATTTGTGTTGATCCAAGTCGGTAATGTGTAAACTTTACTAATTTTGAATAAAGTGTGGAGTATATAAGTTGTAACCGCCACAGAATTGTTGTTTATTTTTATGAAGGCAAGGCAGCTTTCATGTGAGTGGTAAATCTTCTTCGCTTGTAATTGTTATATTGTTCACATACACAATAATATAGTTTATTTTGTATATCTTAATTATACAGTTATTCTATTAAAAAAAAACGTATTATGTTAATTTCCAATAAATTTTGTAACTTTTTTTTATAGCAAACACTCCTATGCAACAAACAAATTTTAAAACAAATTGAAGATTTGTTATAAGCAATCTTAACAGTATATAAAATTTAAGGAAAAACATCAAATACTATTTCTTTATTACTACTTCCTATTAAACCTAACTATTTATATTTTAAACTAATTAGAGCTTAAAATTATTCATTAAATTCAGCTCTCAAACTATTTGCTGCTCTCTTGTAACTAGATCTTCTCGCTTTTATATATCATGCCCAGATCCATCTCATGACGATACTGTAGCTTATCTTCACGCTTCCTTATCATGTCGAGAAATTTTATGGTATCAACTTCATCATCATCGCCATTACTATTTATACCCAGCTGTGCACACATTCTTTTCAAAGCTACTATGTTTTACCGAATTCCTAAGCATAAAACATTCATCATCATTAGGTCTTCAGTCCTAGAACTGATTGGACGTGTACCCTCATTGTTTCCTAGTCTGAATCAACCTACACATTTCCCTGAAATTTTCAGTCTGCATCTATCACTATCTTGTGCAAAAATCTGATCTCGGTCTACCTCTACCTTTCTTTTCTTATCTCTGCTTGTAATATATCCCATACTATTCCCCAGAAATGCCTTAAAGCGTATCCTGTCCTATTTCTCCTATTTTTTCATTTTTCACAGATATCTTTATTCCTCTACGATTTCTACAACATATTTGTTATTAATTTTGTCTGTCCATGCTACCAACCTCATACATCTGTAGCACAACATTCCAGGAGGCTTCTATCTCTTTCTGTCAGCTTTTCCTATTGTCCCTATTTCGTAGACAAACTGTGCTGTGCTCCACACATATGCTTTGAACATTTTTCTTCTTGTATCTATGTTCATTGTCTTTGAACATAGCTGCTGTTCTTTCTAGTTTGATGCAGTTCGGTTACCTTCTATTGTTTTATAGTTATATACCCTATTTCCCCAATATTCAGTGGTATGTGAAGGGGGATAAGCAGTCTTTGGTTGCCAAGTTCCCCCAGCACTTGAACCTATGTCGAATTAATAGTTTTTCCAATTTATCCTTTCGCACAATCAACATTAGTTGAAAATATTTCACAACCAACACCTTTAGTTGTTTATAATAATCATCAGATTTAATAGAACTTATTTTTTTGTCCTTGGGTTACGTCTTGAAACTGGTTGGACTTGTACCTCAGCTTATTTATGTTCTGAGCTAGCCTACACCGGTTCCCTGCAATTCTCACAACAGCCTATATACAGTTCGATTCCCTTCTATTGTGTTCTAATTATATGCCATATTTCACCGAGATTCAGTGGTATGTGAAGGAGTTAAGCAGCCTGTGGCTGCCAAGGATCCCCCAACACTTAGACATTTGCCGTATTAATAGTTTTCCAGTAAATCCTTTCGCACAATTAACATTAGTTGAAAGTATTGCAAAACCAATATCTGTAGTTGTTTATAATAATCACCATGTTTAAGTACAGTTATTATTTTTGTCATTAGTTTTTCTATCTTGCGACTGGTTGGAAGCATACCTCCATTGATTTCTATTCTGAGCCACCCTACACATTTTCCTGAAATTCTCACAGCCTACATATTTCACTATCTGTGTTCAGTAGTCTAACCTAGGGCTACCTCTATTTCTCTTTTTTCCTCTCTGCTTCTAATATATTCCGCACTATTCCCTCCTGTCTTAGTATGTAGCCTATCATCTTATCTCTCCTATTTTTTACTATTTTCCACATATTTCTTTCTTCCCCTACCATTTATAGTACCTATTTGTTCTTAACTTTGTCTGTCCATGATATCTTCATCATACGTCTTTAGCACCAAATTTCAAAGGCTTCTACCTTTTTCTTATCTGCTTCTCCTACTGTCCAGGCTCCACAGCCATACAGTGCTGTGCTCCACACATATGTTTTAAACAATCTTTTCCTTGTTTCTATGTTTGTTATCATAAAACATTATGTTTATAGAAATGTTTGAATCAGAAGAGAAGTTTAAAAAACATTGTTTTTAATTCAACTATTCTGTGGGCTAGAGAACCCTAATGATTTTACAAAGATTATTTCCTTGTCCTACTTTTAGGACTTTCCCTACTAGGTAAATTCCTGGATGTTGAACCTTTTGAAACTCCATTTTGTGTACTCTTGTAAAACGTTTTAGAAGTCAGTCAACCATTTTTGCTTTTACAGCAAGCCTGCTCAAATAGGAACTCATAAAAGCAACTGCACGCATGCAAAAATACATTAGGCCAGTTTCAAGCCAAAGTGTGTAATACAAAAATGCATTATGCCGGTTTCAAGCCCAAAAGCACACATTCTTGTGAAGCGTTGTAAAACTCAGTTGGAGAGTCAGTTTAAAAAAAGTTAAGCTGTTCTGAATGCATGTTAGTTTTGTTCAAAAGAGAAGCTACAAAAGTGGATTAACTGCAAAATATATGGACACCAGCTTCAGTTCAGTATGTGTTCACTGTTGTGAAACATCTATATATTATTTTTATAAAAAAAGAAAATATTAGCTTTCACTTGTTTTCACTGATGCCCAACATGCGTACACCGAACAGCCAATATAAAAATATATTTATATTGTTTTCAACTGATATGTTTACGTTCAGCTGTCTTAAGGTGTCAGAATTAAAATGTAACATCTGTCTATGTATCACCCATTGCTATTGACATAGCGATAATAATTTACAATGTGCAAAACAAAATACTACACTGTTAAATAAATGATACACTAAAAATTCATAGATATATTGTATAAACATATGCATGATAAAATATCAATTCAGCTGTAGAAGATCATCCCAAGAAAGACATTAAATATTCCTTGTTACCCAGGCATTACATTGTATTTGATCTTGATTAAAAGTTACTCTGCATTAGCAGTTTAAAAATTTGATGCCAAAAAACATTTAGTTATACAAACATTTTTTATATACCTAAATACCTGAACATCTCTCTCTCTCTCTCTCTCTCTCATATATATATATATATATATATATATATATATATATATATTGCTATGTATTAACTGGATTTATCGTAGACCGACCTGACCTCGTGTCGACCAATAACAAAACTTGATATGATAACGCCACACTCGGTATCAATGGCGTATTCTACTTATAACTCCACGTCTCTGTGTTTATCTCAATCAAGTTACACTCCCACAAATTTTATTATTCTGCCTCGACTAGCTTTTATTTTAAATTATAAAATGAAGTTAATTCAATTCCATATAATGAAAACAAATATTATGTACAGGTTTTGAAAATTAATAAAATACACTTTTTAATCAATCAAAATTATAAGTCTTATTTATCTCAAAAGTTTATATGTTTTGCTATCAATCTAAAGTCACCAAAAACTATTCTTTTTATCAAAAGAAGCCTTGAACGTTCAAAACACCTTTATTATATTACGTACTTTCAACATATGCAAAAGTTCGTTGCTGACTCTGTTACACTATTTTTTATTAATTAAGCAATTCAATATTTAAATTCAAATAAAAAATATGTCTTAAAACTAAAAAGATCTAACCTGGTCTGTGTGCTTCTTTATTTCCTTCTCGCAACCAAAATTATCGACGCATCCATTATCAACTAACATCAATTAGAATTCTCCATGCATTATTATATTCAAAATTATTCTCCACCAATTCGGAATTATTATATACCCATTTGAAATATTATCTATCCACATGCTTGAATTATTACATTTAAATTATTGTCGTCACCCTCTGGATTATTGTTGTCAGACTTAGATTATTATACTCCCATCTCAGAATTTATTCTCACCAAACGTGGATTATTATACATCCTCAAATTATTCTCACCAGCCTCAGATTTAGAATTATTATTATCACACTTAGATTTATTATCGTCCAACTAAGATTTATTGTCGTCCAACTTAGAGTTATTCTACACCAGCCTCGAATTATTGTCGTCAAACTTAGATTATTATACTCCCATCTCAGAATTTATTCTCACCAAACTTAGATTTATTATCGTCCAACTTAGAGCCCTATTATTATTATATTTTAATTTAAATAAATTCCCCAAAATCTACTTACGTTAATCGGCATTAAAAATCTTCATATTCGTAGCACTATCTGTCATTAAACACTTTTACTATCAAAATATTATTACGTACGCGAGTTATGTGATCCCCCATTTATTATATCAATATAAAACTAATACTTAAGAAAGTTATTAGGAAATAATAGGAAATATTAGGAAATGAGCAACAATGTCATAAAAGACAAATTGTTACAATTTATTTCAGTTTATAAACGTTCATGGGAACGGAAGCGCTACAAAGTAGCACAAGGATAAGTGACACTGCAGATGTCAGGTCACAGACGGTCGTAGGAAGTCACGTACCAAGATTACGCAGAAGTAAGCCTGCAACAAAGTAATTACGAATAGCTTTTAAGATAGCAACTATGTATCATGAATAGAGTCAAGTGTAAGCAGACATTAGGTCTGCAAGTTCACACAGAACTTTGAGGGGCTAGGGAGATTATATAAGGCCCGGGAGCTCCACTCGCAGGCAGTTCATCAAACGTTCAGCTTTTACATTGCAGTTCGTAGATAGCTCATTGTACAATTAATTAATGTATTTCGATTTAGACTAATTATTTAAGTTTGTCAAAATTCCAATTAATTTCTGTATAATCAAAAATAAAAATTGTTAAAGTTCAAAGAAGTCTTTTTAAAAAGGACCGCTCGAAGCCACGAACCTTAACTCGCGTTACTCTTTGATTCATAGTGACACGGCTTGGCCTTGTTGAGTTGAAAACTAAGCTCCGTTATCATTCCTCGTTGTTAATATATGAGTAGGTCCCCCTCTGTCTGTGGGTTTGGCCTACTAATTTTAACCAATCAAGTCTTTCCATTTCCTACACTTAAAGTTGTTTTCTGATGTAACATTCTCGGCCTTTCGAGTAATTGTTGTTTGCTAATAGATGCTTTGTTATCAGACATGAGGTGTTTTTAGAAATATAATCGCTTTTCCATATTATACACAAATACCTGATGCAATTCGACTTTCAATTTTCATATATGCTTGTTTATTTACGCATTTTTAATTACCTTTACTTATCAAAGTATTAATTGTTTGTACGCACTTACACTACGCTTCTTTAAGTTTTATCTCTTATCTCCGTATTATCATAACTGATTGGAATTCTTTTGAATACGTGTTTAATTTCATTTATTATGCTTAGTTCTAAATACGCGTGCCTCTACTGAAAAATATCGTTATTTGCATTACCTAAATTTACTAAAACTCTATATACCGGGGGTTAAATATTCGTTATTTACCTAATGCATGAATTACTTATTTCTATGCTAACTATGCGTCTTATTGTGTCTATTTGCGTTGCTTAAAACTACTTATACTCTATATACAGGGTGTTGACTGCTTACTGTTTACAAACTATCCCAATTACTCAATTTTCTCCTAAATAAATGCAGTTTTCTGCTTCCTATTGTGATTTCTGATTACTACATGACCATTGCTATAAAATACACCCTTAAACAACCCCTTATCACAGCAATATATATATATATATATATATATATATATATATATTGGGAACCAGATAGTAGTATACTGGGTATAAAGTCCCAATAATAATAGTTTATGTAAAGTTCAAAATTTAATTTCTTCTGCTTAACGTTTCGGCAAAACTTTTTGCCTTTGTCAAAAGCATCTACAATTAGAAGTGTTGTAATATAAAACTAACATAATACAATAGATCAGTTCCTTACTATATAAAATCAATATTTGTCAAATTTGAAAAATAGCAAAATTGTCAAAATTTAAAATTAACATATGATTACTTTGATCAAAAATTATTAATAAAATTCATTTAGTAGGAAACAAGATGTAGATCTAGTAACAAATTGAGTCTTAAAAACTAATATGTTAGAAGATTAATATGGTTGAAGTAGATGATATAGATTTAATGTTTATGTGATTATCATGTAAGAAAGCTCTTAAAGAAGTGCATTAGATTTGAAATGATTTAAACTATATAGAGTAGAATAAAATCTGTGTGACTCTTCTATATCTTGTTTATTGTTCAAACATTGTTCTTCTTTGTTAATATAGTAAGATTCTAGAAAGGGTCTGGTTTTGTAATTGGACTGTTTGTCTAATATTTTAATTTCTTCATATGCGGGAGTATGTTTGGTTGTATAAACATGTTTAGCTAATGCACATTTGTTAGAATTGATCCTGCAGTCACTTGTATATTGCCTCAGACGATTCCTCAACCATTGGGAAGTTTGACCAATGTAGGATGCCTGACAGCTACAGACGATCTTGTAAATTAAGTTACTGTTTAATAATTTAGGGGCAGGGTTATTTAGTCTAGTAAATACATTGTTAATGGTATTGTTGTACTTGAATGCAATGGCAATACCAGGTTGTTTAAGAACTCTTACTAGTAGCGGAGCTAAACCCCGAATAAATTGTAGTTTTTTGTATAGGGTGGTATTTAAATTGTTAATGTTGTTGTTAGGCGGTAAGCTATTGTTGTTGTTATTATTGTTATTGTAATTGTTGAAAATGACATTGTCTTGGTTATTGTTATTAATATTGTGAGATACATTATTGTTAATATTATTATGGAAGCTATTGTTTATATCCAACGTGTTGGTGTAGATGAGATTACGTAAAAATTGTTTGGGGTAACTATTGTTTAATAAGGTATTGAACAGAATTCTTTTATTTTTATTTAAAAATTGGGGATCAGAAATCTTTTCAATGCGATATTTCATGGCAGTGACTGTGTTGAATTTATCTTTCAATGAATGGTTGAAAAGAAAATTCAAATATCTACCTGAATTGGTAGGTTTAGTATAATAGTCAAATATTAAAACGTTGTTTGTTCCTCTAATAACTAAGATATCAAGAAAAGGTAATTTTCCATCTATTTCTGTCTCACTAGTAAATTGTAATTGTTTATCAAAACTATTGAACGTGATTATTGTTTCATTAATATGATGGGATGGGGCAAAACAGTCCATTAACGATTTATATATATATATATATATATATATATATATATATATATATATATATATATATTGCTATGCTACTGGTGAAAACTATCTCCTGGGCTGTCTTATTAATGTTGCTATAAATTCCCTCCAGAACTTAACTGGATTTTATCTTGAACCAACCTTGTCTACCAGTAACAAAATTTGATACGTTACCGCCTTCCTCGTTATCAATTTCCTATTCAACGCGTAGCTCCTCCTTGAACTATTTAAATTATCAAATTACTCTCTTTGACTTTATCTTATGACCTCGACTAGCATTTATTTGGAATTATAAAATTCAGGTAATTCGATTTTATATAATGAAACCAATATTATGTACAGCTTTTGTAAATTATTTGAAATACACTTTTCAATTAGTTAATGTTGTAAATTTCATTTATTAAACATCATATACTATTTACACAAAACCCAAAGTCACCAAAAAACCCATTATCTTTACAAACGAAGTGTAGAACGTTCTAAACCTGTTATCATATCACGCACTTTATACGTATTCAAATCCATTGTTGACTTTTTCACATTCATTTATATTAAGCAAATTCAATATTCAAAATAAAAAATATAGAAAAATAAAATGTCTTATAACTAAAAATCTGACCTGGTTTATTTTCTTCACATCGACGCGAGTTATAGGATCCCCCATCTATTATACATATAAAACTAATATCTTTATTAGAAAATATTAGAAAACATTAGGAAATGTTAGGACAGTGCAACAATGTCGTTGCAACAATTTATTACAATTTATTAAGATGATTTCAGTTCCCACGAGTGGAAACGCTACAAAGTAGCACAAGGATAAGTGATACTGCAGATGTCAAGTCACAGACGGTCGTCGGATGTCACGTACTGAGATTACGCAGAATAAGCCTGCAACATTGTAATTATGAATAGCTTTTAAGATAGCAACTATGTATTATGAAGTGTAAGCGGACATTACGTCCGCAGGTTCCCACAGAAATGTGAGGGGGAAAAAGTTATATAAGGACCAGGAGCTCCACTCCTAGGCAGTTCATCAAACGTTCAGCTTTTACCTTGCAGTTCGTAAGATAACTCATTGTACAATTAATTAATGTATTTCGACTTAGACTTATTATTCAAGTTTGTTAAAATTCAATAATTAACTTCTGTATAAAACCAAATAAATTTGTTAAAGTTCAAAGAAGTCTTTTTAAAAAGGACCGCTCGAAGCCACGAACCTTAACTGGCGCAGTCGTAACGGATGTCAAAAGGGCACTAGCGAATCCAACTTCGAGGAACTGGTGGTCCGGGAATTTCAATTCCGATTTTGGCAGAACAAAAACAAAAAGTTGGAGAAGAAACACGCATCGTTCAAGTCCAGCAGTTGAAGGAGAAAGAAGCATAGTTCGAATTCAACAAAAGAAAAAATTGGAGGCGATACAAGCATAGATCAAATCCAAGAAGCCAAAAGAAAAACAGAAACATAGAAAACAAATCAATGAAAGCAACCAAGCAACTAGTGTAAGTTCATTTTCCTAAACCAATTGAAATTTATTTTATTATTAACAAAGACAATTGATATTTGCTAGTTTATGAATTTATTTATGTATATATTGACTATTGTTACAAATATTTTATGCCATTTTTTGAAAATAATCGACTTAGCAATTGCTAGAGATTATCTTCAAGCCTTTATTGAAATTTTATTATTATTTTAGTTGTATATATGAAAAATTTATGAAAACTTGAGACAAAAAAAAAATTCTGAGACTAAGAACTGAGAAAAATTATTCTGAAACAAAAACTAGAGACAATTATTAAAAAAGTCGCAAAGCGCAAGAGACTAGATCACGTTATAACTAACGTAAGAAAAATTCTTAGAAACAAAATTAAACCTCTTAAGATTGCGGAATTAAATCTTAACTAGCGCGGAAAAATTTTTAAAACCTCTAACTCAACAGCTTTAACTGGCGCAACAAATTTTAGAATTGTTGAATCAAACCTTAACTGACGCGAAAAATTTTTAGAATTTTTAAATTAAATCTTAACTTAACTAACGCAAGAAATTTTTAGAATTTCTAATTCAATCTTAACTGGCGCAACAAATTTTAGAATTTCTAATTCTACAATCCCAACTAACACAAGAAATAAAAACTTCCAATCCCACAATAAAAGAATTAACTGACGCACAAAATAATTTAAAATACACCAAGAAAAAACGCGAAAGCACAACCACGAGCAAATTAAAAAATCAAAACCTTATAACACCACGATTCAAATTCAAATACCATCCATAAATAAACAAATCACATTCTATTATTAAAAACCACATCTTAATACGAGAAATAACGAAGCGCGAATTCAAATTGAACGCAAAATCAACACTTATCCTTACAAAAGTAAATGAAACTAACCTTGAATAAATACGCATAAAAATCTAATAATAAATCCCATCAAAAGCAATTTAAATACATCGCAAAACCTTTTCAGTATTGTTAAATTAAAAGCAACATAAAATTACGATCAGAAACTTTATTTAAGTATCAATCTAAAACTACTCAGAAAGAATAAATAAGTACGGTACTAAAACGCAAACTACAACCGTAGTCGAACGTGAAAATTTTACTGCAATAAATTAAAGACGCACAAATTGTATTATATAAAATCACTGCAAGTAATAAATTACACCCACGGTAAAATTAAAAATAACTTATATTAGAGACGCAAATGCAACTAAGTAACTAACAACATCCTGTAGCAGATAATATTGTAAGCATTGCAGACACCTTACAATCGCATAAACCAACGAGATAATTATTACGCACCTAAATAAAATCGACATAATAAAAAATTAGAGAAGTAATAACTGACGCAAATAACGCAAAACATTCACACCCGATAAATTACCACAAAAAATAACCCAGCCTATTGAAACTTCGGAAATTAAAATTAAAAATCGGCAAATCAAAAGTAAACTCAACCAAACTAATACTAAGCGTAAAACTCATCAAATAACACCGAAAAACCACAAAATAAAACCAAATTTTTTCAAAAAAAAAAAAATTTTTTTTTTACTTTTTAAAAATTACCCAAATATTACCCCAGCCAAGATGACTACTGAAATGAAGCTGTACCTCTAAATGATCCCCAGCTTTAACGGATATGACACATGCTTACTCAGAAATTACATTTCGGCAAGCGAAATATTTTTAAAGACCTTTTATAAGCCAGGCGATAACGACAGAAACACTTTACTGATCCGCCTCATTACCAGTAAACTAACCGGAAGGGCACTAACGCTAATAGCCAGTCGCGAAGACGTAGACGAATGGGAACAATTTAAACGAATATTAATTGCATATTTCGGCGATCAACGGAACTTAAAATGTTTAGTAAGGGACTTAACCGGTCTACGAATGGAACACAACCAGTCACCCTATCAATTTGGAATGAGATGCCAAGATGTAAGAAGCCTAATCTTGACAAAACTCAAAATCGAAGAAACCGACCCAAACGTGAGACTAATAAAAACTAAGATGTATGATGAGATGGCATTAGACACTTATCTAAATGCACTACCCGAAAGACTTTCAGATAAAATTAGATTTCAACATCCCCAAAACTTAGAAGAAGCAATGAATATGATAATTGAAGAAGAAAACGTAATGTACTATAGAAACCGACTATATAACCCCAACGCGAATAAAAGCTATACGCCAATGAAAACTATACAACCCGCAAGACAAATAAATCCACAACAAAAATTTAACTCATTCAATGCACAAACAAGCCAAACGCGAACAAATAATCCACATTTTAATAATTCAAACTTTAACAACCAATACAAACAATTCTCAAAACCAACATTTTACCCGAACTTTCCGCATATCAACCAACATTTAACTCGAACTTTTCAAAACCCGCATTTCAACCGAGATTTAACCAAAATATAAATCAACAAAGACCAGCATTTAACGCGAATCCTAACAGAAACTCACCGATGATAAACACTAATAATCCCAATAATTATTACAAACCTACACCAATGGATACCTCATCTGGTAACACCAGACCTAACACAAAAATAACGCACATAAGACCAAACCCTAATCAAAAACGCACTTTCACTTCAGAAGAGCTATTTCACCAAGAAGTAGAAGAGTATGAAGATGACCAGAATAATAATAATCAACCGTGTACGAATAACGAACAGAATCAATCAAACCATTATGAACGCGAAGAACCACACGAAAATTACGAGGAGGACGACGAAGAGAACACATGCTCAAATTTTCGCATGGACCATTTTATAAACGACCTAACGTAATAAATCTAAATAATATGAATCACCTTGTATTGCCCTATATCGAAATACCCCACGCTGAATTTAAATTACTAATCGATACCGGATCTTCAAAAACATTAATAAGCCCGCGAACAGTAAAAAAACATTATCTAAACTATGTAGAAAGAGAACCCTTTAAAATTAAAACCGCCCATCAACAACCATACACCAATTCGTAGCAAACATACCTTTACCAAAAACCTTTAACGTAAAGATGAAACACAAATTCTGCATATTTGAATTCAATGACAAATATGACGGACTATTAGGAATGGACCTTCTAAGAAAATTAGGAGCCAACATAGATATCAAAAACCGATTATTAAGAACCAAGTATGGACGAATCCCCATCAAATTTCAAAATACCCAAATCGACGAAAAATATACATTAGAACCCCAAACAGAAAAAAAAATCCCCGTAAATTCAAATAAAAACTTAGGAATAATAAACCATATAACTTTTCAACAAGGAGTAGAAACCCCAACCGCATTAGTAAAAATCAAAAATAATTACGCCACAACAACAATATTAAACTCGAACGATTACCCCGTAGAAATATCTTTAACAAATCCAATAAACATAGAAGAATTAAACTTTAACGAAATGGAAATAGATGAATCCCCAAACGAAAATTACAACCCCGTAGAAAACGATGAAATGTTAAAACAAAATTTAAAGAATATCCGATTTAACCGCGACATAAACCACGAAGAACAAAACGCAATACAAAAATTATGTTACGAATACCGCGATATATTCCATTGCGAAGGAATACCCCTAACGTTTACAAACACAGTTAAACACAACATTGAGCTAACGGATAACAAACCCCTATTCACCAAAGCATACAGATTACCCCAGGCAAGTCAGGAAGAAGCTGACAGACAGGTAACCGATCTATTAGATCAAGATATTATACAACACTCCAATTCACCATGGAGCAGCCCCGTACTAATAGTACCAAAGAAACTAGACGCATCAGGAAAACGGAAATACCGAATGGTAATAGATTACCGCAAACTGAACGAAAAAACGGTAGACGACAAATACCCGTTACCGAATATCACAGAAATATTAGATAAATTAGGCAAATGCCAATATTTTTCGACGACTTAGCATCAGGATACCATCAAGTAGAAATTGAAGAAGGAGATACACAGAAAACAGCCTTTAGCACACGTAGAGGACACTACGAGTATAAACGGATGCCATTTGGACTGAAGAACGCACCCGCAACATTTCAACGAGTAATGGATAACATACTACGAGGGATACACAACGAAAAATGCCTAGGTGTACCTAGACGATATAATAGTGTATTCAACATCATTAGTGGAGCACATAGAAAGATTAAGAGAAGTGTTCGAAAGATTAAGAACCGCAAAATTTAAAGTACAACTAGACAAAAGCGAATTTCTACAGAAAGAAGTAACCTTTTTAGGACACGTAATAACACCCCAAGGAGTGATGCCAAACCCCGACAAAACAAACGCTGTATTAAATTACCCCATACCCAAAACGAATAAAGAGATTAAAGGATTTTTAGGCCTTAGCGGATATTACCGAAAATTCATAAAAGGTTATGCTCAAATAACAAAGCCCCTAACCAATTGTTTAAAAAAGGGAAACAAAATTGTACATACCCCAGAATTCATAAAAGCAGTAGATAAAATCGAAAGTATTTTAACAAATCACCCCGTATTAGAATACCCAGACTTTTCGAAACCATTCATTTTAACAACGGACGCATCAAATGTAGCCTTAGGCGCAGTATTAAGTCAAGGAACAGTAGGTAACGATAAACCTATCAGTTACGCATCAAGAACCCTCAACGAAACAGAGCAACGATACAGTACGATAGAGAAAGAATTGTTAGCCATAATTTGGGCAACAAAATATTTTAGACCGTACCTATACGGACGGAAATTCTATATATATACCGATCATAGACCATTAGTATGGCTATGCAAACTCAAAGAACCTAACTCGAAATTACAAAGATGGAGAATTAGACTAGAAGAATATGATTATGAGATCATATACAAAAAGGGAATTTACAACAATAATGCAGACGCTTTAAGTAGAATCCAACTTAACGCACTTGAGACAGAATCATTAGTAGGAAACGTAGACGAAACCGAAGTCAGAGAAGACCCAGAAGAAATGGAAACTATACATTCGACACAAAATGACGAACCGGAAACCGAAATAAAAATTTTAAACGAAGCTATAGACATGAAACCCAATCAATTTATAATCACAGAAGTTTTAAACAACCCCAACCCTGTAAAATACACGAAAATGGATAATAAGAAAATTTACCAAGTTCAAATAACTAAAGACGACAATGAATCACAGATAATTAAAATATTAAAGGAATACACCCCCGAGAAAAAACGATTTTACTTTTACTTTAACACGGAAAACTTATACAAACGATTTTCAGAAATATATGTTAAACTATTTAACAATTCTGGCCCCGAACTTATAAGATGCACAAGAAAATTAATAACATTAGACGACCCTGACGAAATAAATGACGTAATAAGAAATCAACACAAAGGAAAGACCAACCATCGAGGAATAAACGAGACCCTAAAACAAATTATGAGACGTTACTATTTCAAAGACATGAAAGAATTAACTACCGACTTTATCAATCAGTGCGAATTATGTGATAAAGCCAAATATGACAGAAAACCCCCAAAGATACCCTTAATGTTAACTCAAACACCAGACAAACCTTTCCAGAAATTACATGCAGATACTCTAGTAGTAGAAGCACAAAGTTACCTAACAATCGTGGACGCATTTACGAAAATAGGACAAGCAATACCAATCACTTCTAAAAATAGTATAGACGTAACCCAAGGATTTCTACACTATTTTACATTTTACGGAACACCCGAAACAATAACATTAGATAACGGAAGCGAATTCAAAAACGAAACAATTCAAAACACTTTAGAATTACACAAAATAAAGATTCACTTTATAACGGAAAACCACCCTGAATCAAACGGACTAATTGAGAGACTACATTCAACCCTATTAGAACAGATCAGACTATTAAGAATAAATTACGAGAAAGAACACATAACCAATTTAATGTCATACGCATTAATCGCGTATAATAACACGATTCATTCAACTACAAATTTTACACCCTTAGAACTAACCTTAGGACATTCAGATTCACGCAACCCCTACGATATACATTATAACAAAGAAATCTATCAGCAATACGCTAAAGACCACAAGGAAAAACTAAAAATAACCTATGACAAAGTAAAGGACAAATTAGATAACGATAAAGAACGCATTACCGCGACCCGTAATAAAAACTCAGACATAAACAAATTTTCCATAGGACAAACCGTATTCGAGAAAAATTACCAAAGCAAAAGACACAAAACGGCACCGAGAAATTTAGGACCCTTTAAAATAAAACGAATATCCGACAAAAACGTAGCCGCGATAGACGACGGCAAGATAACAAAATATGTTCACCTCAAAAATTTAAGACACCCTGTACCTTCAGATGGACAATCGTCACCCTTACCGTCAACCTCCACCCAGGTAGAACGGACACAGAAATTATAATTGAAGACATAAAGAACAACCCCGGTATACTACCAATTAAATTAGGCAGTATGCAAAACACCATAGATTATTGGACCTTTGCACAAAAATTCGAATTAACCGAACTAAAACGAGAATTTCAAATAATCAAAAATAATTATTTTCGACTAAAATAATCAGATTCAATACGATATATAACCAGATAATATCAACCCTAACTTTAATTCAACAAATCCTAGCAACATTAGAAAACGCAGTAACCTTTGCAAAATTAAATACCCTACATTCAAGTATAATAGAACCAATAGATTTATTAAAAGAATTATTGAGAATAAAATCTTTTATAACTAACAGTAAATTACCTTTCGATGTATTAGAATCAAACATTTTAATATTTGAAAAAATAGCCACAGTTAAAGGCTATGTAAAAAATAACGATATAACATTTTTAATAGAAATACCAATAGTAGAGATTAACAGTTACAATTATTATCACTTATTTGCTTTTCCAATGAAAATGACTAGCACATACCAAGTTATTATTCCAAAAACCAAATTCCTATCCTTAAATGAACAAAGATATGGTTATACGAACGACAAATGTAATGAAGTCACACCCAGTCAATACTTATGCCAATCATTGACAACAACAACAATTCAAGAAAACAGCCCTTGCGAAGTACAACTACTAAAATTTACCAATCACTATGAAAATTGTGAAGCCAAACCTGTATTAATCAACAACATGAAAATTCAGAAAGTAACGGAAAATAAATGGATAGCCATTTTTCCCACCGAAGTAATCGCAACAATGTATTGCAATCAAGACGAAAGTAATTTAGCATTAACCGGAAGTAAATTAATCACCCTTAAGGAAAATTGTTATTTAAAATTAAAAAATGAAATAATTAGAGTATACCAAGATCCAGTACAAAGCAAGAAATTAGCAAATCTACCCGATCTGCAAATCAAGATTACCCAAGAAGAAGATGAAGAAACCCTTCAAAAACCAATGCAATTGGAACACCTGGAATTAGACAACTTAAACCACGCCATGAAACTCATGGAAGAATACAAAGAAAAACTGAACGAGATCAAGACGCCCAAAGTGCACTATGATAATATTAGTGTATGGACAATTATATTGATTTTATTGACTATTTTATTGATCATTTATGTAACGTACAAAATATGTATTAGATTTAAGAATAATAAAGAAAACAGTTTTAGATTTAAGAAACCCAAACAAACAAATGTACCCCTAGAAAACATGAATTTTAAATGAGATTAAACGAAAACGAATTTAATTAAAAATCAAGATAAGGTAAAAACCCTTAATTTTTAATGTACGTTGGGAGGAGTTATAGGATCCCCCATCTATTATACATATAAAACTAATATCTTTATTAGAAAATATTAGGAAATGTTAGGACAGTGCAACAATGTCGTTGCAACAATTTATTACAATTTATTAAGATGATTTCAGTTCCCACGAGTGGAAACGCTACAAAGTAGCACAAGGATAAGTGATACTGCAGATGTCAGGTCACAGACGGTCGTCGGATGTCACGTACCGAGATTACGCAGAATAAGCCTGCAACATTGTAATTATGAATAGCTTTTAAGATAGCAACTATGTATTATGAAGTGTAAGCGGACATTACGTCCGCAGGTTCCCACAGAAATGTGAGGGGGAGAAAGTTATATAAGGACCAGGAGCTCCACTCCTAGGCAGTTCATCAAACGTTCAGCTTTTACCTTGCAGTTCGTAAGATAACTCATTGTACAATTAATTAATGTATTTCAACTTAGACTTATTATTCAAGTTTGTTAAAATTCAATAATTAACTTCTGTATAAAACCAAATAAATTTGTTAAAGTTCAAAGAAGTCTTTTTAAAAAGGACCGCTCGAAGCCACGAACCTTAACTCGCGTCCATTTGAATAAAAATTATCTTCCCCAATTCAGGATTAATACATGTCCATTAGAAATATTATCTATCCACACGCTTGAACCATTACATTTAAATTATCGCCATTACCCTCTGGACTACCATTAACTTGTACTTATGCACCCCAATTTATTGTCGTTTCATTTCAGACTTATTACTTCTTATTCTCGTCAATTTTCCCAAATTTAGAATTGTATTATCATCATTTATTTTCCCTATTGCATTTATTCTCCACGTACTCGAATATCGTAGTTTATTTTCTCCCCTTACTCAAAGCCCTATCATTAATATGTTTTAGTTTAAAATAAAATTCCACATAATCTACTTACGTTTAATCGGCAATTATAATTTTCATCTTGGCACTTATTTTATCTTTCACTTTTAAAATTGTTACGTATCACTTTATTTCATAGTGGCGCACTTCGGCCTTTGTTGAGTTCAAAAACTGACTTCGTTATCACTGTACCTGCTAATATATTATTCAGTTCCCCTTCCGTCAGTGGGTATGTCTACAAACTCGTCGCTCATTTTTAACCAATCAAATAATTACATTCAAAGTAGTTTCCGATGTAATTTTCTATGCTTCCCAATAATTGTAACCTGCTTGCAGCTGTCTTCGTTATCAGGCGGCTCCGTGGCGTAGTGGTATGTGTGTGACTACTACGCCCAAGGTCCCGGGTTCGAATCCCGACACGGTCCGCTTGAAAAATGTTAGGCGAGCATTTTTCACAAAAATACACCCTCGTTCGGATGAGAGGTAAAATGGAGGTCCCGTGTGTGAGTGTTGTCACGCACGTTAAAGATCCCTACCTTGCTTGGAACAGCAAGGGTTCGGCAAAATTCCAAATTTTCCAGGTAAAAAAAACTCGCTTCCTGGCCAATGTAGTACCTTCGGGTGGAGCATTGGAAAATCAAATGTAATGTCTTCGTTATCAACATGCGGTGTTTTGATAAATCTAATTGCTTTTCCATAAACAACTGATGCAATTCGACTTTTAATTTTCATATCTGCCTGTTGTTTCACGCAATTTTTAATCTTCTTTCTTATCAAAAATGGTTGACTATTTGTACGCATTTATATTATGCTTCCTGAAGCTCTATTTCTATCTCCGTATTAATCTAATTGTTTGGAACTACTTTGAATGCGTGTCTGATTACACTTTATTATGTTTACATATAAATATGCGCGTGCTTCCACTGAAAAAATATCATTACTTGGTTTACCTAAATTAACTAAAACTTTATCTACAGGGTATTAAATATTTTCTATTTACCTAATGCATGTGTTCCTGGTTTCTACGCTAACTATGCGTCTTCCTATGTTTATTTGCGTCGCTTAAAACTACTTATACTTTATATACAGGGTGTTGACTGCTTACTATCTACAAACTATCTCCATTTCTCAATTCTTTTACTAAATAAATGCAGTTTTCTGCTGCATATGGTAATTTCTCATTTCTAAACGACCTTTACTATAAAGTACACCCTTAAACAATCCCTTATCACAGCAATATATATTGTACTGTAATTTTTGAGTGTTAAAAGAGCATTAATAATTCAGTTGGTAACTTATTTCGTGATTCAGCATGTAAAAACAACAAATTACAATTTGAAACGCTTTTCAAATCGTTAGTGTAGAAATTAATAATTCTACTGTAATATTTTAGGAAGCTAAAGTTAATTTTCACAATCCTGCAGATGTAAATATTCATAAGGTATAACGTATATAAGATAGCATTTCAAATTTGATAGTTATAAACATATTTTAACAGTCGTATTTAAGTATAAGAATATTTTCCAAAAGCTTTTAAAACGTGAAAGGGCAGAAGCGAGTGGCTGAATTTGATATTATAAACAAGTTTAACCTTCATAGTTAAATTATAGCAAAGGTGGAGGTATACTTTTAAAAGCGTTTCTAAGAATTCAAATCGTTTAGTTTACAAGCAAGGTTGGCCATTAGATTATTTACGAGAAGTTGTGAAAGTGTTTTGAAACAGCTTTCCTAGTAACATTAAATAATTAACAACTGTAACCGTAGATAACGTTAAACAAACAACAGCAAATTCTAGGTAGTGTTGGTAATCGCTGTCAATTAAGTAGATTTATAGGTGGAATGGGTAAGCAGCCGTTCAGTTACAAATGCGGCTTGCAAACAAGGAAACAAGGAGAGATTATTAGATAGAATATTTACTAGTGAGATAGGCATAGATTGAAAGTTAATGTTCGTTGACAACGGAGAAGGCAGACGAAGTAAAAGATAGTTGCTTTAGCGTGTATGTTACAACGAAATTAGGATAACACGTGTTATGAATATAAGGTAGTGGAGTGAGAACAAATTGGTGGTTATACAAAGTGGAGTGAGTATAAAACAAGAGAGCTGATTATGGGGCATAGGTTGGAGTGAAATAGATACTACTGAACTGTTATTCTCCCCTATGGTGGCAGTTACCCTGGATTGAATTACACTGGCCTCTTTCTGTGGATAAAGGTCACTAAAAAAAGGTTTCTTCCGGACTAACTCGGGGTTTATTCCTGCGGAGGCATGAAACATGCAGGGAGAAGGCTAAAAGATACTAAGCAAATATATCGTTGACCTGATTGACATAAAACTTACATGGCGCCAGTGCGTCTGATTCCAATATTTGATTATTTAAGGGAGAACGCAGAAAACCCTCAAACATTTCTTTTAATACGAAAATCTGATCTCAACAAATAAAACACTGCTGTTATTACCACAGGACGTGTAATAAATGCATGATTATAATTATCAAAAAATAATATTATAGGAGCACTCTTTGTGTCCTCAAACAAAACAGCCAAACCTTATTCGATGATGTTATCAATAGGAAATCACGTGACCTTTGTACCAATAATTTCATACGTGAATGCATAAGGAAATAAACACACAAACTTAACGTTTCTCTATTAATTTCTATCGTTATCTACAATTACTTTTCACAATGTTTCATATTGTTATATATAATTGGAATTAATCCTTTTACCACTTTAATGGTTCCTTTTTATATATTTTTTACAATTTTTTTTTTATTAAACAGACCACTGGTTGTTTATCAAAACTTTCTTTGTCTTTAATACTTACTAAAAAAATTATAGACTTGAGTAATACAAATACTAACTGTTTATGCAAATTTAGTAATGTTTTCTACTAATTTATTACTAAAATACTAAAAATTATTGGACCTATCCAATCAAAGATCTTTGATAAGGGTACACACAACTAAAAAAATATATAAGCAGCGCAATATATGTAAATATTGTTAAAGCTATTTTTCAAACAGATTTCTTATATGCTTATGTTTAATTTAAGTTTATCAATTGACAATTATTAGCCGACCAAAATAGAATTTGCTTTTGAATTTACTTATTTCTATAAATTCAGGATCTTAATGAAATGTACAAACTGTATGCATCTTATATTATAGACTTTAAATTTATCCGATTGGCAATAATTAAAATCTCAAAAATCAAATTTCAAACAAATTGCAAAGTTTGGCACTATTAATAGAAATGTTTAGTTTTCTACTAACCAAACTGTCTTGTTTATAATGGGTATAGGTGTAGACACATTACCTACGTCGCAATAAAAGTGAACCTTGACCTGATATCTTGTCCTTATACTTGCGGACCAAAACATCTGTTTCCCTTGTATTTAAAATGTGAAATCTTCTGTTATATTGTAAAAATGACCAATAATATTACATATGTCAAACTTTACCAAATGCTGCATTACTAACAAGAACGGAGAATTTTCAGCATATCATCTTTAATTTTGTAGGATAAATTCCAAAGACATCAAAACTTGCAACAAAGCTTGCATCAACCCATAAAAAAATTCGCATCAGCTCATAAACCAAAAGAAATATATATAACTCAATAAAACAAATTTGTTTATATTATCTCGTTTTAATGGATTTATGCCAACCAATTCTAAACTAAAGTATGTGTTTGTTTCTACATAATATTATAACAGCACATCACCAATATTTAATGGCAATGCTGATTGCCCACGCCAAACACAAACTCATCGTGCTTTCTTGCACGAAATTATCATCACCTTTCTGACTACATCTGACAAGCAAGTCCTCGAAACTAAGTATTATCTGGTCGTGTTATTTCCTGTTTCAGTGGGAGTATAAGCTATCTGCAACATTGGCAGCGCCGATACATTTATTGTGGCGTTTTCCATTGAATAAATATTTTTAATGCATAGCAAAATTTAATTGAAATGAACCGTGGAAATTTGACACAGTACACTACATATGTTACATTAGGAGCGTATTTTAAACGTTTACTTTGTCAGTTGGGGTATACAAGAGTGGGATTATTGAAATTCGACAAATATCGGTTAGTTAGGCGTGCATGTTTGTGATGTTCAAGTGATTTTCAAAGAAGTGAGATTCAGTTGGAAAGAAAATAAGGAGAAAGGTCTACGTAAGCTTGTTGGTGGGAGGCATTTTTAGAATTTCGGTGGCGGCTGGAGTTGTTTGTGTACGTTAGTGAAAGTGTTTTAAGAATTGAATGTTTGTATTGTAGAAAGTTTGAAGAATTCTAACATGCTTTGAAGGTGGAAGAAGGATATAAACACCAAGAGATGGTTGTGGGGCTCTATTTAGTCTCTTTACGCTCTTAGTCTCCGAGTTCGAATAGTGTAAAGCTTTCTCTTAGTCTACAACCAGCTGATGGCTACAATAGTAAAATACTTTAACGAGTTGAATAAAAGTTTTGAGCTTCTACTACTAGAGTGTCTGCATGTAATTTTTGAAAAGGTTTGTCGGGTGTTTTAGTTAACATTAAGGGTACTTTTGGGGGTGTTCTGTCGTATTTCGCTTTGTCGCATAATTCACATTGGTTAATAAAATCTTTGGTTAATTCCTCCATATCTTTAAAGTAATATCTCCTTATGAGTTGTTTCATGATTTCGTTGATTCTACGATGGTTGGGTTTTCCTCGTTATCGTCTTTAGTTATCTGAATTTGGTATATTTTCTTATTATCTGTTTTTATGTATTTTACTGGATTGGGGTTTGTTAAAACTTCGGTAACTATGAATTAATTTGGTTTTATATCTATAGCTTCATTTAAAATTTTAATTGCGGTGTTTGGTTCTTCGTTTTGTGTTAAGTGAATGGTGTCTGTTTCTTCTGGGTCTTATCTCTGTTTCGTCTACGTTACCTATAATTGATTCCGTTTCTATTGCGTTAAGTTGAATTCTGCTCAGTGCATCTGCGTTATTATTATAAATTTCTTTTTTATATATAATTTCGTAATCATATTCTTCTAATCTAATCCTCCATCTTTGTAATTTTGAATTCGGTTTCTTAAGTTTGCATAGCCATACTAATGGTCTATGGTCAGTGTATATATAGAATTTTCTTCCATAAAGATACGGTCTAAAATATTTTGTTGCCCAAATTATCGCTAATAATTCTTTCTCAATTGTACTATACTTTTGTTCTGTCTCGTTTAATGGTCTAGATGCGTAGCTGATTGGTTTATCGCTACCTACTTTTCCTTGACTCAATACTGCGCCTAATGCTACGTTCAATGTGTCTGTTGTTAATATAAACGGTTTTGAAAAATCGGGGTATTCTAATATGGGGTGATTGGTAAGGATACATTTAAGTTTTTCTACTGCCTTGATAAATGCTAGGGTGTGTTCGATCTTGTTGCCTTGCTTTAAACAAATGATTAATGGTTTGGTTATTTGTGCGTAACCTTTTATGAATTTTCAGTAATAACCACTGAGTCCTAAAAGTCCTTTAATTTCTTTATTAGTTTTGGGTGGGGGTAATTTAGTACTGCGTTCGTCTTGTCTGGATTTGGCATAACTCCTTGTGGGGTTATTATGTGCCCTAAAAATAATACTTTCTTTTGTAAAAATTTGCTTTTGTCTAATTGGACCTTAAAATGAGCTTGTCTTAATCGTTCGAAAACTTCTCTTAATCTTTCTATGTGTTCTACGAGTGATGTTGAATATACAATTATATTGTCCAGGTACACAAGACATTTTTCGTTGTGTATCCCTCTTAAAATATTATCCATAACTCTTTGAAAGGTGGCGGGTGCGTTCTTAATCCAAACGGCACGCGTTTGTATTCGTAGTGTCCTGTAGGTGTACTAAAAGCTGTTTTAATTGTGTCATTCTCATCCATCTCTACTTGGTGATATCATGAGGCGAGGTCTAATGTTGAAAAATATTTACACTTTCCTAATTTGTCTAGAATCTCAGTGACATTGGGTAAGGGGTATTTGTCGTCTACTGTTTTTTCGTTTAATTTTCTATAATCGATAACCATTCGATATTTGCGTTTGCCTGAGGCGTCTAATTTCTTCGGTACTATTAGTACGGGGCTGCTCTATGGTGAGTTTGAGTGTTGGATTTTATCTTGCTTCAGTAGGTCTGCTACTTGTCTATCTGATTCTTCTTGACTTGCTTGAGGTAGTCTATATGCTTTGGTAAAAATAGGTTTGTCTTTTGTTAATTCTATTTGATGTTTAACGGTGTTGGTAAAGGTTAGCGGTATTCCTTCGCAATGAAATATATCTCTATATGAAACATAAGTCTTCGATTGTGCTCTCTTCTTCATGATTAATGACATTATTAAAACGAATGTTTTTTTCTTAACATCCCGTCGTGTTCTGTAGGGTGGGAATCGTTTGCATGGTCTTCGTCTATTTCCATTTCGCTAAAGTTCACTTCTTCTACGTCTATTGGGGTTGTCAACGATAGTTCTATGGGGTACTCATTCGAGTTTAAAATTGTCGTAGTGACGTAATTGTCTTTTATTTTTACTAATACTGTGGGTGTTTCTACTCCGGGTTAAAATGACATATGATTTATAATTCCTACGTCGTCCTTAGAATTTACTAAAATTTTTATTTGTTTTTCTGTCCTGGGTTCGATGGTGTATTTTTGCTCGGTTTGAATATTACTGTTTTGAAATTTAATGGAAATTTGTCCGTGTTTTGTTCTTAGTAAGCGATTTTTATATCACTGTTTGCTTCTAATTTTCTTAAAAGATCCATACTTATTAATCCGTCGTATTTGTCGTTAAATTCGAATATGTAAAATTTGTTTCATTTTTCAGTTAAAAGTTTGGTAGGGGTATGTTTGCTATAAATTGGTGTAACGTCGTTTTGTGGGCTGTCTTAATTTTAAAGGGTTCTCTTTCTACAAAATCTAAATAATGTTTCTTTACGGTTCTGGGGCTAATTAAAGTTTTTGAAGATCCCGTGTCAATTAATAATTTGAGTTCTGTGTGAGGTTTTTCTATATAAGGTAAAATTTGTTGATTGATGTTATTTAAATTAATTATGTTTGGTCGTATTTGAATCGGTCTAACTGAAAATTTGAGTACGTGTTTTCTTCGTCTTCCTCTTCATAGTTTTCATACGGTTCGTTACGTTCATAGTTTTCAGGATGATTTGTTTCATCGTCTCTATTGGGGTTTGCATAATTATCCGTGTCATGATTATTAAAATCTTCTACTTCTAGGTGGAATAGTTCTTTCGAGGTAAAGTTTCGTTTTTGGTTATAGCTTGGTCGGATTTGTGATATTTTTGTGTCTTGTGTAGTGTTATCAGATAAAGTGTCCATAGGGGTTGGTTTGTAATAACCGTTAGGGTTGCTATTCGTTATCGGTGTTTCTGATGGGCTTTTCACCGAATGTTTGCCTTGGTTGATTCACGTTTTGATTAAATCTTGGTATGAATGCGGGTTTTGTAAAATTTGCATTAAACGTTTGCTTCGGAAATTGTCTAAATTGGTTTTGGAAGTTTGGGTTATTAAAGTTTGGGTGGTGAATTCGTGGTTGATTCGTTTGTGCGTTAAATTGTGTAAATTTTGGTTGTGTGAACATTTGTCTCGCGGCTTGTATAGTTTTCATTGGTGAGTAATTTTTGTTTACGTTAGGGTTATATAATCTATTTCTGTAATACATGACGTTTTCTTCCTCTATAATCATGTTCATAGCTTCCTCTACGTTTTGGGGGTGTTGAAATCTTATTTTATCCGATAACCGTTCGGGTAAGGCATTGATGTATGTGTCTAAGGCTATTTCGTCGTACAGTTTCGTCTTCAATAGTCGGATATTTTGATCGGATTCTTCAATCTTTAGCTTTGTCAAAATTAAACTTCGTACGCCTTGACATTTCATACCGAATTGATAGGGTAATTGATTATTTTTCATCCCTAAGTTTATTAAATCGCGGACTAGACATTTGATGTTCCGTTGGTCTCCGAAATATGCAATTAGGATACGTTTGAAGTCTTCCCATTGTTCAAGGTCATCTCAATTGGCAATCAGAGTTAATGCTCTTCCGGTCAGTTTACTGATTATTAGGCATAAAAGTAAAGCATTGCGTTCGTTGTCTCCTGGTTTGTAAAAGGTTTTTAAAAATATCTCGCACGCGGTAATATAGTTGCCTAGCAGCGCTTGATCTCCGTTATATTGGAGAATACTCTCAATACAGAGCTTCGTGTCTGAATTCATGGTAGTTAATGGTTGCTTTCAGTTTTAATTTGTATCAAGTTTTGTATAAATTGAGAATTTACTTTTCAGTTTGGTTCGTATATAGTTATTTAAAGAATCGCTTTACGCGGAGATTATAGCGGCTGTGAATTTTTCGATAACAGGCAGAAAGTTTTTTGAGAATTTGGGAACGGATATTCTTAAAGTGGTCAGGATCTGGGGAAGGATGTTCGGGATCAGGAATGTACATGTCGTTTATTTTGGACAACTGTTCAAAATAATTGCCGGAAAGGATATGCTCGCGACCAAATAGAGCGAAGAACAGAGTGCAGCCTATGATTTCGTGTTTGGAGGTGGGGAACATTCCAATCGCATCCTCCAAAGTATTCCCCTCCAGGAGATCCGAATGGGAAAACTATTTTAACTCCGGAATCTTTTACCCCACAGAATGCCATCATGTTTATTATATTTTAAGTACGCTGTGTACTTGGGAGGTAATGTGGTGGTTTTCTGTTGCCTTCCACATTGCGGTAGTGTGTCTTAGACTGCCATACAACCCATATGGTCTCTGCCAATCTAAGTACCATAAGAGCCGCTGCCCCTTTTGGGGACTTGTCTTAGTCTGGTTCCTTACTAACAACCCTACTACTTTGGTTGAACCTGTAGTTTGGCTCTTTAGCTCTAGTAATCTAGAACTTCGTCAAGGTGCAAGTCCATTCGGAACGGAAATTTCAATATAATGAAACTAAAATTTTTAAAACTGAAAAAACCAAAGAAAAAGTAAGTTACTCGAAATAATTCATATTTGTAAAAATCCCAACGCAATTAACGAAAAAATGGACATAAATAAATTAAATACAATCTATCACAACCTAATTAAAGAAGAAAATATAATATCAAATAAAGCACTTGGTTAGATTGGGCACATGTGGATCTATATGAATACACAGATGAAAAGACGTATATGTGTATGTATATATGTGTATAAGTGTGGTTAGATGTGTGTGTATATATTGTATATAAGGTAATAGTATATATTGGTGTATATGAATGAGTATGTGTAGTAATATAGATATCATTCAAGAGCGCTAGTTACATATCCTCCAAATTAGAATATATATGTAATTAATGGAACTATTAAGAATTAAGAATTATTAAAACTTAGTTAAAAACTTGAATGACGCGATAAAAAGGTTAATGAAAGTTCAACAAGCCAGACAGTGAGAACGGAAACAGACATTGTATTCCAGATGTAACGTGATACTGCAGGTGGAGGTCAGCAGTTATTAGAATTAAGATTGTTACCTTGTATTAAATACGGAAATAAGCAGACATGAGCTCTGCAGTTCCCACAAGCAATGTGAGGGGCAGGGATAGCATAAATACCCACGGGAGCCGAAGATGGCCAGTTAGTCTAGAACTTCTCAACTTTTACATTGTTTTCAGTTCAGCTACTCATCATAATTTTAGTTTAATTAAGAACAGTAAATTTCAACTTAGAATTATTTCAATCCCCAACGTTAATAAACATAACGTACTTATAAATTAAAACTAAATGTAATTTCAGTATAAAATAAATTTGTTAGAAGTTTTTTGGAAAAGCTTTTTAAAAAGTCGTTCCAAGAGGCCCGAAACCTAACTCGTGTAAGTATAAATTATACGGCAATGAAGATAAGCTATATAAGCAATAAATAAATTAAGTAATCACGTTCGTCACTAGTAATTGTATATACAGTTTTAAAATATGTAGATAATCGAAATTAATATCATATTACACTAACAGCTGAGTAGAAGATAAGTTTATTCCAGTTGTATATATGTTTTAATCAATGTGGCTAGAAAAACAAAATAGTTTCTGCTAACACAGTAATTAAAATTAAACGTCTTTTATCATATTCCAGTGACACAAAAAATTAATAAAAATTGACATACGCGTTTATAACAGATGCTGTATATAACATTTGATGGTTGGTGCTATTTTTGGTAGTTTCCGTATCAAGGTAAGCAAAATTTGAGTATAATTTGTGATGATCCATAAAAGAGGTTTAATTTCTTAGTAAATGTACGAGTGTTTATTGAACCATTGAGAAAGGCTGGAACGTATGGCCGAAACAATTGGAATGTTTGGAATGGTTATGCAAAAAATAAAGATGGCATGTTAATATATATATATATATATATATATATATATATATATATTGCTGTGATAAGGGGTTGTTTAAAGGTGTACTTTATAGTAAAGTTCGTTTAGAAATGAGAAATCATCATAGGAAGCAGAAAACTGCATTTATTTAGTAAAGAATTGAGAAATGGAGATAGTTTGTAAATAGTAAGCAGCCAACACCCTGTATATAAAGTATAAATAGTTTTAAGCGACGCAAATAGACATATAAAGACGCATAGTTAACGTAGGAATAAGGAAGACATGCATTAGGTAAATAGTAAATATTTAACACCCTGTAGATAAAGTTTTAGTTAATTCAGGTAAAGCAAATAATGATATTTTTCAGTGGAAGCACGCGTATTTTGTAAGTAAACATAATAAAGTGTAATTAAACACGCATTCAAAAAAGTTCCAAACAATTAGGTTAATACGGAGATAAGAAATAGAGCTGCAAGAAGCATAGTGTAAATGCGTACAAAATAGTTAACCATTTTTAATAAGAAAGGAGATTAAAAATTGCGTAAATAACATGCATATATGAAAATTAAAAGTCGAATTGCATCAGTTGTTTATGTACAATATGGAAAAGCAATTAGATTCATCAAAACACCGCATGTTTGATAACGAAGCACCTGCGAGCAGGCCACAATTATTTGAAAGCATAGGAAATTACATCAGAAACTACTTTAAATGCAAAGATTTGATTGGTTAAAATGAGCGACGAGTTTGTAGACCATACCCACTGACGGAGTAGGAGGTCAATGAGATATTAACAGGCACAGTGATAACGAACTCAGTTTTCAACTCAACAAAGGCCGAGGTGCGCCACTCTGAGACAAAGTGAGATACGTAATAATTTAAAGTGAAAAGTTGTATTAGTGCGACTAAGATGAAGGTTGCGATTGCCGATTAAACGTAAGTAGATTTTAGGGAATTTATTTAAACTAAAACATAATAATAATAGGGCTTCCAAGTCAGGGGAAAATAAATGATAAGAATTCCAAAATCTGAGTCCGGGAAGAATAATACAATATTCTGAGAATAGATGGTATTCCAAGTTTGGGGAAATTGATAAGAAGTAATAAGTCTGAATGAGATGACAATAAATTTGGGTGCATAAGTATAAGTTAATAATGGTAGTCCAGAGGGTGATGGCAATAATTTAAATGCAATGGTTCAAGTGTGTGGATAGACAAAATTTCGAATGGGCATGTAATAATTCTGAATTGGGGGAAAATAATTTTATCCAAATGGATGGCTTAATGCATGGGAAATATTAGCTGATTATGGATGCGTCAATGCGAAAAAAATAGACCAGGTTAGATTTTTAGTTATAAGACATTATTTTTCTATTTTTTTTATTTTGAATTTGCTTAATATAAATGAATGTGAAAAAGTCAACAAAAAGAGGACTTGCATACGTATAAAGTGCGTGATATGATAAGAGGTTTTGAACGTTCCACACTTCTTTTTTTATAAAAATAATACGTTTTTTTTTGGTGACTTTGGGTTTGATTAAAAAGTATATGATTTTTGATAAATGAGATTTACAACATTAATTAATTGAAAAGTGTATTTTAAATAATTTACAAAAACTGTACATAATATTTGTTTCATTATATAGAATCGAATTAACTGAATTTTATAATTCCAAATAAATGCTAGTCGAGATCATACGATAAAGTTAATGGGAGTGATTTGATAATTTAAACAATCAAGGAGGAGCTATAAGTTGAATACGAAATTGATAACGAGTAAGGCGGTAACATATCAAATTTTGTTATTGGTCGACAAGGTAGGTTCAAGATAAAATCCAGTCAAGTTCCTGGAGGGAGATTTATAGCAATATTAATAAGACAGCCCAACGTCGGAGAACGATAATTCCAATTCTTGTTTATACATAGCAATATATATATATATATATATATATATATATATATATATATATAAATCGTTAATGGACTGGTTAGCTTAATTATTTTGGTAACAAGATGGTAGTATACTGGGTATGAAGTCCAAATAATAATAGTTTATGTAAAATTCAAAATTTAATTTCTTCTGCTTAACGTTTCGGCAACACTTTTTGCCTTTGTCAAAAGCATTGTATAAAATCAATATTTGTCAAATTTGAAAAATAGCAAAATTGCTATTTTTTTGTTATTTTTCTTATTTGACAAATATTGATTTTATACAATGCTTTTGACAAAGGCAAAAAGTTTTGCCAAAACGTTAAGTAGAAAAAATTAAATTTTGAATTTTACATAAACTATTATTATTTGGACTTCATACCCAGTATACTACCGTCTTGTTACCAAAATATATATATATATATATATACGTGTGTGTGTGTGTGCATGCGTGCGTGTGTGTGGGTGCGTGCGTGTGCGTGTGTATGTGTGTTATCATTATTATTATATTTATTAAAACTATAATATTTACACTAATCAAAACTTATTCTATACATATAATCATACATATGTGTTCCAACTACACTTTTGTGTGTGTGCGTGCGTGCGTACGTGCGTGCGTATGCGCATGGGTGCGTGCGTGTATGTGTGTTATTATTATTATTTAATAAAACTTTAGATTTTTACATAATACATGGTTCAAATGTATAAAATATATGGATATTAATATATAACATCATATAAAAAACTACAATTGTTAAATACCATAAAGGTAGCGCTATCTATAAAATGCAGTAGTTACAAGAAAAAGATGGTAGTTAAGAACGGCAAGTGTAGCGTTACCGAAATAACACAAAAATAAATAATAAAATGATCCAAATTTATAACTGCTAATGCAATATTTTCTTGTGAGGCGTACGCGATCAGGTCCGTGTGTAGATGGATAAAGTGAAAAATTGTTCTACCTGGTGTTGAAAAACTTTGTTCAGCATTAATCAGATCTCCAATTACATTCTGCAGTCTCTTTGCTATGCTCTTTGTCAGTATCTTATAATCCGTGTTTAAAAGCGAAATAGGCCTCCAGCTGTCGATAAACGTGAGTTTCTCTTTACTTTTGGGTAACAAACTTATGACCGCTTTTGTTGTAGAGTAAGGGAAAGTCATACGCAATGAAGCTTCGCTAAAAACTTTATGATATATATGCTTCAGGAAATCCCAAAAGAACAGATGGTACTCCGTCGTCAAACCGTCTAGTCCTGAAGTTTTATTGAGAAAAGGTAGTGTAGTTCAAGTGTATAGATGTGTTTTATTCAGCTCCAAGTTTTGCTAAAAATTTGGTGTAAATTTAATGGTAATTAATTACGTTTGACAGCAGCAAATAGTTAATTGCAGGATCTTTTGACCATAATAAATCTTGCAACCATAAAACTAAAAAAGGGGTGATAAATAAGCATTTTGCTGTACTACAAGTGAATAATATTGAAGAATAATAATTGATATCTATCAATTAATGTACTTTTAAACTGATAAGTGGTTTGTTGTCATTTGTTCTCTGCTTTCACATTTCTTAGAATAACAACACCATTATATGGACTAAGGTATAATTGAAATTTTAGTTCCCTAATACTACTAATTGATTAAGGAGTAATTGAATTTGATTATGCAATACTAACATGAGCAATTGTATAATATGCACTGAATCTGATGACCAAAAGTCTGGCTTTCAATGTGATGGCTGTAATAAATGGATATGCAATGATTGTTCTGGGGTATCCTCATCTGAAATTAGGTGCATGCAACTCAAAAAGCGTGTACTAAAATTTTACTGTTCAGGTTGTAATGATGCGAGAAATGCTGAACATTCCCTCAAGGATAGATTAAATACCCTTGAATGTACTTTTAAAAGAGCACTTGATGAAATTAAACAAGAAATTTAGGCAACTACAGAAATACAACCACAATCAGAATTGAATCATGTCAGCTATAGCAGTGTACTAAAAGAAAAAAAAGAATCTGTTGTTATAAGACCAAAAGATATAGTGCAAAATTCTGACATAACTAAAACTATAATTAAGTCGCAAGTTGACCCTAGTAATATAGCTGTCACAGGAATACGTAAAGCATCTAAAGGAGGCATCATAGTAGATTGTAAAAATCTAAGTGAATCTGATAAATTAAGAACTGAAGCTATTAATAAATTAGGTAAAAACTATGTAATCAGTGTATTAAAAAAAAGAGTGCCAACAACAATGGTTACAGGACTATCGGAAAATTGGAATGAAGATAAATTATTGGCAACTTTAAAAACACAAAACGACATCCTACGTGACAATGTTTATCTTAAAGTAGTAAATAAGATTGAAAAAACCACACAATCTGGCATTAAACGATCCATAAAACTTGAAATCGATGGTAAAATATTTTTTGAAATTATAAAACAACAGAAACTCAATGTAGGTTGGGATAGATGTAACGTTTATGAAGATGTCAATCTAACGCGATGTTACAAGTGTAATGGCTTCAATCATAAAGCAGACAAATGTACCCAATGTCTGAGCTGTCCTAAATGTGCTGGCAATCACAAATGCACTGAATGTCAAGTAACTAAACATAGATGTGTTAACTGCATTGGCATGGTAAAGAATCAAAAACTAGACATTGATGTTGAGCATGCAGCTTGGGATAAAGATTGTTCCGTCTACAAAAAAAAGGTAGAGCAAAAAAGAAGTACAATTGATTACTCCTCTAATGCAGAACATTTTTTTATCAAAATAACTCCTGGACGTAGCACCATAATTCATGATCACAAACTGTCAGTGTGCCGTATCAATATTCGCTCTTTACTATCTAACTTTAGCTCATTTATTGACTACATTGATAATCTCAATTTTTCTATTATTGCTTTGTCAGAAACATGGTTAACCTCCAACATTCCCTCAAATTGCATTAGTATACCTGGGTGGGAAATCTTGCGTGCTGATCGTAC
Organism: Platerodrilus igneus; assembly: GCA_036346225.1. Taxonomy (NCBI): domain Eukaryota; kingdom Metazoa; phylum Arthropoda; class Insecta; order Coleoptera; family Lycidae; genus Platerodrilus; species Platerodrilus igneus. Next base: position 283,577 of record JARFIW010001257.1, on the reverse strand, counting down.
AAATCGAGGTGGAGGAGTAGCTTTCTATGTTAAACAAAACCTGAGATTTGGCACTCTCGCAACTGATTATCTTTTAAACACACAACTGGAACAACTTTGAATAAGTGTGACTATTGATAATCTTAAAATCGCTATTGGTGTTATCTGTAAACCTCCAAATGTACCTATAACCACCTTAGATAATCTGGAAACTGTATTAGCAAATCTAGCTACTACAGTGGATGAAGTTATACTAACTGGAGATGCTAATGTGAACTTTTTGGCAGCTGACCATAAACGTACTTACTTTAATAATATTTTGCAAATTATTAGTGAACCAACTCGAATAACGGACTCCTCATCCGCCTTAATCAATGTAATATGTGTTAGTAACAACCTGAAGCTACTTGAATATGGAACTCTTGATACTGAAAATTTGTTAGATCATTGTCTTGTGTACTGCTACTTTAATTGTGAAATTATAAAACCTCGACCAAAGTTAATTACATTCCGTGATTTTCGACTCTTTAACACAGACGTATTTGCTAGTGACGCATGCAGAATACCCTGGGATAATATGGACAACCTTCATTGCTTAGATGATAAAGTGAATTTTTTTAATTCAGCTTTAGTTATGCTAATGAAGAGTTACAGACCACTCTGCATCAATTAAAATCTAATGCAGTCGGAGCAGACGATATTAACTTAAAGATGCTTCAGATTGCTTATCCGTTCTGTAAAACTGCATTGCTACACATAATAAACTATTCCCTAAGATACGGCAAAGTACCCTTGATATGGAAAGAAACTATTGTAAATCCTTTAGCTAAAACTAATAAGGCCACTTTGATGACACAATTACGACCTATCAATATTTTGCCTACACTTTCCAAACTTATTGAAAAAATTGTATACAAACAGATACTGTCGCATATTAATATTCATAATTTGCTACCTGTTACCCAGTCAGGATGTAGAACAGGCTACAGTACTTCAACTGCTCTTATGAAGATAGTGAATGATCTAATAGTGACTATAGACAATTCACAAATATCATTATTAGTTTTACTTGACTTTGATACTATTCATCATGAGCTATTAATTGCAAAGCTACATTTTTATGGATGTGGCCATACGCTCATAAGATGGTTCTCAAGCTATCTGTATAATAGAACTCAAGTTGTGCAAGTAAATAATCAAATATCAAGTGAAGTTGTACTCAGACAGGGTGTTCCTCAAGGTAGTGCTTTAGGGTCGCTTCTATTTGCACCTTTTACATCTGATCTAGTGTCTAAACTGACTACAGATTATTTCGTACATTTCTATGCTGACGATACTCAGTGCTATATGTCATGTGATCCACTAAAATAAATAACACTGTAAAACTGCTAAACTTTAATTTTTCAGCAATTTCTGCCTGGTCAAACAACCAGGGTCTCCTACTTAATGGATCTAAATCTCTGTTGATGTGTGTTGGTACAAGTGCTTTGCGTCAAAAATCTTTTTCTGTGCTAACCAACAGTGTTTGTGTTGATGGGGTCAATCTGGTGTTCTCAGAACATGTGAAAAACCTGAGTGTTTATTTGGACTGCAACTTAAACTTCCAAACGCATGTACTTAAAAAATCATCACTATGTTATGTTAAACTTAAAACCTTATACCAATTTAAGTACATCTTGCCAAAATCTATTAAGTGGTACCTCATTAATTCCTTAGTACTAAGTAACATAGACTACTGTTGTGGAGTATACTACTATCACCTGACCTCGTGTTTTAAAAATAAGTTACAAATTCTTCAGAACTGCTGTTTTAGCTATGCTTATAATGTAAATAGGAGTGAGCATATTACACCACACTACATTGATGCAAATATTTTAAAGTTGAAATGTCGCTTTTGTCTGTTATACTCCTGCACATTGTACAAAATTTTAAGTAGTCATATTCCACCTTACTTATCTAGTTTGTTATGTAAACGTTCTCTTATACATAATCGGCAAGTAAGACAAGACACCTACAATATCAGCAAACATACTACAACAAAATATAAAAGTTGTTTTGAATATACTGCTGTTAGTATTCTTAACAAATGGCCTCACCTGTTTATAGAAAGTAATACAATTTACAATTTCCGAGTTAAGCTTAAGGAACTATTGTTTTTAAATCAGAGTACTTTATAATTACATTCATTATGTATGATACGTTTTATTATACTTGTATTTTATCTTTTTGGGTAGGGTTGAAAAACTGTTTTATACAGAACTCCCCTTATTGGGTTTTTCTTTTTTTTTATTAAGGTTTAATTTGTTTTGTATGTTTGTTTATACTATTAGTTTACTTTATATGTTTTTTTTTAATTTTAACCCAATAAAGCTTATAATAATAATAATTTAAGGATTTTCCGGCGATTGTAAGTTCATCAGTGGAAAAGGTAGATTCCAAATACTCTTGGTCCGCATTACTTAGCATCGGTAATGATGAATAAAGCATTGAGCTGTTATCAGTGTGTAGGTCAGATTGGTTATATAAATATTGAAAATGGGTTCTCATTAAACCGCATAACTCCAAACTATTTTTCGCTGCGTTACCCTCAGTCTTAATTTGAGTGAGTGGAACAAATCGTTTGCGCATGTCACGTTGTAACGTGGGTCTATCAGCTGCATAGAGTTCTTTGTATTTTTCCAAGGTATGAGCTTCAAATGCATTTATTTTGTAGCTGCTACGCGTATCCTTTAATAGGTCATTCAGTGTACCAATTACGTGTTCTGGGTTGGTTTCTGTAGCAACTCGCAATTTATCATTTAACATTCTATATTCTGCTTTTAAGTTTTGCTTTTGCTGTTTAACGTATTTAATTGATATCTGTTTTATTTTGATTTTAAAAGCGTCCCACCATGATAAAAGATCAATCTGTAGTGATGTATTATGATTAATTTCTTCGTTTAGGAAAACTTTCATGCACTCTACATATGTTTGATCACTTAACAATGTGTTGTCGAACCTCCAGTAGGGTTGTAAACTACTGCTTTGTGTACTGCTAACTTTTATATTTATTGATAATGCTAAATGGTCTGAAAAGGAATGATGAATATTCGTGTTAGTTAGTGTGCTGATCATATTTGCCGTACAGTATATACGATCCAATCTAGCCGCCGAACTCGCCTTTACAAAAGTGTATCCGCCTTTCTCTCTGTGGAAAAGTCTCCAAGAGTCCACTAGATTAAAACTGTTAATAATCTTTTCCAACCGTTTTCCATTAGCTGGTCGGACCTCATGTGCATTAAAGCGGTCTAGCATGGGTTGTAATATACAGTTAAAGTCGCCGCCTAATATCATTTTGGATTTCTCGTTGTAACTGATTTGATTGGTGAGGTGGGTAAGAAACGCTTTTAATGCTCCCAAAATACTTTCTGTTTTTTGTTCATCATGGGAACAATATACAACAATAATGTGCCAGGTATCGTTATCTATTAAAACTTACAATAGTTGCAGATACGATGCATATAAAATTTCATGGTTCACAATCTGTATGTGTTTAGATTTTTTGACAAGAATTGCAGTGCCCGTGAATGCTGCATCTGCTGCGTTAGAAAAAGTATTGTATTTACAATTTTTTGTAATTATTGTTAGTACTGATACTGTGTTAGTCTCTTGCAACTATACAATATCTGGCGTGACTTGTGTAAGGAATTGTTCTAATTGTAAACATTTGAAGCTACTTCGTATACTTTTTACATTTAATGTGAGAAGATTGAGAGTTTGTAAAGTCATGGAATTATTAATTTATTTTGATTAGGGAAAATAAGAACTTTCAATAGCTGCTTTTTTCACTGACTAAGCTTTCTGTTGAATAAAGCCTTTTAAGATTCTCCTGCAAATCTTCCGATGTTTGGGATGATATCGAAGCATTAGTTTTCGCGTCAGAAAGAACTTTATTAATTGATACAATAAGGCGTTTGCACCTATCTTTCAAAGCTCGAGCAGTGATGACGTTCGATGCATCTCTAATGAATAGCAACAAGCTATTTATATCACTTGTGTATTTCATGGCGATTTGAAGTGGCTGATCGCTACCTTTCACTTCAGTCAAAAACTCTGTGAACAGCGTAAAATCTATAATACGTGACCCGTTATGCCACAAGGCTTCCAATTCCGTGAAATCATCATGCGTATATTTGTCAGGAGTGAGAACAACCTTCAGTTTCTTACGGCTGTGCTTAACCTCCCTTTTCGTTTTACGAGCTTCGTGTTTGGGACTCTGAAAAGACTCCGCGACCAGAATTTCGTCATCAACGACTTGACTAGTCTCTGCTTGTTCTGCAACATGAGATATAATGTTAATATCGTTCAGCTCGGTCGCATTAGTAGTAGATGGGGCGGGTCGTTTAGTTGTAATATTTTCTTGTATAATGTTGATGTCGGGGATTGTATGAATGTTATTGTTTGTGCATCTAGACGAGATATGTCCCATTTCCTTGCACACAAAACACCTAACCTTCTCATCAGATATAAAAATTATGTACTCTTCGTTCTCATATTTAATCGGCAAAGATTCTGGTAGGGATTCATCTTCCTTGTCTACAATAAATACCTGGTGTCTGAAGCTCATGACGTGCCGTAGTTCTGCAAGCCCGATTCCGTCATCGATAAACGATAACGGCGACAATAATTTAAAGTTGTGCTGTTTTAATACTACTTCTACTACATGATGTGGTATGCACGAAGATATATTTGATAACACTATTCTCTTCGAAGGACATATTAAATTTCGTCCGGGTATGAATATATCTCCGATCGTAATTCCGCCATGAGTGTTTATAAATAATGAAACGGTATCCTTTGAATTCAAATAAATACAAATGCGACCATTTGACATTCGTAATGCAAAAGTCACATTTCTAGGTGAAACCAATTTCGCAATAGCAATTACATATGATTTTATGGGAATACCTTCAATCGCAGAAAATAAAATTCCTTGATCCTTCTTCGGAAACGGAGTAGATTTGGCCACATCAGAAAATAAACATGTACTTTTATCTTGTGACTGATTAATTTTTAAGCTGGTATTAAATGAACCTGTTTGTTCAACATTAGAGTCTTCATTTGCAGTGTTCCTGATATCAGAAACATCGCTTGTTGATAATTCCGTAGATTCCATTATTCTAATGCTTTATTAACATTTATTTAATAAAGTCAACAATATGACAGGATAGTGAGGAAAACAAAGATAGGATGATACATTTATAAACGCCATACGACGTTAAAGTCGTATCGCAAATAAATCTAATCTAAATGTCTATATGCTTTGTTGTTTTAAAATGTAAGTCAAATTAAAGCAAACAGAACTACTTACTTGCAGCACCTAATGTCAAATTACTTTCAAAACACTTTTAGAACAAAAATAAACCGAAGAACTTTTGATTTACCACTAAACTATACTAAAATATCGGAGCACCGTTAAAACACGTCCGTCAAACACGAGTACAACGGTGTGTGTCTGTGTGCGCGCGCGTGTGTGCGCGTAAGTGCGCGTGGGTGCGTGCGTGCGCGCGTGTGTGTTCAGTCACCGATCTCAGAGACGTAAAGAGGATATTCTATGTGCAATTGTATCAAGAAAATATATAAAACGTAGACGTGTAACTCCAATCCTCTAGGACTAGCAGCCATTATAATTTTTAGTTTGTCTAAGTATGATTGAATGCCGCATGAAGAAGATATAACTTTGAGTGTAGACGCCCTACATTCATCAAATTAAATTTGTTTTACAGCTATAAATTTGTCTAATGGACATCATACATGATTTGACCAACAAATTTTCAAGTGCAATTTATTGTAAAAAATAAACCATTATTACTTGTTATGCATTTTACTGCAAAAAGCACCACAGTGGTCTACGACTATTTTATCATTTTTAGACAGCAAACGATATATCATTAAAAACAACATCCATTTTCAAGTTTAAAGTTGTTGCCAATTACGTTACGGTAGTTTCCCGTACCACTACCGAAAGGATTTGCCGTGCCAGACCAATCGAAGATTGGGGTGAGTAGTATATGATAAACCGAACATAACAAATCGCGGTGCTGAAATAAAGACAACCATGTAATAATTAGTTAAAAAATGATGACAGAGCGTTAGTCTGTCTAGTAAACATTTTAATACCTCCACCCAAGTAATAAAAAAAATTCAATAATATAGACATATATTCACAGTTTATCAAAACGCTAAACACTTTCCGTAACTTTCAGATAATCAAGTGACTCAAAACAAAAAGGTAATATTGATACATGCGTTTATTAACTATGCCTGTAGCCTAATGTACCAACGAAAACGTTTTCAAGGAGCATTGCTTTACAAAGCATACTGCAACACTAAAGTAAGAAATAAAATATTTGTACTATCTTAGAATAAAATTGCTTGCTATTAAACAGTTAAAAATATTTCACTTAGTAAAATGTTATCCGCATCATGTTTGCGTGGCGAGGAAGGGTTTACTAACGTGTGTCAGAACTAAACAGATACATCAAATGTTGCATTCCAGGCTATTGTAAATATGTTTGTATATATTAGAATAAATAGGATAGGAATTTAGTACACATCCAGTTAAATTACATAAGTACCCATAACGCCTTATACTAATCTCACCAAAATTAATCCGTGCCAGAGGTGCAACAGCCAAGGTGGTGTGTCGTTAAACAGTATGGCAGCAACCTAAACGGTACCTCGGAATCAGCGGATAGCAACCAATAATCAGGGGAGTAAACCATTAATATAGGCAGCATACGAGAAACCAGGCAGTTGGCGCTAGAAATAGCAGGCGGTAACCAAAGCACGGGTATAATCCAATCCTTGTATACTCCGTGCTGTATTTAAAAAAAAAGGAAGAATCAATAGGATAAGCGTAGAACAGAATTGGTGCAAATACTTTCAACTTGGTAAAGAAGTATTGGGTAATATGTTCTTACACTTTCAAATTGTCGATGAGCACATTATCAAATTAACAACTAAATGTGAAAGAAAACTTCTAGACTATCCAAATCGTGTAGCATGTGTTGATAACAATACTCGTATGAATTAGGACATTACGATAATATACCGATATAAAGGTGTGAGGTTGGTTGACTAACAAACTATTATAGATTTAAAATAAAATGCACAAAGTAAATTACGAAATTGCAATACTTGATCAGAAGCATCACTAATAACAGGTAGTTATACAAAGTGTCGAAGAAAGTTGAGAAAGTCGTAAATTGAACAAAAATATTCAGTCGGGTGAAATTTTACATAAAAAAGTCTATTAGTTTAGACGATATTGATATATAACCGTGATCCTAGAGCACCCACAAACAACAATGTGAGCAGATATAATCCATAATGCTTTGTGCTAGCAATTAAAAATAGAATCTGAGTTTAGTTGTGAGTGAGGGTTGACTACTGTTGGGGTTTCAATACAATACAAGCTCAGTTATGTTGTAGCTAATCAATCAGCCCTCGCTATGAGTTGTTACTTCCAGGATTGACTATAATTTTTGTTTTGTTTACTTGTTAAGTTTAAAGATCTGTTACGTTATTGTCTTAAATTGTGTACTTATTGGAGATGGTGAAATATGGCCAATCGGTTCTATTCAAGTCAACATATTGCAGAGATTCATTTTGTGTACGGTCTGTGTAATGGAAACGCAAATGCTGCAGAATGCAAGTACTGACTAAGATTTCCAAACAGGACTATTCCTAATGCCCACACGTTTGTAGATACTCGTTTGAGACTAGCAAAGCGAGACATACGAAGACTTCCAAACAAACGGTTGCAATTGGTGTCGCCCGAGGAGGTGCAAGACATTTTGGACATTATTACCAAGAATTATGATTAAGTGTCAGGCGAGTTGTAAATTAACTTGAACTGTCTAGATGGACGGTATGGAGAATTTTAAAAAGGAAAGGGTTACATTCTTTCTATTTAAGAGGGGTTTAAGATTTGCACAAACCTGATTACACTACCAGCTCAACATTTTCATCGTGGATTAATAGAGAGACACAATGCAACCAAAATTTTTCAAAAACTATAATGTGAACGGATAAGGCTACTTTTACTCGTGCTGGTATCACCAATCACCAAATACCCATTTGAGACTTGACAATAACCCCCTGGCGGTGCGTCCAAGTTCATTACAGTACAAGTTTTCAGTGAATGTGTGGGCAGCCGTGCTAGATGATTTGCTAATCGGGCCTGTTATTCTATCAGCCACAATGGACATACCTAAATTTTTGAAGTTTTTAGAAAGAGTTTTTCAACCAAATCACAAACCTACCACTAGCTTACAGAAGGAACATGTATTTACAATTAGATGGAGCTCCGGCGCACTTTGCTAAAGCTGCAGGATAACACCTAAAAACCCGTAATGTACCATAGATCGAACGTGGCAGTACAATAGCCTGGCTACCACCTTCACCAGATCTAATCTTGTTGAACTACTTCCTGTAGGTGACAATGAAGCAAAGAGTTTACCATGACATTCCAAACACTAGATAGGTACTCATTGATAGAATCCAAACCATAGCAGAGGAACTCAGACACGATCAACAAACGATCCAAACAGCCACACAACCAGTGGCAATACAAGCTACAGCTTGCCTGTAGCAAAATGATGAACATTTCAAACAAGTTTATTTTGTAAGGTTTATTGTGACAAATATGTGTGACATTTGAAATCAAAACTCTTTTGATATTTTTAGTGTCAAAAATTTATTTTTGGTTTCTGCTAAGTTCAAAGACTGAACTAATATACTTTAAACTTGAAAGTTTTTAATGTTAGATCGTAAACTGTCTAAAAATGTTAAAATAGTCATAAACCACTGTACTGCATTTTGCAGTAAAATGCATAGCAAGTAATAAAAGCTTATTTTTTACAATTAATTGCACTTTAAAATTTGCTGCTCTATGTTTTTCCAAAACACATTGTCAGTTCATGTATGCTATCCATTAGACAAATTTATAGCTATAAAACAAATCTAATTTAATGAACGTAGGGTCTCTACAACCAAGGTTATACCCTTTTTGGGCATGCAATCATATTTAATTACACCCTTACTTTTATATTTTTTTCTTGATAAAATTGTGGATTGAAGAGATCCGAAGTTGGGCACCAACAAAAGTGCTGTGGATTGAAGAGGCCTGACGTTGGGCTGTGAATTGCCCGAATAACGATTAGATTCTGATGAGTGCTCCAAATTTTCTCGCTGTCTTTTTCTGCTAGCCCTCTTCAAATAGAATCGCTAGAATGATACATCATATTTATAATAGTAATATAAAATATTCTTTTATAAACAATCTTTCAAATGCTAATTACTACATCCACAACTGCTTTAACTTGCAAACAATATCTTAATATAACATCTATGAAAAACAACTTCCTCTCATTTTATACACTAATCTTATACACTAATCACGGAAGTGAGAGTTTTTGATCCTGAAATGTCAATGTAAGTGTATGCCAACTGTAAGTTGATACTTTGGTAAACTTTTTGTAATTTTTATGTGATCTACATTGCACTAATTCTCATTTTTTTATTAATATTTGTGTAAATATTTGTGGTTCAAATTTTTTTAGTTAGGTTTAATAGATCAATTTATTCAAGCAGACAGGTGTTTATGTTTTACCCACTGAGCTAGTCAAGGAAAGTGGTTTTTTAACTAGATAAGCAATTCTGCTACTGTTATATAGATAAGTTACTTCAAAATCAATGCAGAAAATTGGCGCTTAATTGGTGGAGATTTTCAACTTTCGATATCATGGCAGAAAATTGGCGACCCAATTATAAAGGCTCAATTTCACAAAAATTAGTAACTCAACTGTATGTTAAAATTTTTCTTAGTCAAGATAAATTCTTTTTTTTTTAACTTTTCATTAAATGGAAAACAGAAATGGAAAAAACCAATAAATTGCTTACATCAGAAAGAGTGTTGATTGGGTCTGATAGCTTTCTAATTGAGGATGCAGAAAGAAACAGGACATCAGATCTAAATAGTCAAACAAAAAAAGTGAGGTTCAAGAAAAAGTAGAAGTATGATAAATATAATGAAGTTCCTAAAATAAAACCAGGAAAAATTCAGTCGGGATCTAGAAGCGCTAAGTGAAAAATTTGATCAAAAATTTAAAAATATGAGGAAGAAGCAAAACAAAATCGAGAACTATCAAGTCGGAATCTGGAAACGTTAGTTCAAAAATTGAATCAGAAATTGGAAAAGAATCAGGAACAATTCTGTCAGGAAATAAAACTAATAAATGATGAATTCAATAATTTTGCATTACTCATGAGATAAGAGGTTCGGGAAGTGGGTAACTGGAGTATGCCAATGGGAAAAACAATAATAAGTACAAGGTTTGATAATGTTGTTCATACTATGAGTAATCTACAAGAAAAAGTAGAGGAAAATGAATTGAATACAAAAGTGGTATTTAGTGAAGTTAGCAAAATCTTAAAAACAGGAAGTAGACAATTTAAAATAAGAAGTAGGACAAACTCAAGTAGACCATGTTAGGTATAGTACTACTGTCATTTCTTTGAAACAATTTTCTAAATGTTATGGGAATAGGAAAATTAATCCCAAAATATTTTTTAAACAAACTTAAGGTTATAGTGAGTGGCAACTATTGGAGATGTACAACAGAAATTGAACATCATACGGTTAATGCTAAAAGGCAACGCAAAAATTTGGTTTAGTTTGGTAGAAACATAGATGCAAACGTTTAAAGAATTTGAACAGAAATTTTTGAACTATGACGGGGGGATTTTTTTGTTGTTTTTTTATTTTAAACATATTGAAACTGCAAACGGGTCAAATCCAATGCTACATAACTGATAAATAATACAAGGTCAGAGACAACTTATTAATGGGAAAATTCAATGGTGACTATGGACAAACACGAGAACAGTACACATCATAAAAAATTTAGTCTTGTAAAACAATTAGACCCTGCACTAGACAACAAGCAAATAGTGAGCTACCTAGCAAACCATTTTGAACAAGGGGTGTGACAATACATGAAGCTACTGGACATTACAGATCGGGACATTTTCTTAGAGTACCCCAGGGGACACGAGTGTTTGACACAAGTACGACGAATAGAGAACGGGAACAGGGACAATAACATAAATAATTTTAGATCAAACATGCACACAGGACAACAAAACAATTGGGCAAACTTTAGAAACCGGACACCAAGAAACAGTTACGAGAATCAGCATACTTACATAGGCATAGTTACATGGCAAGGCAGGACCTTCAATGAGGCCGGTTTTTAAGAAGGAGACAAACCATACAATGCCTTCAACATAAACAAGTATGAACATCATCGAGAATGCATTAAATTTGATACTGAAGATGAAAAGGAAACCATCGATGAATGTATTGCCGATTATAAACAATTATTGAAAATAAGATGTTGAAAACGTTAGTTGATACTGGGGTGGAATCCAGTTTGATCTTGGAGAATTTTATGAAGCAGCATAAAAATTTGTTAAAGGAAATATAATACCTGTGAGAAAAATGATTTGATAGTATCAAACAACAGAAGGTTTGCTACAGTTAACAGCATGGTAATTTTGAACCAGAAAATAAGGGGTGCTGTAGAGCAACATAAATCTTTAATAGTACCAGGGCGCAAATTAGAATATATAATGGGGATGGATCTAATAAATAAATTAAAAATAAAGTTTATTGCTGAGAGCAAAATTGTTATAAGTGGCGATTATTGTATGAGGTGGAATAATAAATTAAGCATCAATGGAGACATTGATTGCGTTAATGTTAATCATATTGAAAATGAAAAGGGGGCAAATAGAGTTGGATCTATTAACGGTCCTCGGAAAATTCAGGGACAATTTGTAACAGTTCCACAGATGTATCCAAAATGAATTGGTTAAGAACCGAAAATTGCCAAAGGCTATATGCATAAATTAGAAATGACAAATACTAAACCTTTGTAACCAAAAGTATATCCTATACCAGCGGCTTATAGGAAACATGTTAATCCCAAAATAAAAAGCATGTTAGAGCAGGATAAAAGAAATATTCGATGCAATTTGTAAATCCGCTTGTGATGGTGAAAAAAAATGATAGCAGCATTTGTTTATGTTTAGATGCAAGAAAAATAAATCAATGAACAAAAACACAATACCATAATCCTCTCATAATCAACTTCATCTTATCTATATTAGGGAAAAAAGCAATATCTTCGAAGTTAGATTTGAGAAATTCATTTTGGTTGAGCCCTTTATAAAGAGAATTTGGGAAATATACAGGTAAAATCTACCAATCCCTTATGGCGTGTCTTCGTCTACCGCAGCTCTTGTCAAAACAAATGCAGTGTATTTTGGGACTGTATGAAAATTTTTACATCCATTACATGGACGATATTCTGATTTTCAGCAATTTAGAACAGCACTTAAAGCATTTGGAAATAATTTTGTTAGAATTAAATGTCACAGAACTGTTATGTTTGTAAGTGAATTAATTATAGATTAAGATCATCGAGTTCTTTATTGCAAGAATACAAAATAAAAAACTGACATCATGACTATGACAAATTTTATACTGAACCACACACACCCATTTGTTGTGTCCACAAGTAACATACTTCACAAGACTTCAAACTCTCACAGACTAATAATCTACTTAGATATTGAACTATAGAATCAGTCTTCAATTCAGCAACTTCTGACAACACTAACTTATTACAATATTAGTACACTACAAGGACTTCGTTTGAGTTTGAGAAAATATAAATTTTTGCAAAGTGTAAAATTTTTGAGATTTCACATCAACCCAGAAGGTAGGTCTATTGTCAAAGACAGATTGTCAAAAATATTGAAATATCCTCGGTCTAAAAATATTCGTACTCTATTACAATTTGAACTCTTGAAAAAAAAAGTGAAATAAAAGGGGATGGTGGAGCATAAAAGAGCTTATTTAGACTTGATTCAACAATTTCATGATCAGGTATTACTCCGGCATCCTGATTTTTCCAAACAGTTCATTTTCAGAACAGATGCTTCGAATAGTGCCTTGGCAGCTGAGTTATATCAGGTTCAGTAGGATATTGAGGTACTGATCTCATTCATATTTATGACTTTGAAGTCTCACACTGTAACAGTTTGTTTTCCTCTTCTACAATAACGCATAAAAATTATGTGTTGTGATACAAAAATTTTAAACTTACTTTTATAATTCAATATGAATCGTACATCTACAACTAATACAAAATTAAAAGAAGGTATCACAATTTCAAAACACCCCAATTATTGTCCTTTTATTCTAATTATCTAGTAAATAAAGTGCATAGTTATAAATTCTCCAGTTTGCATTTTAAAACCATGCTAAAACTCGAATAAGCTATTCAGAATTTCCATAAAGTATCTTCAAGGTAATATCAAATAGCGTGATTTTGCGCATCTGGTTGTTCGATACTCAAGTGTTGAGGTCGCGATTGTTGTCGAGTCGAACCAGTCGGCCCTTTATCATTCTAACGTCAACAGGGGAAATTGATATCAAAGGGTGACTTGCGAGTTGCAATCTATTTTCATGCAATCCATCGATCTGTAGGTTTAGAAGCTCATCATGGTTTGTAATTTCTATTTTTAAATAATTCAAACTAATTTTTATTTGGTTTTCCTTAGCGCAACACTAAAGAACTGAAGTAATGGTTGTAAGCAACCGTTAATTTATTACGTATAAGTCATGGAAGCTCTGTTTTAATACAGAAACAACCCTAAAGAACTGATTAATGGCTATAAGAAAAAATTAATTTATGGTATGTAACGGGCATTTTTGTAGTTTTAACATTTTATGCTGTTTCCCAATTTATAAATACATTTCTACAAATTGCTATTTCTATATTTAATATTTATTAACTCGTTGACGAATGCGTCGTGTTATAATGAATAGATTGCATTGTTCTTGTCTTGCCGTAAATATAAATTTTGTTCCTTATGTGGATATACAAGCCTAGATAATAGGCGATAAGCGGTTGTAATAACAACGGGTTTATATAAACAGAGAACAGTTGGAGTTTGCTCTTCGTTCCTATATACTAATTACGTTAAAAATACGGTTTCTTTCTGCTTTGAGTCGTGTTTTGTTCTTGGTTCCGATATACTAAGTATGTTAAAAATACTGTTTCCTCTTTGCTTTTGACAATAGTGAGAATTAATGCGGGATTAATTTTCAGATTGTTCATGTACGGGCACGGCATGTTTTTAGTTGTTTGTCTTGTGAAATAAGAGTTGTATATTAACCGTGTTTGGTCGACGCACGTGTGTTTTTAAGGACATTTGACGGACGGGTTTTATTGTTTACGCGTGCCTACTAATTGTTTTGAGTTGTTTTTCTTGTGAAGTAAAAGTTGTTTATTAACTGTAGAGCAGTGTAGTTCTGATGGCTTTTGAAGGAAGGATGCTTGATATGTAACGTGTTTGACGTGCTTGTTTACGGAACACGGACGGTTTTAGTGATACGCGTTGCTTTACTAATTGTTTTTGTTGATTTTCTGTTGGAAAAAAAAGTGATAGAGCTTGTTGACTCGACCGCACGTGCTTGTTTTACGGAACATTATTTTAGTGATACGCGTTGCTTTACTAATTGTGTTTTTTTGTAGAGTTGTCTTTTTATACTTGAACTGGGTGTGCGATCTAGTTTCACGGTCCTTTTCTTTTTATCAGAGTAGTTCATACTTTGGATTATCCAAGTACAGTTGATACTGTAGTTTCTGAATTTTCTAACAACAAAGAATCTAAAATAGATCATTGCTTGCGCAAATTTCGTTATTTGCGAAATATAATAGATTACCGGTTTACAAAGGTATTGGTTGAAGTTTCTCACTGCCTTTTTGGGATGTTTATGAAGATAATATACATTTGGTCCCAGTTGAAATTAAACTAGTGCTACGAAATATTTCGAAATTATTGTCTCAGGAAATAGAATTAACAAGAAATTGATCAATGCTACATAGTTCCGTCGCGTGATGGTGTCTGCTGCTAACCCCAGTGAAATGCGTAGGTGTGATTAGTGTGACGTGTGATAAGTTCCATCAACACCCTCACAGTCCAGGGTGAAGTGCTTCGTTAGCGTAGGACATCGTGAATCTCACACTTCCGTTGCAAGGAAGCGTTGCTGAAGGACTTTTGTAAGTTGAACTATTTCCTACTTGTTATTACTTTAAATATCTATCCGTTGCTTTACCATATCTTTGTCGTTCTGATACCTTTTACAAAAGACTTGCATGATATTTTAAAACATAGAGAAAAAAAAAGAAAGAAAGAAAAATCAATACTACTGAATTACTCACACCAATTGTGTCTTATCTATTTATCTTTTGTCAACATTTTATCTGATTTATGTTTAATAGGTGTGTGAGGAAACGTTTCTGCTACTCTCCAATATTACCTCAGTTTGTACTAAACATTTTTCTGTATTGCTTTTACTGTTGTTATATTATATAGTTTATCTAAACAGTTTCTTTTTTTTACATTCTACAAGGTACTGAATAATTTAGACTTTTCATTGCTGCTATGCTTATTCTTTTTTTTTCAGGTTTGCTTAACTATTTTTCTTGCAGGTATTGTCACTAACTCCTTACCGCCGCATACATTATCTGTCAGTCTGCTTTCTACAACCCCCCCTACTCTCGATTGAGCCCGGTCATTTCTTTGATTTTCTTTGTGTTACGCACGGCCACGAATAACGTTACAGGTATATAAAACGTTTACGCATTGGAAACTTACAAGGATTCCATCCTTCATCTTTATGGTTCTAATTTACAAAGCGTTGTTATAACAATGTAGACAACTGCTTTTTCCTGTGTTTGTTCAATGTTGGAAGTCCACATATGGGTCGAGTTTATTTGCTAATTGGTTTGTAACCAGCCGTACTCTATGTTCAAGGTCGGTAAGTGGTTTTCTTTTGTTAAGACAATCATCTGTTTGACGTACAACGTCGTGTTTAAACCGTAACCTTGGTAGTTTGAACCCATGGAAACTTACATCTTAATGATAATATTTAATTATGAATTTAGATTTTCAAACTTTGCTCTAGATTAAAATTATGATTTATAAAATTGTTTACCTAACAAACTCTTCATGAAATTACATAATGAATAATATAATCGAGTACTTGCTTATACATGACAACTATTTAACAAAGTTTAAGTTTACTAATTAAAAGATCTTAATATAAAACTAATTTTGTAAATATGCACGTCGTTTAGTCAGTACTGAAAAAATGACAAAAAAGCTCATAATTTTGTTAATGATATTTATAATGCCTATTTGATTTAGAGGCTTTTAAAATGACCAAGATTATTAATATAAATTCATAAAATTAATAGAGCATTCAGAAAACTTATAGTAAATATCTGTCAACTTAAATGAGAAATATTTTTCAGTTAATATATGTGTTGATATTTAAGAACTTTGTTTTCTTTATAAACTTAGAAAAGGTTAATTACACTCAAAAAAGCACTTAAGAAATATTGTTTATTCTATCCATACTTATCTTTGAATTCTATAAATTATATATGAACCAGAAGTGCATAAATTCAATAAGTGTCCACATACCAATACACAAAAGAAAAATACCATAAACGCCCAAAACTTGTCTAATTTATTGATTTTTTATTTTAAGGTGCAAACTGCTGTCTCCAATATTCTTTTATTTACTTTATTTTATTTCAGGATAAATGTAGTACCATCTAAAAATACAAAATCTTGTATTCCAATAACAGAATATATTCGTTGAGGTTCCTGTATTTTTCTTAGCAATATTTCTTGTTCTTACACCTTACCTAAGTACAGTGGTGCCCTACCCATCCGTATTTATTTAACGACCCCCCTGATAGTCTCTCTAAACCGCTGAAGATAGAGTTCAGAGTTAGTGCGGAAGTCTACAAAAGTCAGTTGTGTTAATATGGATAAAACTACATATTCTGCACGACTTTTGTGAGAAAAAATAAAAGATCAGTTATATAAAAGTTGCACTAACGCCCAAGGCGTGGGGCAAGAATAAGTTACACTAACACCCAACAAGTGGGGCGAAATTCATCTCACTGCCGCCACCAAAGTGGTGTGATTTAATTTTTATCGATTCCCAATAAGTGGTTGATTAAGTATTTTAGTAGCGAATGTAATTGTTCATGTTTGTTCCCTTAGTAATCATTAAGAAATGATCTCAAAGAATAAAATTAACTTTTCAAGACTCATTAGTATAAATAAAGTAAAATAGTAACAAAAATTATTTTTCAAAATGGCTGAAACTTTTCAAGTAGTTTACTTACATAAAGAAGAATTAAATTATGAATTGCGAATAAGAGGTATAATTAATAGTAGAGAAATAGTTGAGAAAAGAAAAATGTTAAATAGGTTATTGGCAAAAGAGGCTATAAAGCCTGATTGCTTAATTAATTTAGAGGAATTTCAGGAAAATTTTAAGCTTGAATGTGCAGAAATAAATACTTCTATTAAATCTATTCAAAATGTTTTATTGGAATTTGACGGAAATCCCTCAGATTCTACATTTAAAAGAATTTTGTCGAGAATAATTCATCTCAGTGGTCGTATAAAAAGAATGTTACTTCCTATCGAAGATTCAAATAAAAATTTAAAATTTAATAATTAAGTTTTAGCTACTGTTTTAGTATTAGAAGCTGATCTTTTTGAAAAAGTCAATAAGGATGAATATACAAGCAAGCAAGACGTGTCTTTAATTTCTCCTACCAGTGTCAATGTACCTGTACAGACAGTTACTTATGTTTCGCAACCCGTATTTTCAGGTGATCCAAATCAATTATACTCATTTTTAGAAAGAATAGAGGAGTTAGCAGTGTCACGCAAAGTTACTCATGAAAACCTATATGACTCTGCAGTAGAACTTTTTAGTAATAGTGCTCTTGTTTGGTATTGTAGTATTAGAAATTCATTAACGAATTGGAACTCCTTAGTTGATCGTTTAAAAGAAGATTTTCTCCCTCCACATCTAAAAGACGAAATCTGGGAAACTGTTAAGAATCATAAACAAAAGAAAGGTAAACCCGTAGTTTTATTTGTAGCTCATATAGAAAATTTATTTAGGCGTCTACCAGTTCTTCCTGCTGAAATAACTAGAGTTAGGTTAACAAGAAAAAATTTACTTCCTGAATACATTACTCATTTAGCTTTATCCGAAATACATGATATGCAGACTTTAACTAAGTTATGTAAGAAATTAGAGGAGGCTTCGGTATCCAATACCAAGTTAATTTATGATTCATCTAATGACTTTTAAAAGAGAATACATAATAATAAATCATTAACCCCAACTAATTCATCTAATGCAATTCAAAAATTTTCAGTACCATCACGTACTTTTAAAAATAAATATTTTTTGTCACAAGTTCAAGTCTTAAATAACCAGTCTTCTAGTTCTGATAATGAAAAAATATCGAAGGCTACAGAAGTGAAAAAATATGTTTGTTAGAATTGTTCACGTTATGGACACACATTTAGTGTTTGTAGATCTTTTAAAAGATTATTTTGTTACGGTTGTGGTTATAAAGGAGTAATTAGACCAAATTGTCCAAAGTGTTCAAAAAACTTATAAAGAGACAGAAGTATTATAGCCAGCTTTCTGTTATTCCTTTAAAGGCTATCTCTGAGAAAAATAAAAATAAGTTTTTAATGACGATGGTTGGTCCAAATGGCTAGAAAAGGTTAAAATATTTTACTTATCGTCTCGCAAGTGTAGAACAGATACGTTATTTAACAAAAAAACATGCGATAATCGTCCTTATATTACAGTTCAGTTATTTGATAAACAAATTTGTGGCTTGTTGGACTCTGGTTGTAATACCACAATAGTGGGTTCTTTAGCACTTCCTATTCTCAAAGAATGAAAGTTAAAGATTTTTCATTCTAATCGTCGAGGTGTGTCGACTGCTGATGGTTCAGTCAAGTTAGTTAAAGGCTCAGTAGATTTACCCATTCAAATTGGAAAACATTGTCGAATAGTCAATGCCTTAGTTGTACCATCTCTCCCTCAATATTTCATCTTTGGTAGTGATTTTTCAAAATTATTCGGTTTAGTAGTAAACTTTAAGGATGATACCTGGTATGTTCATGGTGATTTGGAAAGTAACGTTTTGGATATTAGTTGTTCAAAGACGGGTATCGGACAGGCAAATAAATTATTTAAATTAAGTGATCTTCCAGACAGCCAAAGGCAACAGGCGGAAGCTGTTATTAAATCTTTTAATGAAATTAGCCGCGAAAATAAACTAGAACACACAAATAAAATTCATATGGAAATAAATACTGGCGATGCCGCTCCCATTAGAAAAAAAACATATGCATTTTCCCCCTATATGAACAAAATTTTAAATGAAGAGCTTGATGATATGTTGCGATTAGGCATAGTTGAACCCTGTCAAAGTCCATGGACATCCCCAGTACTTTTGGTAAAAAAAATAATAATACTGAATATAGATTTTGCTTTGATGGACGTGCATTAAAAAATAATAATACTGAATATAGATTTTGCTTTGATGGACGTGCATTAAATGAGTGACTGTTCATGACAGTTATCCGCTCCCAAACGTAGACAGGATATTAAATATGTTAAGAGGCGCAAATTACATCTCTAGTTTAGACTTGCAAAAATCGTTTTGGCAAATACCTCTGTCTGAAGAAGCCAAAGACAAGACAGCTTTTAGTATAATTGGCCGAGATCAATATAGATTCGTAGTAGTACCTTTTGACCTTAGAAATTCTGCTCAAACACAACAACGCTTAGTCGATGCAATTTTTGGTCCGCGTTTCGAACCGTTCATGTTCTGTTATCTTGACGATATGATCTTATGCTCACCAACGTTTAAGGAACACGTGAATCTATTACATGAAGTTAAAGAAAAACTTATGGATGCGAATCTAACTATCAATCTAGAAAAGTGTCATTGTTTTGAGAGAACGTTAAAATTTTTAGGGTATATAGTAGGCTCAAATTCTCTCCAGACAGATCCCGAAAAGGTCTCGCCAATGGTCAATTTCCCGCGCCCAACCAACACGACAGAAGTAAAAAAGATTTATTGGTATGTGCAGTTGGTATAGGCGGTTCATAAAAGATTTTTGTGAAGTATTTGTAATATTCTATTATATATTTGTTTAAATTTTTCATTAGTTTCCGGTATTACCGCTAGGGTAAGATATATATAATACACGTGCTAATATGGCCGCCTGTGATGTATCGGTTTAACGTGATGTATGATATTATGAATAATATACTGCTATAACAATTTCTAGATCATTATTATAACGAGCACTTCTACAATAAAATACTCTATTCATGTATTCACAAAGTTATGGGCCCAGACCGGTTCTATTGTGCGTAGTATGATGTTTTTTTGAGAATATACGTGTTGTAAAAACATGGCGGAAAGTGCGGGAATGTTACAATAATGGACAATAAATTTCGGAATGGATGTTGTCTGATGAATTATAGAAACGTGTAGTTTGATGCAATATTGTATATTAAAAAGAGTTGTGTTAGTACTGTATTTCTAATAATTAAACTTTCATGCATATGTATTGCTGGATCGTTTGGTACTTTAGCAACGGCCCATCTTAACTGGCGAAGAGGTTATGTCATTCACCTCGTGTTTTTCGTGTGCTAATTGCATAAATATTAGAAGTAAAACTAAGTTCTTGGGTAGTGAGATTGTTTATTTGGTTACAAATGGCATATGCATACCATGAAAATAAACATGCACTGGAATTTGATAAATTGAATGGCGCATCAAATTATCGCGAATGGAAAATTGACGTAGAAATGTTATTACGAGCAAATGGCCTTTATGGGTTTATTACTAACGTTGAAAATGATAAGGAAGTGCTGCTGTCTGAAAGTGCAACCAAAGATAAAAATGATTATGTTCGAAGACGGGACAAGGCATTGTCAACTATTTATTTATCTTTGAGTGCACAAGTAAAACCCATTGTTAATGGTCTGATTGATCCAAAAAGTGTTTGGTCCGCATTGGAAGCAAATTTCGAACCATCTTCAAAGGCATTAATTGGAAGGTTATTGTCTGAATTTTTTTTTAGCTGTGATGTTAGAAGACGAATCGATATCCCTATATTTAGCTAAATTAAGGAATCTACAACGACGGTTGAATAATGCTAAGTGTGAAATAAAGGACATACATCGCGTATAAAATGATAAATGGGCTACCCGAACGATACAACGTAATTGTTCAGCAATTGTACCAGTTACCTGATGATCAGTTTACCTCGGATGCAGTGGCGAAGGGTTATTATCTGAAGAAGGCCGCTTGGTAAATACTATATCAAAATTATCCCGTGATAATGTTTCAGGTGCGTTTGCGACTGGAATTAAGAAAAATACTACAGAATGGTATCGTAAACCTAAGGTTAGGTGCTCTAGGTGCAGGGAATTGGGGCACATTTCAAGAAACTGTCCTAAATTAAATAGGGATAATTCCAGACAGTCTCCTTCAAATAATGTTACTGTTAGCAATCGTAAAACTGCATATGTATCGTCAGTGGCACAACAAGATACCTGTGTAGAAGGGTCGTGGTTTTTAGAATTACATAGTACTGAAGAAGGTAAAAGCTTAGATTATGAGTTCATTTTAGATACAGGTGCGACACACCATTTTTAAAATAGTAAAGAATTGTTTGTTGAATTTAAGAAGATAAATAAACAAGTCAAGCAGGTCAAAGGTGTCTTAGAAGCCAAAGGTGTAGGTAAAGTACACGTTAGATTAATTAATGATAAGGGAACTGAAGCATGTGTTGAATTAAAAGAAGGGTTTTTGTCCCAGAGTTGTCAAAAAATTTAATTAGTCTTGGTTCTGCTGTTGATAATGGATTTTATTTCATTGGTAAGGACAAATATCTTGATGTTTATGCTCCTAATAATACTTTATTCATTCGAATCAACAAAAATAAACAATTGTATACCGTGAGAAGTAGAAAAACAAGTTTTGTCAGAAATTCTAAGCCATGCATTAATACTGCTTCATTAGACATTAATTCTCATTCACTGTGGCACAAACGCTGTGCACATTTGGGCTCTAAAGGCATTTCTAAGGCAATTAAAAATGGGGTTGTGTTAGGTGTCAAAAAGATTAAGAATGAAGAGGTGATATGCCACCCATGCCTCGAAGGAAAACTTAAACGTCGACCTTTTAGGCGTTAAGTGGTGTTCAATCTAAAAGGGCACTTGAACTGTTACATGTTGATCTATGGGGAAAAGCTCCCACTGTTAGCGCAGGTGGTGCTGAATATTTTTTATGCATAGCTGATGACTATTCACGCTGGATTGCAGTTTATCCGGTCAAAAATAAAAATGATGCATTTGGTCAGATATAGAATTTTATTGCTACAGCAGAGCGAATGTTAAATCTTAAGGTAGTTACGATTCGCTCCGACAATGGTATGGAGTTTTGCTCTCAAGAAATGGATGAATACTTTGAAAGTGTGGGAATCAATCATCAACTAACGAGTGTATATTCACCACAACAAAATGGAGTAGCAAAAAAAGTTAATTATAATGCAGTAGATGCAGTCAGAACATTGTTAATATCGTCTAATTTACATGCGAAATTTTGGTGTGAAGCTCTCCAGTATTATACACACACCAAAAATCGTGTTCCACACGCTACCAATTTACATACAACCCCGTATGAATTATGGACTGGGAGAAACGCTAATATTTCGTATTTCAAAATTTTTGGATCACTGGCATTTATACATATTCCTAAGCGCTATAGAAGCAAACTTGAGAACCCAAATCAAGAAAATGTATATTCATAGGCTATGCCACGTTTACTCGCGGCTATAAGGTTAAAGTTTGATAATGCAACTAATACTGATGCAAAAGAGTCGTTAACATGGATTCGACAAGAAGTTCCAAGAAAAGATGGAAGTCGGATTGACGTTTATTACTGGTATGATGAAGAAAAATGCCGCTCTAAGAATGATGTACAAAGATTTTGTTCCAGACATGGTTTGGAATATAGCTCTGAAAATTTTGATTTTTCTGATCCCTCCAAAAAAGGGGTAGCTAAAATTATGAAGTGTAATGATTCCGAACCAATGTTAGCTTGTTTTGTACAAGTACCAAATACTTATGATGATGCCATAAAATCAGATTATAAAAACGAGTGGGAAAAAGCGATGAAAGAAGAAATTGTAACCAATGAAGAACGAGGTGTATGGGAAGTTGTCCCAAGAGCACAAAACCAAAAGGTAATTACATGTAGATGGATCTACAGCGTGAAAACGAATATTGATGGCACCATCCAACAATTTAAAGCTCGTCTAGTAGCTTACGACTTCAAGCAAACCTGTGGAGTCGATTACTTTACTACGTTTGCACCAGTTATTGAATTTAATTTGGTAAAATTATTTTCGTTCTACTTGTAATTCAAGAAGATTGGGTATATGCACATTGGGATGTGAAACGAGCATTCCTTTATAGCAATTTGGATGAACAAATTTATATGGAGATGCCTATGGGGTATGAAAATTTTAATCGTGCACAGTATGTTTTTCGACTTAGAAAATCGTTATATGAACTGAGGCAATCTGGAAGAAATTGGTATTACCATATTTCTGATATTTTGGCTCACAGTATTGTCCATGTATTTTTCGTTTAAATAATGAATGTGTGATACTATTATATGTCGACGACATTGCTATCTTTTGTCACAATGAGGTCTTGTTAAATAGCATTTTCAATTACTTAAACACACACTGCAAAATTGCAGATCTAGGACCTATCAGAACTTTTCTTGGAGTTGAGTTTGAACATGTGGAGAATGGTTATTGTATACATCAAAGGAAATATATCTCGACCCTGATAAAACGTTTTCAAATAGATATATCAATTCCAGTTTATACTCCTATGGATATAGGTTTTATAATGAAAGTTGATTGTACAGAACCTGAAGAGGTACCATTTAGGGAATTACTCGGCTCATTATTGTTTGTGGCAAATCGAACCCGACCAGATATTATGTTCTCTCTGTAATTTATCTATCTCAATTTTCATCAAAAGCAAC
Organism: Platerodrilus igneus; assembly: GCA_036346225.1. NCBI lineage: Eukaryota > Metazoa > Arthropoda > Insecta > Coleoptera > Lycidae > Platerodrilus > Platerodrilus igneus. The sequence goes on along the minus strand of JARFIW010001257.1, from coordinate 259,494 downwards.
AAAAGAACATTTTAGTTGCTTAATTCGTATACTTAAGTATGTTGCCACTACGTGTCACTATGTAATTAATTTGTCATGTGATACCTCTTCAAATTTGGTAATATATACTGATGCCTCTTGGACATCTGCATTGGATTCACGTAGATCTATCAGTGGGTTCATTTGGTCATTAGATGAGGTGTTTTTAGGATGGCGTTGCTGCATACAGAAATGCATATCCAGAAGCGCCATGGAGGCTGAATATGTAGCACTGGACGCTGCATGTGTTGAAATTTCATGGATTTCAAAGATATTATCCGAATGTAAAGGTTTTCCTTTCGTTAACATCAAACCATTAGTGTTGTGCAACAACCAGTCGGCTATTTGTTTTTCCAAAGGTTCTGTTGTTAACAACCGTACCAAGCACATTGATGTTAAATATCACACTATTAGAAAGCTACTGTGTAATGGTTCTTTAACACCTAATTACGTCAACACAAAATGTAACATAGCAGATTTATTAACAAAACCCTTGCTACGAACAAAATTATTGTTCTTTGTAGATTATATTTTTAAGTTTAAGAATGTTCCAAATAGGGGAGAAATTGTGAAGTATTTGTAATATTCTATTATATATATGTTTAAAGTTTTCATTAGTTTCTGGTATTGCCGCTAAGGTAAGATATATATAATACACATGCTAATATGGCCGCCGGTGATGTATCGGTTTAACGTGATGTATGATATTATGAATAATATACTGTTATAACAATTTCTAGATCATTATTATAACGAGCACTTCTACAATAAAATACTCTATTCATGTATTCACAATTTTTCATCTCTAGTCTCACCTATCAATAATTTGATAATAAAAAAAGGACAAGCTATTGAATGGAACTCGGAGGCCGAGTTGTCTTTTATTCAAATCAAGCAAGCATTGGTATTTGCACCTTTACTGGCCCAGCCAGATTATTCACTTCCTTTTGTAGTTGAATGTGATGCTAGCGATACAGGTTTAGGAGCTGTTTTAATTCAAATAGTTGACAATGTTGATCATGTCATCTCATATGCCAGCAGATCACTGACTCGCACAGAACGCAATTACTCAGTGACCGAGAAGGAATGTTTAGCGGTGATTTTCGCTATCGAGAGGTTTCGTCCTTGGGTTAAAGGAACACGTTTCACTGTGGTCACGGACCACTATTCATTGTTATGGCTGAGCAAGCTACAAAATCCAATCGGAAAACTTGCTAGATGGGCGATGCGGCTTCGGCAGCACTCGTTTGAACTTGTTCACCGTAAAGGAAAATTTAATGTAGTTCCTGATTGCCTTAGTCGTGCAATTAGTATCAAAGATCCACCTCCTGAAATAATGCAAGTCGAATTAAAAGATATTGATCCATGGTATGTGTCATTAAGGAATAAGATTTTATCAACTCCAGATAATTATCCCCAATGGAAAGTAGAGCGTGTGTTTGTTTATAAATTTTATTCATCTAATTTACCAATTTCTTCAAACATTGTCGAGCGGAAGCAACTAGTACCAAAAACTCAAAGGAAAGATGTCATTCGTTCTCATCATGAACCCCCAGTTTCTGGTCATTTTGGTTATTTTAAGACTATCTCGTGTTAAATTGCAATTTTACTGGCCGAAAATGAATATTGTTTAACTTGCGGAGCACAAAAAGCATCAAACGCTGCCCCCTTAGGATTAATGGGTGCAGAAAAAGACGTCAAGTTCCCTTTTCAAATTATTGCAATTGACCTCATGGGACCGTTTCCCCGATCTAAATTAGGTCATAAATGGTTATTAGTTGTAGCAGATTGGTTCTTGAAGTTTACGTTACTGTGTCCGCTGCGTAACGCTAAGGTGTCAGCCATACAAAATTTTTTAGAAAATAAAGTTTTCTTAGTTTACGGTGTCCCACAATTTATTATCTGTGACAATAAACACAATTTATCAGGAAATATTTTCAAGAACTTGTATACAGATTATAAAATACAGAAAATCTGGTATAGCACTGTGTACTCGCCGTAGTGCAATTTCGTCGAGAGAATCAATAGAACTATAAGTACTGCGATGCGTATGTATATAAATAGTCATGACACATGGGATGTCGAATTACCAAAAATACAGTATGCGATTAACTCAGCTAAACATGAAGCCACTGGCTAAATGCCAAATTTTTTAGTTTTTGGGTGTCATGTTCCCGTTAATGGAAAATTTTATGGTCTAGAGCCATTAGAGAATGTTGAAATCATCCCTGGAGATAGGCCTTTATATGTTAAGGACCGTTGTGGTCTGTTTAAAATCTTTAAGAGTGTACATGCTAAATTGCATTTAGCATATGAGCGATATAGTAATCGCTATAATTTAAGAAGAAGAGATATATCTTTTCCAGTAGGTAATAAGGTGTGGAGAACTAATAAAATACTCTCACACGCAGGTGATAAATTTACTGCAAAGTTAGCACCGAAATTTGTGTTAAGTATAGTTTACGAAAAGATTTCGAACTTAGCGTATGAACTGGTAAACGAAGATGGTTCTAGAGCTGGTCGTTGGCACGTAAAGGATTTGACGCCTTTTCATGCACTAGATTCCCCTGTTGTTGATCCAGGAATTCAAGAAAAATCTTTTTGATATTTTATAAAATAGTAAAAGTGTTGCGTATTGATGAATGTGTTTATTATAGCAAGATCAATGTTTAGTGAGTTGTTTTGTGTTCGTAGGTACACATTCTGTATCTGTTTGAGAAACCACCCCCCTCCCTTTCCGTTATTAGATTATTGTGATAAAAATACACGTCTAATAACCGCCAAAGATTATTTATGCTGTTAAGACATGATAATCGAATAGATAAAAACTTTTTTTATCCAGTTTATAGTGTTCAAGATCTATTGTACTATATTTATGTGATGTACTATATATAGTTGTAGTGGAATTTGAGAATTTCCCTGTAGATTTCACGAAAGCTGTTAGTATTGAATACTTAACCCCTGTACATACTATTTTACTAATATTGTTGCTATTTGTTTGTGCAAAAAGGCATAAGATATTTTATGGTGTAGTATAATGAAGAGGTATGCATTTTGATATCTTATTATAAAAATTTTTTTTGGAGTGCTAACTTCCCAATTTTGACTTCCCGAATATGTCTGCAATTATGGACGTGTTGTACGCGAAGGTACAAGCGCACTCACAATTCAATTTTATTTTATGTTAAAAACATTCAAATGGTTTAGAGTTATTGGTGTTAGGAATCTCCTCTTGATATGTTTAAGATTATACATAGTCCTACATTTAGTTTGTACTTACATAGTGATTTGTTTTTTCGAAACAAAAAAAAACTTTTTGGTTACGTTTAAGATTTTGTTATTACCTCAAGTTTTTTTCTTTTGGAAGGAGGCTGTGTAACAGTTTGTTTTTTCTCTTCTACAATAATGCATAAAAATTATGTGTTGTGTTACAAAAATTTTAAATTTACTTTTATAATTCAATATGAATCGTACATCTACAACTAATACAAAATTAAAAGAAGGTATCATAATTTCGAAACACCCCAATTATTGTCCTTTCATTCTAATTATCTAGTAACTAAAGTGCATAGTTATAAATGCTCCAGTTTGTATTTTAAAACCATGCTAAAACTCGAATAAGCTGTTCAGAATTTCCATAAAGTATGTTCAAGGTAATATCAAATAGCGTGATTTTGCGCATCTAGTTGTTCGATACTCAAGTGTTGAGGTCGCGGTTGTTGTCGAGTCGAACCAGTCGGCCCTTTATCATTCTAGCGTCAACATGGGGAAATTGATATCAAAGGGTGACTTGCGAGTTGCAATCTATTTTCATGCAGTCCATCGATCTGTAGGTTTAGAAGCTCATCATGGTTTGTAATTTCTATTTTTAAATAATTCAAACTAATTTTTATTTGGTTTTCCTTAGCGCAACACTAAAGAACTGAAGTAATAATGGTTGTACGAAACCGTTAATTTATTGCGTATAAGATCAGTTATAGAAAGTTACAACATATTGAATTATATGATTAGTAAAAATGAAATGACGGCAGTGGTATTTTCAATAAGCTTAAAATTTTTAATGGGAAAACACTTCGTTGCAGAAATGGATAATATAGCATTATGTTCCTTATTCAATACTAGATTCTCTAACCGCAAGGTGAATAAATGGGGACTTCTTTTGTAAGATTTTGATTTTGAGATTAAGTACATCAAAAGGAAATATAATTTTACGGTCACGCATTTAACAGGAACCAGAGCAATGAAGCCAAGAAATCCTACAACACACTAATTAATAGTTATGAATCATTTAGTATATGATGGCACTTTGTATGAACACAATAAGATCAGACTGATGCAGGATGAGAAACTCACTAGCGGAATCAAAACCAAACTACAAAAGGATCAGATTACAAAAATTTTGAAGTAATTGATAATTACCTAAACTCTAGAATGAAGAGGAATTATATGTGTTAGATACGAAATATGCTAGATCACTATATTAGATTTACATCTGACATATGGGCACATGTGTATCAGAAAACTCTGGTTATTGTTTCTTGAAAATTTTTATGCACTAAAATAAGTAGTAAATGCATGTCATTCCTGCATCGTGGGCAAGAACAAATATCACATCAATGAAAATGTCACTAAAACCATACAGATTGAAAACTCGTTAGATTTGTTGGTTATAGATTATCTTAGCAACTTAGTCCCGGATAGAAACAAGAATCAAAACATATTGGCGAAAGTTGATGTTATCTCTAAATTCGCAAAATTGTATGCTACAAAACACAGTAACACTGCTTGCACCATTGAAAAATTAACAGTCTTAGCACAAGAAGTAGGAAAATTACAGAGAATTTTGGCAGACAGTGCGACATATTTTAAAAACGCTAGGTTTACCACACATTGGGAAGAACAAAACGTCAATGTAGTGTTTTGTAGTATGCCATCCTCAGGTCAATCTTGCTGGATGGACTATGTACAAAACGAGAAGCTTATAAAATCATAAAATGGGATGAGATGGCAGAGGATGGAAAATATGGAGGTTTAGAAAAACATTCAGAAATGGCCTCAGAGGCTATAAATGAGATGATCCGACAACAGAAGCAGTGCTACAAAGGTTAGTAAATGTGACAGAAAAAGACAGTAATTTGAGAACTATTATAAACAAGATATCCTTAAAAGCATAAGTGAGGTAAGAATGGTTTATAATAGCATTAAAGAATATTTAAAAACAAAGTGTAAAGAGATTGAATCTTTCAAAAAAACTGGAGATGTGAAAACAAATTCCATAACAACATTCTAGTAAAATTTCTAAACTATATTTGGAAGTGGTATGCAGTACTCCAAAGAGTCAGGTAAGTAATAAAAAACTCAGAGTTATGATAAAAACAAAATCTAATCATTCTATAGATTATATACAGCACAACTGAAGACCTAAATTAAACAAGCTGATATAAAATTAGGAATACATTCATTTAAAGCATTATGAAATGGAGATGTTATAATAGAAATGGAAAGTGAAAAAGAGTAAAAAATTTAAGTAATAAAATTAATGAGAAATGTGGCAATGAACTTATAACGTTAATTGCAAATATTTATAACAATAATGATAATCCACAATGTTCCAGAAGACTTAGGTACAGAAAATGCAGTAGAACAGATCGTTTTATAAAACTCGGCCTTAAATATTTTGCTAATAATACGGTTCCAAAATTTTTAATTAAAAATAAAACAAATAGTAATAGTATGGTGGTAGAAGTTAAACGAGAATTACGACTTGAAATGATAGAAACTCAAGTAAAAATTTGATGCAATATATGCTCTTCTGAAGATTATATAGCAATAAGTTGTTGTTATAAGTATAGCAAGTACAACTATACCGCCAAAGATTGCAACAGAAAACTTACTTGTGCCATTTGTTGTAAATAACACACTCTTACAGACTGTAAAGCAAACGAAGAAGCCTTCGAATGTATAAATTGTATATATTGGAACTACTATAATAAACTTAAAACGATTAACGTGAATCACTCATCACAGAATAACCAATGTCTTTGCTATCAAAATGGTAAATGAAAATACCATCAATGCATAGATTATTAAAAATGGCAAATAACAACAAATTAAAACCTAATCCATATACAAATAATAATGACAATGAAAATACTAATAAATACAATGCAAAAATTAGTGTTGAGAGTAGATATGCTAAATTAAAACTAAAATGTATTCAAGTAAATCTGCAACACTTAATGAGTCGCTGCCCATAACCTGGTACAAGTGACTACTGTACAAAAACCTTATACTATTAAAAACAAAGTTGCAGCTATACAAAGCTTTATAAGAGTATTAACAATAGGTAGAGTAAAGGAAGGAGCAGCTTTATTAGTTTTGAATAGAAAAATTAATACCACGCTTTTAAGTCAAATTTCTGACAAAGATGTCAACAGTAGAACTCAAATATAAAGATCTGCACCTATTTGTAGCTAGTGTATATTTTAGACCGAAAGGGAATATATACCAAGATCTAGAAAAATAAATATCTTAAAATTTGTAAAAAGGAAACCAGTCTTAATCACAGTAGACAGTAATGGAAGATCTGTTATGTGATATTACCAATTGATTAATACTAGAGGAAAAGTAGTAGAAGACTTTACTTCTATGAAGGAACACTACATATTAAAGAAAAAAAGTGAAATAAGCATGTTTGAAACTGTTAAAGCAAAGAGTAATATAAACTTAACAATAGTAACCAAACACCGTCTAAATCTTGAACAGAATGGAAAACAGAAGAGAGCGAATCATGTTCTGACCATAAATTAATCACATTTTTTATTACTGTTTGTGAGTTGTATTTGTGAAGTGATGTTGAAGCGGCTATAGAGACACGTCCTTTAGCAGTGCGGCAACATAACAGCGGTTAGGTGCGCCAATAAATAAATGTGAACGCGAAGCTTGATGTTAAGATTTTTGGTATTTAAAGCATCCTGTTTAATAAATTGTTTAACGTAATCATGTTTGATTTAAAACTACTTTATCAGAAGCAAACATGGCGCAATCAGTATAAAATGGAAATATTTATTGTTGAAATAATCTGGGAAGTTAATTTCGTTGATAACTGAAAGTGAGGTTAGAAGCACGTTTTCGTCAAGTATTAAAATTAGAGCAGTTTCGTGTAGGAGAATGTCTGAAAATAATAACCCAAGCGAATTGATACTGGAAGGCAACCTGTTACATTCCAAATTTGGATATGTACACTTTTAAATTTGTGAGTGAATTCCCGCCATTATTTTTAAAAAATAGACTTGTGCATTTCCGTCATTTCGGACAGTTGCGTTTGCGCAAAAGGAATGCGCAGACGCGGAGTGATAACGCAAAGCGCGGTGTGTGACACGACAGGATTAGCCAACGAGACGTCAAACAGTGACGTTTGCCTGTGTTGTGTTTTTTCTTGTTTTTTCTCTTTTAGGATGTAGGTTTCCCTTTATCTCTTGCCCTATCGTACCTCTACCTGTATCCTACTGTACCGCTACAGACAGAAGAGGGAAGACGATAAATCTGGATTCAACGATGGCATGACGTGACCCACCCCAAAAAACCCCAAGTAACGCCCAACGAGATCCATGGAAATCAACATGGACCCTGCGCAAGGATGACAGCAAAATCGTGAAGAATTCCACATTTTTATTATCTTTTTAAGGTGCATCTTGTATCACTGTAAACATATTTGGTACGTGATACAATTTGAGACGTAATTATGTCATAATATCTTGTTGTGCAATAATGTGAACGTGGATCGTACTAGTGTTGCCAACTGCAGAAGTGGCTCTGAACACGCGCGCGCGGGGTTATAACAGTTGCGCCGGGAGTATAACAACCTCGCAGAAAATTTTAAATCCTTTAAGCAGCAGGTATCCATTTATTTTACAGCAACAGAAACCGACAAAAAAGGGCCGGGTGTTCAGATTGCAAGATTGTTAAATGTAATGGGTAGCGATGCTTTAAAAGTATACAATACACTTGATATTGTTTCTTTGACAACTGTTGATTTAATTTTAAAAGAATTCGAGTCTTATTGCATGCCCAAGAAAAATGAAGTAATGGAACACTATAAATTTTTCTCAAGAAAGCAGCAACCCAGTGAGCCATTTGATGTATTTTTAACAGATTTGAAAAATTTAGTAAAATTTTGTGACTTTGGTCAAATTGAGGAGAAAATCCTTCGTACTCAAATTGTTTTAGGTATTAATAACAGCGAAATACAAGCAAGATTACTACAGGAAGACTCAACTTTGGAAATGGTAATTAAATACTGCCGAGCAGCAGAAGTTGCAGAAGTCAATCGAAAAACTTTAGAAAATGATTGTAAGAAAATCTCAGTTAATGATATTAAGTCTGGGAAAATACCTGATACAAAACGCGTTGGCAAAAGTCAAGATAACAGTGTTCAGAAAGTAGCGTTTAATAATGGTAAAGGTAAATCTTTTATTTGTAAAAGTTGTAATCGTAATCACTTTAAAGCAAATGTCCTGCAATGGGATAGCGATGTATTAAATGTCTGAAATATAATCATTTCAAAATTTGTTGCAAATCGCAAGTAAATAATAATAGTCGCAGTACATTTGAATTAAAGTAAACCCAGCGATACATTTCAAATTAATATTAAAACAATTTATTATACAGATAGGGAGTGGCGTGCAAAGCTGTTGCTAGATAACGTTAGTATTAATTTTAAATTAGATAGTGGGGCAGCCACTAATGTAATACCAATTGAAATTTTTAATAAATTATCTAATCAGAAATTAGAAAAATCAAATACTAAAGTTGAAGCTTTTGGTGGATTTAAAATCATCCCATGTGGTGAATTCAAAGCGTTGATCAAATATAAGGACAAATCCGTTATTACTAAGTTCATTGTTGTAGATAACAATAAATGTATTCCGATTTTAGAATTAGATTATTGTTTAACGCTAGGCTTAATAAATAGAGTTAATGATGTACACGAAAATGATAATACAGGAAAGGTAGCATTTACAAATGCAAATGAGGATATATTTACAGGTTTAGGCTCATATCCTGAAGTAGTGTCACTTAAATTAGCAAGCAATGCTATACAGAAAGCAAGTGCAAATAGGCATGTACCGCTTAAAATAAAGAAAAAATTAAAATTGACTTTAAATGAATATGAGGAGAAGGAAGTTATCATAACTTCCACAGAACCATGTGAGTGGGTTAGCAATTTAGTTTGTGTAGAAAAGGTTAACAATCAACTCAGGTTATGTATAGATCCTACATATCTTAATAAATAATTTAGTTAGGGACTTTTATGGAATCCCAACATTTGACGAAATTAGTTCTAAATTAGCTAATAAGAAATACTTTTGTATGTTTGACCTCAAAGATGGATTTCACCAATTGGTTTTGTACAAGAAGTCAAGTAAATTGTGCACTTTTAGCACTCCTTTTGGTAATTATCAATATTTAAGGGCTCCTTTTGGGTTGTCAGTAATATCCGAGATTTTTAGCAAGTTAGTTAATAAATATTTGGTCACATCGAGGGTGTAGTACCTTATTTTGATGATTTATTATGTGCTGCAGGCACCAGAAAAAAAATTAAAAAATATAATACAAAATGTTGTAAATGTTGCAAGAACAAATAATATTAAATTTAATCCTCACAAGTTGCAATATTGTAAAACAGAAGTTAAATATTTAGGTTCGATTTTTAGTGACAAAAGAATACTTTCCGATGCACAGTGCGGTTAGGTGCGCCAATAAATAAATGTGAATGCGGAGCTTGATGTTAAGATTTTTGGTATTTAAAGCATCATGTTTAATAAAGTATTTAACGTAATCATCTTTGATTTAAAACTACTTTATCAGAAGCAAACAATTACTGCAGCAAGGTCACAACCAAGCAAAATAAAATACAACTGCAAAAGATTTATAAAGAGACCAGAAAGACTTTAGCAAAAATATAAAAGACCAATTCTTCTTTTTAACTTAAACGAGGACACTGAAAAACTGTATAAACTTAGATAACTCACTTGCTGAAAAATTAAAAAAGGAACAAGAATTTGATGCATTTATTCAGAGATACAGAAATACTGTAGATCAAACCTGCTTGCGATTCTTCAAGGTAGCAACAGTGAAACTAAATCCAAAGCATAAAAGCATACATTGTTGGTCCAAAGAGTTAGAAATATTGAAAAAAATGCTTGCAGAGATCTCGCTATGATGAAAATTTAAAGAAGATTAAAAAATTAAATACTACCAAAAGAGCTAAATATACCATAAAAATAAAAATTGAAACATTAAATTCATGGAAACACTACTGCCAAATAGTTGAAGGGCTAAATCCCTGGAATATGGCATACAAATTAGTGGCAAGAAAAGAGTAACAAAATTGTACTCTCTCAACTATGGTAAAAGACTGTAACATTTAAAATTTCCTGCAAAATTATTTGTCGACATTACCGCTATAAATCTATCATTTTAGTATTTACTCAACAACGTTTATTCTATTATTGATTTTATTGATCTTGCATATTTAATAACCCAACAAACTTCAAGGCACACTACAATTTCAGTTGGAATTACAATCTACAACGTATCACGCCGTCCCAACTGATAACATATTTACAAACCAATTCGCGTGCTCCTACCCCTTTGTAATATCTAAGATTTTCAAGTTAGTTCGTCCACTCGTGACAGATAGTCACTTTTCGTTTCCTTGTTGAAGAGAAAGGTCACTTGGTGTGTTATCAGACACTCAAGATGGTGCGGGAAATTAAGCTTTCCTGGCAGAAATGCCGGAATAGAAGGCACAGTTGGTTAAAAGTTGTCTAGGACAACTTATATAGGTAGTGTATAAACTCATCTTGGCAACGTGCAACTCCGATTACAACTTGGTTGATGTTAACTTGATCACGTTCAATTGGGTTTGTGTTCAAGCAAATTTTATTTTCATGGAATTCGTTTAAAATATAAATGCGTAAGAACAAAGATTGGATTTCCGTTATACAACTACACATGCTGTGAATAGTTGGTTGAACAACATGTGATTTGAAGGTTACAGGTCATTGCCGCCATTTGGTAAGACTGTTTAATTTTCTAACATTATGCTGTGCTTACAAAGTTTCATTCCGTATATATATATATATATATATATATATATATATATATGTAGTAATTTTTTTGAAAGATTGTAACTACCTCATGCTGTTGTATGCAATTTACTAATGGGTCGTTCACGAATAATTTTGTCGTGTAATTTGCTAAAAGCTTATCTTTTTAAAATGTAATGTTATAATTCATAGAACAATATTTTGTAATTAATAATGTGCTCAAATTTAGAAATTATACTTTAACGGTTGTATATAAAACAAGGGTAAAATGTGCAGATAAATAATCGTCACTTGTTTGTTACAAAGTTCAATATTTTATCTTGTTTACTACAATTTAAAATGTCAAGATGTTCATTTAACAGGGCCTAATTCCAGAAAAGTGAAGTTTACACTGAGATTAACTAATTAATAATTTTGCCACATGTTGAGTAAATTTTTAAAGAACTGTAAAGTCTTTCGTAGCGCTACCCCAGACTAATAATTATAAAAATAAATATTGTCACCAAAAGTTAAGTATCCAAATCAAGAATTAGTAGTAATTAAACTTTAAGATTTGTTTTGCACCCTCTGAGTAAAACAGAAACTTCATTTATAAGAATTTTATTTTTTATTAAGTTACACTTATAATGTTCATAACTTATCTTAAATGAGAATATAGAATTATTTTTGACTTTAGTTCATTATTCTATAATTATTAAACTTCTCCAAAGTTTCTTACGTAATTGAAAGGTTTAACTTATAATGAATGCGTATAATGATACAATGAAAACTAATTGAAACTAAAATAAAGATTTCGTGCTTATACAGGATCATAAGATATAAAGGGTATCTATGTTGGTAGTATTTATGTTTCAGAACCGCCCTAGAACTTCGTTAGTTCAGTGAAGAAAACGACCAGATGTACGTAACATATTTGTATTTGTATTTAAAGTGGTTAGTGATAATTTAGGTTTCCAAATTTTTTTTTTTCTCGCAATTTGATTCAGTCAGTTGCATTAAAAAAAATTAGGTGGCGTCCATTATTTTATTTTCCAACTTTAATAAACCCATTGACCCAATCTCATGCAACCATGGATCAAAACTCAGTTAGCTAAAAAGTCTTAAGAGTTTTCTTTTTCTAAAAGCCATTTTCCATTCTAACCTTACCATGGACTTGTTACTGTTATATAAGAATTCTCAATAGGTTAAGTAAAACTCTATAAAAATCTACCACGATTTTTATACAAACAAGACGATTGACCGATGATATAAAAAGCAATTTAGAACATATGATGAAAGAATTTATACTAAAAAACAATTCAAAAAATTACAGTGTGAAGCATAAAAGAATAAAAAACTCAATAATAATACCAGTCAACACTGGGTATGGTGAATAATATATATATAACAAGAAATAAAAAGAGTAATAACAAAGACAAATTCTAAAAAAAGCACCAGGACAGGATGGAATAACAAATGAACTGTGTTACAAATATATAAAATGCTTCATGAATTTATTGTTGAAATTTATAATCAATGTCTACGAAGGGAACATTTTCCAAGAGAATGGTAATAGTCAATTATAGTACCTATAATGAAATATAGAACAGAAGATACATAACTTCAAATTCAAATTCATAAAGCTACAAAATTCCATACTATAAGTTTAATTAGTGTTAATGGCAAAATCTTAGAAAAACTTATAATAGTATAATAAAGTTCATTCGCTTGAACAATTTATTAAACAAAAATCAGTATGGCTTCATTGCTTAAAAAAACACAACAGACGCACTGATGGAAATGAAAAGATTTGTTGAAGAAAGCTTCAAAGAAAAAGGTCCCTATGGTCATCAGTTTGGACGTTAAAAAAGCATTTAACGCAACATGGTGGACTGCTATTATAAATTCATTAAAAAATTCCAATGTCCAAAAAATCTATACAATATAATTGTAGATTATTTTAAGGACAGAAAGGCAATTTTGATAGTGAATGGCATAATGTTGACAAAATCAATTAATAGAGCAGGTATCCAATGGTCCTGTTGTGGATCAAGATATTGGAATATACTGCACAACTCACTATTTAATCTGAACTACACAAGGCACTCAAAAGCCTTTGCAGACGATGTTTTAATTTTAATCAAAGGAACAACTGTACTAGCAGCGCAAAGTACAGCAAATATAGAAATACAGAAGATATTCTTAGTCACAACATAATAAAATTCAATTTCACAACAAAAAATCACAAGCAGTGCTCATTGTAAAAAAGATCTTTAAAAAATGAAAAACTAAGTATTTACTTAAATTATAAAGAATTAAAGCAAGTATGAAATATTTGGGAGTATGGTTAGATCATAAATTCGAATTTGACAACCAAATAGAACAAACAACAGATGAGTGATACAAAGTAGTAAATATATTAGCCAGATCTACCAGAATATGTTAAGACAAGATTCTTTGTTAACAATCTACAAGGAAGATATCTTACAAATTATGACTTATACAGCTTCCTTCAGCTGTGAACAAAGAATCTAACTAGGTTAAAATAAATATATGTCTTACAAGCATTTGCAACAATTTCCTATGAGGCTTCTTAACCGGAATGACTCAATATAAATAAAAATTGAGAAAAAGCCAAAATATATGAAGAATTTAAAAAATGCACCCTAAAAACGAAGTATCACAAAAACAACACAAACTTTTAATAACAAAAGGAATGGAAGAATATAGCCATATTCCAACCTCTTGTTTAAATTTCAACTACATGCCAAGATAAATTGACGTTTATTTTGTTTTGACTGAACTGATGCAATTCAAGTTTCTAAAAACTGTGTCCATTCACCAACAACTGTGTATTAAAAGTAATTGTAATTTAGTCAAAGTGGGTGGCTATTGTAAGAACAAACCATATCCCAATATTTGTGTTAATATATGTATAAATTATTCAAAAAAAAATTTATCACTACAGCACTAACTGTATTTTAACAATTCATTTATATAAGCTTTGATAATATTTACTTTAATAAACTTCATTATGCTATAGATATACAGTGATATGCATTGCCCACTTTCGTAAAGCAAAGGTATTTTATGTAAGTTAAAACTAGTAATTTTTATAACAATTAAAACCATAGAGTTTAAAACAAATTTCTGATCAAATAGTGGCCTGGCAGTTTGAAAAATATAACCGTATAAAAAGGATTATATTACAAGTACAATCCTACATAAATTAAAGGTTGTATTCGCCATGTAATTAAATATTAGAGAATTAAATAAAAAATTTACTACATATTGCTATTTTAATAAGTAAATATTGGTTTTCATGTGTTTTGATACTATATACATACATACTACGATTCAATTATTGACCAATCCCTTATAAAGCAACAGAAATATTAAGATAAATCGTGTTCATTGCATTCCATTGTTTCCACACACACATACACACACACACACACACACACACACACCACACATACATACACATATGCATGCATGCATCCATGCATGCACACACTCACCCACACATATGCATGCATGCACATGTATACACACACACACACACAACACACACACACACATCAAAAATAAATGTTATTTTGTAACATTTTTATTTTCCCATATGCGTAAAAGTTTGTAAGTTTATATGCGACATGCCCTGTATTATATTTTGTTGTCTCCATGGTGAGTTGGAATTTTAATTAAAAATGGTTGGTAATTTCAATTTAATTTAAATACATTAAACCTTTTTCCCTTTGCAGCACAACAAATTCTTTTTACAACGTTTAAACAAAGTTTAAACAACCTTTTGAGATACTGTAAGAAAGATCAGTATCGTTAACATTATCAAATTGCAAAAAGAGAAAATTTTAATTACAATAATTTTTAGTATAATTAATTTTATTACCTGATGAGTTGCTATGTCCCAAAATGAAATGCAAACACCACCTTTCTGTAATCTGCATGAAGTAAATACAACTGTGTTCTTAAAATAGCACCATTTATAATCTGGTCTAATGTTAGCAAAATATACAGAGGATTCAATTCCTATAGCAATACGAAGTGAACCTTCTTCCCAAGAGCAACTTGATACACCTTGTCCTGGCAGTTTAAGAGTGCGTAGATGCTAATAACAAACTTGTAAATTATTGTGCATATGCAATGAAATGCTTACTTCGCCAAAAGCACTGTAGAACTGTATTACATTATTGCTTTTTCCTTCACTATATTGTTTACCAGTAACAGCTATCAATGAACCATTGTGATTCCAACAGCAATAAGTAGTAGCCAATTTTGTTTCCACAAGTATTGGTTCTAATTCAATAAATTATATAAATAAGTTACAACTACATATAAAGTTTGTAAATATATGCATTTTAAAAATAATAAACATGAAGTTGTTACGCAAAACTTTTAATAAATGCTGTAGACTACAAAAACTAGTAAAAACAAAAAACAAGTAGTACCAATACAAAATTCAAATGCAAAATAAGGTTGTCAAAAACAAAGTTTACAAATTTTCTATAATAAAATACCACTGTAACAGAAATAAAATTCTGCCCATGCTTACTCGTTCTAAGTTTGTCTAGTTCTGTAGTGGAAATTTTGTGTATTACTTATATGAAAGTAATGGTTATATTCAAACATGTAACACATTCATTTGCTTTAATTTTGTTCACTTGATGTATATTAAATTCCTGAATAATCATACACAAGGTTATTTCTTTTGGTATTAATAATTTAACGCTTTGTCCTTGGTTGATATTTGTGTTAGTGCTCATTAAAATCACTTGTAGTTATTGTATTATTTCCATTACCTGTTGAGCATTTGCGGTGGTCATTTAAGTTGTGCACATGCGATTGTAGTTTTCATTTGATGATTTTAGTGGTTTGCTTCACTTTAACGCCACGATATGTAAGAACAAGATGTTGATTGATAATAATTGATATGATACGTGAAAAAAAAATGCACTCGCGTTAGTTTAACTATGGCAGTGACCTGATTCTCATTGAAACCTAAGTTTTATGTACAAGCTAAATGTTACAGTATCTATAATGAACCTTATCTTTGTTCTTGGATTTACAAAACATGTTTTGGCTGTTATTTGAAGGACAAGATATGCATGCTGTCATTACAAAGATGAAAAGAACTGGTTCATGATCTAGCATATATTTCTTAAAAGGAAATTTTTTCACATGTTGCTGTGATTGAGATAGGCCCCAATATTTGTCTTCGACTCCTGTGTTGGAATTATTTGCAACATTTGTTAATTCACAAATTATTGAACTTTAATACAGACTACATGTTAGTGTAATTATGGAACATGAAATTTTTGTTACTAAAATTAATACAATTGAGAATTTCTAACACTTGTATAGTTTTTATTCTTGAATCAGCTGTTATCACCTTGACACATCTGTTTGGATAATGCTTTAAAATTTTTTTTATTGGTCCCGATATGATGTGTTTGTTTGAGCTTCAAAAATAAATTAAATGTGCTGAACAATTGTAGTTAATAAATTATATACAAACATACATATTTTATAAAACACATGTCATCTTCAACAGATCTGTAAGAGAACATAAATAAGAAAAAGTTCTAAATTTTGTTTTTGTATGATATATAGTACTAATCAGTATTGCTGAAATGAGTTTTAAATAACAAATGTTTGTAAGAAAACTTATATTGCTCAACGTAAAGTCTTGTATATTATTGTAAATACCTTAAACTAAACTTTTTTGACAATACATGAAATTTAGGTTACAGTCAAAGTTATTCTTTTAAGGTTTATTGTTATAAGGAAAATTTTGAGAAATCTTATAAATATGTAAGTGTAGTAAATGATCACACATTATCTGTTTTGAAGTTTAATGTGATCAAATTGCCTTTAATTTTGGTTAAATACTGAATTTTTAAAATAAATATAAAGATAAATTGAAAAAGTGGAACTCAAATAAAAGGAAAACTGTTGGTAATCCATAAGAATTACTTGGGTCATTTTTATATTTAGGTGGAGACCACAAATTGTGACCTTATTTTTTATTAATAAATTATTGTTCTATACCGCTTTGAACTAAAAACGGACCATTGGGCCTGTTCCTTTTCTTTGGGGTTAAGGCTAATGAAACATACAGGTTTCTGTGTTTTCCTGGGACTTTTAGTTTTAGTAGTATATAATTTATGGCGCCTTCAAATTTTGTATTTTGCTATACCACAACAAAATCGACCTTCGATCCATTCTCACACAAGAACGTTGGACTAACCTCCAGAGGTAACATCAGTGCATTAACTAAGAAATTAAAACCTTTTTATGGACCATGACAAATTACATTCAAATATGCTTACCTTGAAACGGAAAGCACCAAAATAGCATTAACCATCAATGTTATAAAAAGCATCTGTATAGACACGCATGTCAAATTTTATTAATTTTCGTGCCAATATATTAAAACACGTTTACTTCTAATTATTATGTTAGTGAAAACTATTATAATTTCCTAGTCACAATGATTAAAACATATATACAACTGGAATAGTTTATTTTCTACTCAGCTGTTAGTCTAATAGGATATTAATATCGGTTATCTACACATTTTAAAACTGTATATATAATTATATATGTATATATGTCCTCATGTCCTTAGTTTGTGATCATCATATATCTCCTACTTCTTTACCGTTTTCGACATATTTCTTTCTTCTTCTACCACTTCTAGTACTTCTTGTTCTTAAGTATGTCTGTCCATGATATCTTAATCATATGCCTGTAGCATCACATTTCAAAGGCTTCTGTCTATTTCCCCTCCGTTTCTTCTACTGTCCCCGTTTCACAGTCATACAGTATTGTGCTCCACATATATGCTTTCAGCAATTTTTTCCTTGTTTCTATACTTTTATTTTGAATCTTTTGAACTTTTTCCTTCAGTTTTCTAAAACCCTATTTCACCGATATTCAATGGTACATGAAGGGAGTTAGGCAAACTGACGGTTACCAAAATCCCCCACCACTTAAACACTTGCTGAATCAATAGCTTTCTAATTACTCCTTTTGTACAATCAACATTTATTGAGAATATTGCAAAACCAACACCTGTGGTAGTTGACAATAGTAATCAGATTTAAATACAGTTACTTTTTCAACAGTAGATTTTCCTTACTAGAACTGGTTGGGCACGTGTCCCCAATGATTTCTATTGTGAGATAACTTACACATTTCCCTCAAATTCCCACAGCCTACATCTTTCACTATTTGTGTGCAATAGTCTAATCTAGGTCGACCTCTACCCCTCTTTTTTCCTATCCCTGCTTCTAATATATCTCATACTATTCCCTCATGCCTTAGTAGGTGTTCTATCATCCTATCTCTACTATTTGTTACTGTTTGCCGCATTTATTTCTTCCCCTACTGTCAAGGCGGCGGTTAACTTCAATAACCACAGATGGTGAGATCAGTGGACACATATACTTAACAATAAGAATAGCGGAAACCTTCAAGTACTTACTTAAGTAGTAAAAACGTCGACTTTTTGACAGAAGTCCGTATCTGTCTAACAAAAATACCATAGCGACACACAAATAAATTAATTGTCAAATAAATTAAAAGCGAATCCCAATACATTAATATTGATTTCGTGACACATAGATATATCTTGCTTTACAAACATACGATATGATAGTTGGCCTTGTTTAAAACTAGTCATATAATTTTAGCGAAACATTATTTATTTTATTTTATAGGGTGTTTCAAAATTGTTAAAAATTAATTATTGTTATGAAATATTGTGGTAAATTTTACTCAATTTCTTTATGTCAGTTTTATTGTTAATAGTGATGGGGTTACAATTAATAAATAGTATACTCTATTCTCCACCATAAAATTCAATAAATAAAAAAAAATATTTGGTTTCTACAATAATATATCAATAGTGTTAAATCCAGAATACTGAAAAAGTACATATGGCACCTGAACAAACAAATCATTCAAGCATTTGAAAAATATTATTTGTCAACATCACATGTTAGGTCAACAAAAGCCGATTGCCTTTCTCTGAAAATGTTGAAACATTGGTTTGTGTTATAAATCTACAGTTATATCTACAAGCACATGTGATTATATTCTAACCTTTAAGAGAATGTAATTATTTATATGTTAATTTTTCTGAATATATGCTGTCACGGTAATTCTGATGAAAGCTTACAAAGGTGAGTTCTTTAGGGTAGATACGGTGACTTATTGCACCTCGGCTAATAAAAACTCTTCTGCAGGGGTGGATCTTGATTCCTGCAAGTAGGTCGTTAAGAACTCGAACAGACCTACAAGTAAATACAGTATAAAAGGTGCCAGAGACTTGATTAAAATGCCGAAAGTTCTACGAAACCCCAACTCCCAATGGTTTCGGATAATATCACACCTAAAGAGCAAAATAACTATAACAACGATAGCCACTACAAACATATAACTATATTTCAAAATAACTGAATTACAAGCACGAGCAAATTATCTGGAATTAAATACACACCACAGTGACAATGCAAATATAAACGTATTTTAATAATACACATAAAGGATGATATAAACCGGTATCCTACTAAAAGCAATGAATTTAAAATATCTTTCGCCTGTTGGCGAGTACAAATTGACATTAAGCTAGCTGCAAAATATTTCTCGCTAGCAAGTACATTTCAAATCGCAGAGGAGAAAGGCCTTACAATAATACACATAAATGGCTTTTCACCTACAGGTTAGCGTCATAAATTATGCATACCCGGACAATGCAATCACTAGCTAGTGCTTGCTGTGCTCCAGTGCTGACCTGTAACATGAGCACACTCACAAGCAGCTGGTCGTAGGATACCGAGAGTTTGAAATAGTTTACCAATAACAACACAACAATATAACCAGCATACTGCTAATTACACCGCTTCTATCGAGAGTAAACAACAATTACGCCAATACTTGCGTAACGCAACACACAGCAAATACAGCAATATAACCAACTTCTAAGTATTCAACCTGGAGTCGGGATCACAAATCAACGCTTCCACTTCCAACGATTCTTCAGTCCTTAAACCACTGAATGAAGTAATATTCAATCCCGAATTTAAACAGAAATCCAAACGGATGATTAGCACAGAATTGAAGTGGGCTCTCATGGAGCACCCAAGAGCTGGTATAAGGATCTGTTTCTGGATCACTTATACATGAAACTGAATCAAGATTAATAGTACAAGATTAAAAGACCAGGCTTAATACCAAGATTAGTACTAAGATAAAACCCTGAAATAAGTAATATTAATGCTAAAATTTTTGGAAGTTATATTTTGCCACAGAAGTGGGTTTCAATGAATTAATAGCTGACAAAGAGCAACTTTGATATTCGTACAAAACAAGATTCTAAAAGATAAATCATTAATATCAGAAAACACAAAACAAAAAAAACGTGGCTCACCTAATATAAGTAAAAGCAGAAAATATCCGCAAGGCGGTATTGTGAGTAGAAAATAAATATATAAACCAATGAAATACCAAAATCTACTCCACAAATATATTATTTAATACATCCAAAACCATATAAGGCGAGATTACGATGGATGCACCAAAAGACTGCTTGTCAAAGGCGGCGTTTGTTGAAAGAAGAACAATGGCTTCCTCAAAAGGTTCTTATCAACAACCTCCAAATTGAAGATATCAATTTAGCCAACATAAAAGGTATTACAGACCATGAAGATCTTAGCACGGAAATAATACCAAATTACTATGAATAATGGGAAATGTAGAAACTACAAAACCAACCGTTTCACTCCCCCTCTCCTCCAAAAGGAAGGAAACTCTCGAAAGAAGTTTACTGACGACCAAGCTATCCCTATGAACTTATAACAAAACCCAAAACAAATACAAAAACAACATTCAACCAATATCAACAATCGCAGGTTTCAAGTCTTGAATGTGCCAAATGCCCATATGTTCGCCATCAACAGATTCCAATTGGTAAGTACACAAACCCAGCTTGTTCTTGACTTTATATGGACCTATAAACCTAGGAGCGAGTTTAGCAGAGAAGAATTTTGTGGCATCACTTAGAACTTTGTTACAACGCCATACTAGCTGTCCAGGTTGATAAACAACTTCTCTTCGCCTAAGATTATAATATTTACGGCAACGTTCGTGAGCTAAGCGTAAACGTTCTTTTACATTTTCAAACAACTTCTGAAAACCGCTTTTACGTTTTTCAATTTTATCATCTAAATTAGACTCATCTGAAACCACCGTAAGAGAATAGTCTTTGCCGTCAACCACATGTTCTCGGCCAAAATTTATAAAGTAAGGGGTATAACCAGTAGTTTTGCTAGTAGATGTTCAGACAGCACAGGCTATAGCAGCTATATGAGAATTCAACAAACGCTGTAATTCGTTGATGTAAGAACGAATCATAGTTTTAATAGTTCTGTTCGACCTCTCCGTAGGATTAGCGCGAAGGTAATACAAGAGATTAAACGAAATTTGAGAATTGTATTTGTCTCATAATTTTTGAAATTCTCTGCTTTTCAGCTGAGTGCCGTTATCGCAAACGACGTACTGAGGCACACCATAAACAAGAAATATTTTGTCTTCAAGATTCTTACAGATGCTTGAAGCAGTAGCAGAACGAATAGGAAACAGAGCTACATACTTGCCGAAATAATCGGTTACAACTAATAAATGATTATAACCTCGACTAGAACGTACCAAAGGACCCATGAAATCTACACTAATCACTTGCCATGGTTTTTCGGGAATTGGACGATCACCCATTAAACCAGCAGGAAGCTTTTGCTCAGGTTTTTGCTGTTGACAAACAATGCAGCGGTTAACATACCTGGCAACATCACATTTCATCTGAGGCCAATAATAACGTGTGCGGATTCTTGAATAGGTTTTGAAATTACCAGTGTGACCAGAAGTCGGGTGGTCATGACAATGTAACAAAATTTCTTTACAATGATCTTTAGGGATAACTAATTTCCAATTATCAGTTTCAATAGACAATTCAGGTAAATTAGACTTGACATGTTTGTAAAGTTTATCAGATTCAATACACCATTGAGGATATTTATATGGATTATTAACGATGTTATTCAGCATTTGTTTGTACCAGCAATCGGTAGTCTGAGAAAAGTCGACGGGGATGTCAACAGCATCAACGGAGACTGGCACGGAACGAGAAAGAAAATCGGGTACAACATTATCCTTGCCTTTGTGGTGAATAATGGTAAAATTATAAGGCTGTAGGCGTAAGGTCCATCAAGCAAGACGACCTTGCGGGTCACGTAAATTATGAAGCCATAGCAAAGAGTTATGGTCCGTAACCACAGCGAAATGCGATCCTTCCAAATAATGCCTAAGCTTCTCCATTGACCAAATTACACTAAGGCATTCGCGTTCAGTGGTTGAGTACTTACGCTCTTGTGAAGTTAACGAGCGAGATAAATAACAGATAACATTATCACCAATGTCGGTTGATTGGGTCAATACGGATCCAATACCATACGCACTAGCATCGGTATGCAAAACAGAAACCTTAGATGGATCAGGGCAGGTCAAAATAGAAGCAGACACTAATAGCTCTTTAATGTGATTGAAAGCTAATTCACATTTTTCGGACCACTTTCAAATTGAGTTCTTTTTAATAAGATCCGTGAGATTGGACAATACTGGCGAAATTTTTAACAAAACGACGATACCATGATGATATTCCCAGGAATCTCGGAAGGTCTAGTGCAGATTTAGGAGGTAGAATTTCTAATATGGCACTAACCTTTTCCAGATCTGGCCTTAAACCATGCTGGTCAACCACATAGCCAAGATAACATAGTTCGGGCAGGTAATATTTGCTCTTTTCTAAACTAAGGACTAAGCCAGCTCCTATTAAGCGATCGAAAACTTTACCTAAAATATTTAAATCTGTCAAAATCTTGCGATATGACGACCAAGTCATCTAACTATTGAAACACGTAGGGCTGAAAATCGGCACCTAAAGTATTATCGATCAACCGCTGAAAGGTAGCGGGGGCATTCGTTAAGCCAAAAGCCATGCGGTTAAAACGCTAAAGACCATGACCGGGCACCGTGAAAGCAGTACAATCTTTAGATGACTCATTCTATGGAACTTGAAAGTAAACACTCTTAATATCGAGCGCACTTAAATAGCAAGCATCACAAAGTTGATCTAATATACTAGACATATAAGGCAAAGGGCAAGCATCCTTAATAGTGACCGAATTTAACTGACGATAATCGTTGCAAAATCTATAAGTTCCATCCTTTTTGGGAACCAAACATACAGGAGAGGACCATGCGCTTTTACAGGGTTCAATAACTTTATCATTCAACATCTTAGTTAACTCATCATCAATAATCGCTTGTTTAGCAGGACTCTATAGTAACTTTGTTAAATAGGTTTGATATTAGGCAGTAACTCAATAACATGTTCAGTACTATTACACAAACCTAAACCAGTACCCATTATTGCTAATTTATCACTAATAAGTTTATCTAAAGCTGAACTTTGTTCGGAAGTTAAACTATCTTTTTTACAAATACTAGATATCTGAAAATGTTGTGGTTGGTTAGAAAAATTCCACACATTTTTCTTCAAATTAAGAATGATATCCATTATTTTCCAGAAGTCAACACCTTGAATAAGGGTGTGACTAAGTTCAGGAACCACTAAAACTTTAATGAGGTGAAGTTTTTCCACGAGTTGAATAGGAGCGGAAATGTAACCTAGGCTTCTACAAGTCTGACCATTGGCTAAAGTACAATCAATAGGATTTTTGACCAAAGTTAAACCTAATTTTTTAAAACGTTCATACCCAGGTAAACTAACTACAGACTGGGTAGCACCACTATCGAGAAGAGTCAACATAGGATGATCTGAAACTCTTATTTGCAGATAAGGGCGCTGATCACCGTGTGCATGGAATAAAACAAAGTCAAGTAAAATTTTATTAGAAAAATTACTCGACTCTGAATTAGTTGAGACTTGAACATTGGAAGTGCAGAAGGCAGCCACTCGACTTATTGGTTACTTCGCATTAAATTTAAATGCTTATTAAAGTCGGGACAAGTATTGCAAAAATTGTACAACCGGAAGATGTGTAGTATAAAAGGAAGAAAGATCTCCAGAAATAATATTTAGCTGAATATCTTCTGCTACTTCACCATAACACCTAAACATAGCAGATATACAGGATAAATATTCAATAATACTTTCAGAACGGTCTTGAGTTCTGGACAAAATGTCTTTAAATAATCTCATCTTATAGTCAGGAGGTTCAAAATGATGTAGTAATAATTTAAACAAACTTTTCCAATCAGAAAACCTATTGCGGTTACTACAGTACCACAATAAAGCTTTTGAGTCGAAAAGATCAATAGGTGATTCATATAACTGAATTTCAGAATCGTTACGGGCAATTCAAAGTTATTCCATTCGTTCTAGAAAATTTCAAATTCCACTAAAGAACTAGGAGATGGCACTTCAGGAATGGGTATACACTCGTTAATAATTAAAGGTGACAAAACCTTACTAATATCGGTCACTTCGGAGGACAATCGCACATCTAATTTATCTAACAGCATCAAAATATTGGTCAACAAGGTAGTACGAACTTGGTTTTGTTTTACTGATAAACTAGAAGGCACAATAAGATTAACTCTTTTCAATAAATGAACACAGCGAGAACGAATAGTTTGTGACGGGGAATCTAATTTTTCATAATTACTTTCCAATTCTTTAATTTTAGAACTAATAACATTAAGTTCCTCATCAAATTTGAAATCAGAACGCAAATGTGTCACAGAAGATTCTAATTTCATTAAGG
The DNA here is from genome assembly GCA_036346225.1 of Platerodrilus igneus. Classification (NCBI taxonomy): domain Eukaryota; kingdom Metazoa; phylum Arthropoda; class Insecta; order Coleoptera; family Lycidae; genus Platerodrilus; species Platerodrilus igneus. Next base: position 234,518 of record JARFIW010001257.1, on the reverse strand, counting down.
GACGCAAACATGCTCTTAAATTTTCGATAGTTTCGGAATGGGATGTAACCACTCCATGAATCAACAATTCAAAATTCAATTCATCTTTACGCAATCTATTAATATTCATTTTAAACTCGGACATCGTACCGAAGAACAACACCAAACAATATAAATTTATAGTCGAATAAAACCCGCAAAATTGTAAACACAATGATTACAAAAACCATTGAAGTCGGCTTTTACCGCTTCAACAAAAATGATATCACCACAAAGTAATACAAACTAACAGCAATAACTATTAAAGTATTCTTAACACTTTACTAAACCCTTAAAGCATATTTGCACAGCCATTCGTCAATAAGAGAATGATCAAAACCGAAACACTAAACAAGGTGATAAGAATATTAGCATATGTAAGATAAATATTCTTTAAGTTACAAAGAATACTATATAAAAGGAGCAAATTTTGCTATTTATATATAGAAACAAACAATCGAACAACTAACTGCCAAAAATTCAATAACTATAAAACCCCAAGTCCCAATGGTTTCGAATAATATCACACCTAAAGAGCAAACTAACTATAACAACGGTAGCCACTACAATCATATAACTATATATCAAAATAACTGAATTACAAGCAAATTATCTGAAATTAATTACACACCACAGTGGCAATGCAAATATAAACGTATTTTAATAATACACATAGAGGATGATATAAACCGGTATCCTACTAAAAAAAATGAATTTAAAGTATCTTTCGCTTGTTGGCGAGTACAAATTGACATTAAACTAGTCACAAAATGTTTCTCGCTAGTAAGTACATTTCAAAAACACAGAGGAGAAATGCCTTACAATAATACACACAAATGGCTTTTCACCTACAGGTTAGCAATAAATATTAATTAATGTAGATGATTACTCGCCAGAAAGCGGCATAAATTAAGCATACCTGGACGATGCAATCACTAGCTAGTGCCCGCTGTACTCCAGTGCTGACCTGTAACATGAGTAAACACACGAACAGCTGGTGGTAGGATACCAAGAGTTTGAAATAGTTTACAAATAACAACACAACAATATAACCAGCATACTGCTAATTACACGGCTTCTATCTAGAGTAAACAACAATTATGCCAATACTTGCGTAACGCAACACAGCAATATAACCAACTTCTAAGTATTCAACCTGGAGTCTGGATCACAAATCAATGCTTTCCACTTCCAACGATTCTTCAGTCCTTAAACAACTGAATGAAGTAATATCCAATCCTGAATTTAAACAGGAATCCAAACTGATGATTATTACAGAATTGAAGTGGGCTCCCAAGGAGCACCCAAGAGCTGGTATAAGGATTTGTTTCTGGATCACTTATACATGAAACTGAATCAAGATTAATAGTACAAGAATAAAAGACCAGGTTTAATACCAAGATTAGTACCAAGATTAAAACCATGAAATAAGTAATATTAGCGCTGAAATTTTTGGAAGTTATACTTTGCCACAAAAGTGGGTTTAAATTAATTAATAGCTAACAAAGAGCAACTTTGATATTCGTACAATACAAGATACTGAAAGATAAATAATTAATATCAGAAAACACAAAACAAAAAAAACGTGGCTCACCTAATATAAGTAAAAGCAGGAAATATCCGCAAGGCAGTATTGTGAGTAGAAAATAAACATAAACCAATAAAATACCAAAATCTACTCCATCCAAAACCACTATAAGGCAAGATTAAGATGGATGCATCAAAAGACTGCTTGTCAAAAGCGGCGTTCGTTGAAAGAAGAACAATGGCTTCCTCGACAGGTTCTTATCAACAACCTCCAAATTGAAGTTATCAATTTAGCTAACATAAAAGGTATTACAGACCATGAAGATCTGAGCACGGAAATAATACCAAATTATTTTGAATGGTGGGAAATGTAGAAACTACAAAACCAACCGTTTCAATACATGTACATACACATGCATGTGCACACACAAACACAGGCACATATGCATGTATGCACACACCAACCCACCCACACACACATCCACCCATACACACCCACCTACACACACACACACACAATAAACATACACACATACAAACATTTATACACACACATCCACCCATGCATGCACACACATGTGCACAACCACATACACAAACACACATACTCATCTCTCTCCCTACTTGAATATATGGACACATTGCACACACACATACACCACACACATACATGCATACACACATGCACATATGCATACACATTCCACACACACATACACACACACACACATATATGCACCCACCCATGTATGCATGCATGTATGCACATGCAATACACACACACATGCACGCATGCATGCACACACACACACACAGTTGAATGATTTCTGTAATTCTAATGGTTAGATAAAGGAAATATGTTCATTTAGTAATCAGTTTAACATGTTCTTTGCCAATTCATACACAACTACTCAGAACTGATGCTAATAAAATAATAAGTAAGTATATTTAAGAATGCTAAAAATAAAAATCTGCCATTAACTTGACAACGTCCATCTGGATGCATACTCACAACTTTATCAGAGATAATGTTAAAATATCAAATGTTATGAAAGATGTATGTATGCATGTACAAACTGGTCACATACAAAGGATTCATTAATTTCTACAATGTCCCTGTCCACTTGTAACATTTTACATATAGGCAATTTCAAAGTTGATATATGTTATGTGGAATGCCACGATCAAGGCGTAATAATATTAGTTGACATGATTATCGATCCGTGCAGTCATGCGCGTGAAGCTCAAGGCGCTTGCCCTATGTACTTACATTTTTATTCTTGTACAAGCATGTAGTCAGATAAGACGCACTAGTTTAATAAACATGGTAGGAAAATTTCCTTACCATGTTGAATGAAAAAAATCCATTCTTGGGAAAGGCATGTTGCCTGGTCTGCGATGAGAAAAGATTGTTGTTGAAACCAAGCAGCGAAGTGGACAGGAGATTTATAGAACGCAAGCAGTTTCACCTTTAAAAAATACATAATGGATTTCAGGAATTGATTTGTATAGTTTTGTAGTATATGGAAGTGGGTCAAGCTTTGGAGATGGCATCCCGTCCGTTCATAATGTGGCGGCATTGGCACGTGGCTGCAATCCGCAGGTGTTGTAAGTTTTTGCAAGCACCTTTCCTACGGTGAGTACGCTTTTTTTTTCTTTGTAACAAACATCATTCCAAGCAAGAAGCAAATTCGTCGTAAAACGTTGTCGAATTGGAAGATAAATAATTACCTAAATGATTTAAAATTTCAATACATTTCCGATAATTAAATATATAAAAGCTTTCTTGTTAAACGATTTAAAATTTGTAGCATATTTTCAAATATTAAAGATATAAAAGCTTTCTTATTAAAATAAATTATGCTTCATTTAGTACATATAAGATAATTTGCCTAACGATTTAAAATAGTTTTAGTATATTTTTGAATATAGAATTCAAAAGCTTTCCTGTTAAAATAAATTACACTTTATTTAGAATGTGAGATGATCTGGCTAGATTTTTTTGTTATTATTCGTTAATTTTAAATAGTTGTTTAGGGCACAACTTAGTTTAACATCTGTCAGATAAACATCTGGAGTTACATGTTTACTTAAACAAGTCAAACGTATGTTCTGCAAACAAATTGTATGATAAGATAATCCTTGACTTTTATTGAAAAGCTACTCAGATGTTATAAAGATTCAAGTTTGATCTATAACAAACCTTGTGAGCCGAAAACAAAGATATTTGCTTGAAGCATTTGCTTAATGTAATGAGATATTTTTTTATGATGGGCTTCACCCATTAACAACTGCTAATTTGTCGATTTAACATTGCTAACACCGTTCCACTTCATGCAATTATATTTATGATTTTGTCTTTATTTTTTTGTATATAAAAGAACAGCAAATAATTTTATTACATATCGGCAAACTATTGTAATAGTTTTATTTCTGGAAATTCTGGTTGCAATAAGTAAGTGTAAAAGAAATGGAGTTATGTTTTTGAATATCTATCTTCAGGCATAAGTAAATTCCCTTAAGGTTTATCTGCGTCTTTCCTTAAGAAGATTATTTTTTGTTTATGTAATTGACGTAGTGGCGCCCTAAATTGTACAAAGACAGGTTGAGTGATAGAAAAGACCCCCCCCTCTCATGCTACCACAGGGATAGTCCCCGAGACTAGTCTGCGAGCATTAATAATTCTTTTTCGCAACACAGTTTGGCTCTATGGCATCCTAATTAAAAGTCACCCTCAGTAATATATTAGCCAAAAAGTAATTTTTAATTACACACTAGTTTACAAAATTAAAACAATATCTACTCAAATATGATGAAAAATGAGTATATAATTAAAGTATACTTACTGGAATCACTTTCATTGCACATGAGCTGTATATAGCCATTTTCATAACATAATGCTATATTAGGACACTGCACATAAACTTGACCAAAAATACCGTTGTACCAATCCATACAAACAATTGAAGTCTCGGCTGGCATTTTATATATTTTTAAACACAGCACATCAATTGGCATCTAAAAAATATGTAGGTATGTCAAAAAACAACTTTTGTTATTACTATAAAATTTCCAAAGTTATCATAAAGATGAACTTGACCATTTCTCAAACCAAATAACAAAAGTTTAGCATCTGGTGACCATTGAACTTTGGCCAAAGGTATGTTCTTTAATTCTTTTCCCCACAGCCTATTGCCATCTACTGAACCAACAATAACAGCACCATCTTCATATATAATACATATCTTTGTGCCATCAAAACTCCAATCCATTCCAACAACTACAGACTTCTTTCTGTTATTTATCATTTCTTCATACCATGTTCCCTGATAAAAAATAACAAAATGAAATGCTCATATATATACATGCACGTATATAAACTAGATATGAGTACTTGTACTTAACATGAAGCATATTTTACAATTACAATAGAGTATTTTATATGTCTTGAGCTACCTGATGTGCCTCTACACAATGTCCCTAAGATTTAGTATTCGTTTTTCTGCAAAATGTAGTTGTTACGTTCTATTCCATATTAAAAAATTACTTTAAAAACCTTTTCAGTTCGTATTTATTTAAATTTACGTTAACTACATTTCTCTAAATTCAACCCATACATAGACAACAACTTTAATCATCCTTTACTTAATTCAAAGTCTGCACCATTATGATTATATTTTCTGGTTTCTTATCTATATCTGTATACCTTTAAAGCAGACATATCATTTTTGAGTGTTATAAGAAGTTGGTTGGGCAAAATAGAAATTGTGCATTTTAGTAAAAGTTGTCATTCACTTTTAAAAAACAAATGTTGTATTTTCTCCATCGTTTGTGTATCTTATGTGACACAGACAATATTAGTGATCTTTCCATAAATAAGTGTTTGTTTGCGGTTTTAAACATAAAAACACCATCCAGTGAGATATGACATGATGGCCAGTGTTACCAAGTAGTTTTAATCCCACAATAATAGACGAAACATGAAGTGAAGGACGTTTAAAATGGTGAATTATTACAGTACAAAAGTCATTGTTTTGTTTATGTTTAATAGATGACATTTATTTTATAGCAACGAATGAGGTGTTGTGATTTATTGTATAAATTGTTTTAACGGGAGACTGCAGTGAAGACTGAATCAACCACAAAATACTAAATTTAAAAAGGTTGAACATTAAGATGAATATTCGAAGATGAAATATATGACAAACTTCAACTTGAACTACTGTGAAAAAACCTCCGTGGCGAATCGGTCTTAAAGTTTTCCCTTTTTCTTTTCTACAACAGCATCACTCTAACACTAGTTAGTTAGCACTGTACTATTTTTTTTTCCTTTCTTGTTGTGGTAATCAAAACTACGTACGTTACTTTTGTTGCTCTCTTCCTAATCTGCATGGTATACCATAACATAGTTAACCCAATTTCACACAAGTTTACTGAATTGCCAATGACAACATTGTAAAATATTAAACATGCTCTTTCTTGTTCTCCACATTGGATGAATGCCAAAACTTAGTTATGGAACATGCTTTGGCGTCCTAGGTAATGATTATTTACATGCAGTCATTTAGAAAATTTAAACAAAAATTATAAATTTAGCAAAAAAGGCAGTCACGCAGGAGGTTCGATAATTTGATTAATAAACAAATAAACAATGAGTGTGATATTCAAGTTGTTTATATATAAAATACGTCACTATAAAATATGGAAGACGTTGCTATGAAACTAAATAAATGTTACAAAAAAATTATGGAACAATAGTGAAAGAAATAATTGATATACAACATAACCCTTATAAACATACAATTGAAATAACAGAAACACTTGATTCAATTATTTCGATTAGTAAAATTAATTATATTATTTTAAAAAATCAATGCCATATCTAAACAGAAAGATAAACAGAACAAGTAATTTAATATATAATCATATTGTAAAGTTTTTATTTTACATTATAATTCTTTCAGTCCCTCATTCGCACATAACACTTCTTAAGTTACATTACCCTATACTTAGTGCTTACATTTTGCATACTAGTTCATATATTTGAATTAATGTTTTTATTTTACGAGAAAATGTATCAATTTTCATTAATATAAGATGCTCAGTTTATATTTTGTCACATTATATTTAATGCTTTCATCTAGCATTGTATACATTCAATTATTTAGTTTAAAGCAATTGTTATCTTGACGATTTTACGACTTCAAAGAATATTTCGCGAGTTCATATACGTTTGTGAGCACAAAACGTCAAAAAATGAGGTGGGTCACACACAAAAAAGGAAACCTTAGGAAAGAAAATTTATTTACAAACCCTTAAGAAATCAACAGGTCATAAAAGGACAACCAACTCGTATAGAAAGCAACATTTATTTACCGTATCCTGGAGGACTTACATAGTACAAAAATCTTCGCCAAAAATAATTAAAACCCTTCTTTAATTAACTTAACCTAATTTTCTATTATACTCCTATTATTCACATAAAATAATTTAACAAATATATGTACAGTGACACTGTTTTCAGTCCTGTGGTTATCCAATATTAAATCTTTGATATAAAAATAGTCATAAAGCCGTAAATTACAGTATCAAAACAAAATGGCCACAATGAACAGCAAGTTGTTGTTGATGTGGCGATCTAATTAAGTTGTTGGCTGGTGATAAGGCAGCTCAATATGGAATATTCTTAAAAACTGACAATATTAGTAGCTTATCTACAAATTCAATTCTTAATACACAGTCAAGTAGCATTAAAGGCCAAGACCTAGGTTTTAATGCATCCCAAAATACATCATTGCCTGATATTGGAAATAGGAGTAATTTGAACTCAAAAGTAATAAATGATTCCAATTTATCAAAAAAAAAAACAAAAGTTCAATACAATTGGGAATAAATTTTCGGTAGCAAAAACTACTACCGTTTAGTTCTCCCTGGATCAGCTATTGCGTGATGTAGATCAATCAGTACCTCTGGATTACTTTTAGTTGAGTCCCCTTGTGGCTTTGGTAGTACCGCTTGTCCAAACCCCATTCAATGCTTAAAACAAATCTCTGTATTTGTGGTTCGATACATTGATGCCAACCAATATTTGTATGCAATTTTAGATTTATCCCTAGAGTTATATTTAGAGTTTCTCCTAGATTTCAGCTTATTACTTAGACAATCATTAGATTTAAATAATGTTTAGTTTTTCACCTGTCACTTAGAACCGTTTTTTAGCTAACGGAAAAACTTCCCTGATATATTTTTCACTATTATTTATTTTAAAAGCTTTCTATCACAACTTTCACAAATATATAATTATTTAATTTTCAGTGTTAACTTTTATGTAAATTCTTAAGTCAAACTGATGTGAAGCGTGCTCAGGTTGAATAAAGACTGTTTGTTATCAAGTTTGAGTGATATTTAAAGGAACGCCCTTATCGGAAACCATTGGCTATCGGACTTGTTTGTTCAAAGTTTAGGATGTACCATGGGATGTTGTAAATACCCTGGGCTTTTACAGGTATGATTTGATAATAGCCCGCAGGAATAATGTTCTTGGTCACGTAGAATACAAGTTAAAGCAGTTTATTTCTAAAATATGTAGAATTTTACTCGTCTGTTTTGGTGTTATTGTAGGAATTTCTAATCCGCCTTCTCACGTATTCAACTTATGGCTTTTGTTTGTCAAGATATCGTTCTGGGTTTTGAGTAAACTCCGTGTTAAAAATTACGTAGATGAAATAACTGCGTTTCCGAAACTTATTTGTTTTGAAAGATGCGTTTATTACCAGAATGCCTGGCTATCTCCTTTCACTATCGCTTGCTTAATTTTAACATAATTTGTATCATGATTTTCTAGTTTTGGATGCATTTAATGCGTATTTATTTAGAATTTATGGATGCTTTCTGTTTTAAAATAATTTTAATTGCGTACAGAGTTATCTATCTTGCTGAATGTTTGTATTGTTGAAGAATATGCTTCCTGGCATTAATTAAAGTCAATTGTGATCCTTATACAGGGTGTTAAATGTTTGCTTTTTGGATAATTTGCAAATTATGTATTTTTCATGATAAATTTATTTAGTTTTCTAACTTGTAGTGCTATTTACATGTCATGCGCGACCTTTATGACTCAGTATACCCCCAAATAACCCTATTATCATAGCAATATATATATATATATATATACAGGGTGAGTCACGGGGAACGCCACGGAGTTTTATAGCAAAACGGTGTATTTGTTCAAAGTTTTTTCACAGTAGATCTATGTAAGTCCAAAAGGGCTACATTTTAAAATTATTTTGATATATACATGGTGCCCCAAGAAAAAGTTACATATCAAAGTTATATTTTTTCTTGCGGAACATCCTATTTTTCGTTGCATTTTTGAATTGTACGTGGAAAATAAACTAGACTTCCTGAAAGCTCATTATACCTAAATGCAAAGCGTTTTGATTTATTTCGCTTTTTCTAAAATTCTAAGGGTTTCGCAAAAACTAAATAATTCTAAAATCAATTCACCCAGACAAATTTGTTTTTAACACTTAATATTAGACCGTACCCTTCACTGATCAAGTAACTTACAAAAAACATATTCAATACAGGGTGTTCAGAAAATGCAGTTTCAATATTGACAGATTCAAAGTATAATATCGTTGTTATTTTAAATGGAACATCTCGTATTTTATCACTTAGTATTATAGTAATCTTGATTGCCTTTCAAACGGTATTAAGGTTGTCTATACCTATCTCTTCAAACTTTGACGTAATTTGCATATTTTTGAAATTTAACATGTATTTTCATACTACTCGATATTATTTTTGATGGAAAATGATTAAATGGCAGGTATTATGATTTTGAGAAGTAGGTCTTCAGATAATGATCATTCATAAACGAAAATTAAATCCTTATAGGTACTTTAACCAAACCTTTTTCAGGGGAATTGGATGTTACCGGTGCTATGCTCTAGACTTTACTCTAAGCGGTAGAAAGCAATGGTTCAGGGGCGGGAATAGATATTAAAGAAATTAACAAAATATTGAGCGCCACTACATTCAGAAAAAAAGGGGAATGCAGAACCCAAAAGTTGACTACAACGATGAGATACCCGAAATAAATTACAAGATTAAAAATATAACATATGAGGCAGCAGTTAGCTCCTCCAATATATTTCAAAATAACATGATATTGTAAGTACCTTTATATCTTGTAGCATTAACCTTTATGAAAGTATTTTATATACTCAAAGATTGTATACCTTTTTGTTTAAATAAAAGTGTTCTAGGTTTCTTTGAAAAGTATAATGTAGTATAATATCCTTTAACAAATTTATATGTTATAATAAAAATGGAACGTACTTATAATTTAGGTATTTAAAAATGTTTGTGCAATAGTAACTTAACTTTCCTTAAATATATAGAAAATGAAAATATAACTCTCTTTAAGTTTCACGTTAATACTAAACCTTAACGTTTGATTCTAATAAAATGCAACAATTATTATTTTATGTAGAAATCGGATCCGTTAACTACTCACAATTAGAATGTATAGATTTTATGTACATTAATATTGTAAATAAATTGAGCAACGTTTCCTAATCAGATGACAAAAGAAGCAAAAATATATTCAGTCAAAAATTAAATCAGCTGTTTGATTTATACAAGTTATTTATTAATAGAATTTGAAGTATGGAATGTTGATAAACAAATAAGCTGCAATATAAACTCACTAGAGTATTATAATGTCTCTCTTTAAACAAAATAAGAGGCGAACAATATAACAATTTACTTAATACCTGTTATAGCAAGTTATAATTAATTAAACTAGAACTAGGGTTATGTTTAAATGTATTGATCAATATTGTCAAATTACATAATCAATGTGAAATACACCCTGTTTCTAATTTTTAAACTTCATAAAATATTTATTGCCATAATAGATGTTATAATACCATTATTGGAATGTAAACAAAACGAAGTTGACAAGTGACATCTTTCGAATAAAATTATAAAGAGTACGCAGCTTGAAAATCCAGTTCAACACCTGTTATACCAACCAGATTTATGTATCAATTACGTGCTGTTTATGAAACGAAGTATAGCTGATCGGACTTTGACCATGCATCCTCACAGATAATTAATCCATTTATTTAATTCAAACAAGGTAAAATCTTGCAATCTTGTACCAAGCAATTATACTGCATTGAAATTATGAGTATCCAAGGTGATGTAAATAATTATCACGGCGATTCTTCAAAAACCAGACTAACAATAATGTGTGTGCATCTTAAACGAATTGGAATATTGGATTCTGAACTAACATACCGAAAAGCGCAATGCTAATTCCCTAAGGAATCGTCACGCAGATGATTCTCGACGTTTCACTCACCTCTTCTCACTATCCCGATCCTCAGGTCAGAAGACGCTAAACGAGCCATGTTAGTTTGATAAGAAGCGACCTTAGACTGCTCTTGCGATTAAGAACAAGTTGTCTTATACTACGACACATTTGTAACTTCGAATATTTACGGCAGATGGCTGCATATATTACCAAATATTTCATAAAGATGTAAATTAGGAATGTATTTATTTATCTTCATTATAAGGGTAATAATGAATTTTTATTAAATCAAATAAGAATATAAATTGAATGTTGTAAACAACAACTAAATCAATTGTTGAGATGTAATTATTATGTTATTATGTATTAATTATAACTGATTAAATATACTAAATACGTAATAGATATTGTAAAGTGTGTTGCATATATTAGGGGTTATGTATGACTACATAATAAAAGTAATTATTGGGGTTATTTTGCAAACGTAGCTTTTTAAAATGCTACAGCACATTTTTACATAAGGTAGGTTTTCAGTGATTTAAAAGAAGTTATTAATATGACTACTGAGATCTAGTATGCTGCTGTCACTTAATGAAACATTGCTTGAATGTTAACTTTTTGTTCAAATGCACCAGTTATTAGTTTTACACATCTATATTATTGAATCACAAAAAATTTTGAAAATGTCAAAAAAATATTCGTTGTAAGACAGAATTAATATGCTTTTAATCATTGGAGAAAGTAATAAAAACTGTTTTCAGGAAAATGGTCATCACATCGAACATTTGTTACAGTTTTCTTCAATTTGGTGCAGTTGATTTTTGACCAATATGAATTGTATTATGTTCAATGATTTTTTAATTAAAATTCTTGCAACATCTTCAAATAGTTATAATAATTACTTACAACCACATGTCTATCAGATACTAACTGCTGGAATCTGTATTTAATTCTTAATCAAATTATCCCTGTAAAGTATGTGCTTATTTAAATTTTTTAATAATAAAGATCTAATTTTTATTTATAAAGGTGCAGAACTGAATACTAATCCCACAAAATCATGAGCTAGAATTTAGGAGTTTTCTATCAAAAACAATATTGAATAGTTTGAAAATACATGTTAAATTTCAAAAATATGAAAATTACGTCAAAGTTTGAAGAGATAGGTATAGGCAATCCTAATACCGCTTGAAAGACGATCAAAATTACTATAAGACTAACTGATAAAATACAGGATGTTCCATTTAAAATAACAACAATATTATACTTTGGATCTGTCAATATTGAAACTGCATTTAGGTATAATCAGCCTTCAAGAAAGTTCAGTTTATTTTCCACGTACAATTCAAAAATGCAACAAAAAATAGGATGCTCCACAAGAAAAAATATAACTTTGATATGTAACTTGTTCTTGGGGCACCCTGTATATATCAAAATAATTTTAAAATGTAGCCCTTTCAGACTTACATAGATCTACTGTGAAAAAACATTGAACAAATACAGCGTTTTGCTATAAAACTCCGTGGCGTTCCCTGTGACTCACCCTATATATATATATATATATATATATATATATATATATATATATATTGCTGTGAAACCACCTTTATCCGGGTACTCCGCTTTTCGAATCGAGCCCCTACGAATTGGATGTCAAGAATGCTGTGAATCCTACAAAAAGCTATTCATTACCTGGTCCGTTGACTTTCTTCTGTTAATCGCCTCGGCTGCTCCTCTAGATAACTTACATCCTCAATCATAAAAAAAACAAACACATTCCTACCACAAACATCAACGTCAACTCTATTTACATCAATATTCACAATACATTAAAATTTCAAAATTAAAATTCAGCATAAATTTCAGTATCAGAAAATTTCAAGATTTAAATTTGTTATCATTTTAATGTGCATCCAAAATTAAAGTCCTTGTAGGATGCCTACTAATTACTATAACAATATATGCAGAGTACAAAGGGAGCATCTACCACCCCTTTACGTTAATTAACCAGGTTCGTCTAATTGAGCTCAAAGACATACCCAAAATTTTCATCATAATCCAGAACATCAATACTAAATACCCCTTTCTACTTAAACAAGCAAATTTCACCTTAAAATTAAAATATTATTGTTAGTACCATTTCACTACTGTCCATTTTGAGTAAATCAATTATAAAGTTAATCAACACACACAAAAATCTCAAAGTTCAAACAAAATAGTATAATTTACCTGAAGGTTACTTGCACTCGTAGCTTCAATGTACATCGTCCCTTTTGTTAATCACACCATTCCAACTGGGTTATATTTACGGCTTCTGATTCTCAACGCTTTAAAATTTTCTCCATCACCATTTATTTAAAGTTGTTTCAGGGCTTTTCCGGAACTAATCTGTGTATATCTGAACCTTGTTTTGTGGATCCAGACCCGTTTATGCACCATTTAAGTATTAATACCCCGAAAATAACAAAGAACTTCATACTTCTTTCACCAAGATACGCCAAAACTGCCTACTTTTGTGTATTTATTTGTCATAGTAAATTTTACCAATTGGTACAGTGATACTAAACTTTATTACCTTGTATCTTCTTTTCTAAGTGCACTAACGTACATTCATTGTAGCACGTAAAGAACAAGCTGTTTTAAATCACATAATATTCGAGCAAACTGTTTAAATTATTTAATATTAAAACCGGAAAACCAAAACGCACTGTTTAACGCGTTCAATCAAGTCGAAGATCTAAGAGAGCTTGTTCATATTCACCTCCGTATATATAGCGGTTAGCCTGTCTGTAGGTCTGTTCCCCAAAACAGACAGTTTCTAGAATTTCGTTATTCTATGTTCCCATTCCGTAGCCCGCGCGTCGGTTTTTACGAATTTAGTACTCACCCCAGTTAAATCTCAGAAATTTCAACACGGCACGCAAAGTCTGGAAATAACTAATTGACTTTTATACCAAACTGTTATTTTTACCTCTCAAGTTTGCCTTTTACTTTCAACCAATTGCAACCCCATGACGTTGCTTAAATCACGCCTTTTACTATATGTGTCTTTGCTTGACGCATTTTCTCTTTCCTTTTCTAACCTGTTCGTATTGGTGCAAATTGATATTCTTTATTATCGATTATTCCAGTCCATGTGGACTATCTGGGTTAAATAACCCCGTATCGCACCTTCCCGTGAATATTATGCCCCGGTTTCTCCAAGATTCTTTGTAAACATTAATTATCTGCAAAATTTTCGCCGAACAAGCTTTTTAAATAAACCCTCTTTGTATTTCGTGCTAAAGCATCTGACCGTTTCCAATATCCTTAGAATCGACATGTTTATCTAAACAAATTAAACTGAAATTGCCTTTTAAAATACGCAGGTGTGTTCAAACATCCTACTTCTAAGTAACACTTCTAGGATTTGCATTTTATTGGGTTTTTACAAGTTTCTATAGATATTATCTGTTACTAACGATTCAATTAAAAATAATACCCTTTAATTTTTAGTGAATCCTAATTAAATATTCAATTACTATCTGTACGTTTTGTTCAATACCGGTTACTTAAAATAGGGTTAATTAATATAAATTTTGCACGTAATTTCCATTTGTTTCTTTCCTCGGAATAATTACATTACCCGTAGAGCTTGTTAATACTGTTTCTTTCGATATAAAGCGTCTTGTACATGATTTTAAATCTCTTATTTTTACTGAAACGAATGATTTTTTATTCTCCACGGTGTTTTAATAAAGCGTATTATCTAATAAAATTCCTTATACACGGTGATTAAAATTATTTTATGTAATTCATTAATTTTCTACCCTGGTCTAAATATGAGTAATATATATACACACACACACACACACACACACACACACACACACACACATATATATATATATATATATATATATATTCATCCTTTTTTGACCATCTGTTTACATTTTAATTAAATTTCTTGGAATTTGGTCATTTGCACTATCTTAGTTATATGTTATATTATTTTGATTAATAAATCCCTTCATAAAAGTGCGAGACTAATAAAACACTTTTATTAAAATAATGGTAAAATACATTTAACAACTAAGGTAATACGTTAAAGCAGCATCGTCCTTTGGTATTCTATTTGTGGTTAAATATCTGTGTCGTCTACAGCTATTCGCAGGCGCGTTTCGGTTTGACAGTCCCCTCCTCGGACGCCTCGGTCGCCCGAGCTAGTTTTGTAATCAGTCGGCCATACGTGGAAGAAGCGATAAGATGTACCAAAGACTGCAAGCCGGCAATTTGCGTATCAACTTTGAGGAGTCGGGACACATCTTTGAATAGCGCACGACGTGAAGAATGCTACAATTAAAAATGCAACTTAGAAAATAGAAAATTTAACCCATTTCATGAAGACCACTTTGTTATACGACGTGAAAAAAAAAATTAAAAAAAGAAAAAAAGTGCAACTGTTTTTCCTTAGAGGCTCCTGCCCCACTCATGGGCGCTAGTGAGACGAAGTCTTCCGACATAACTAGGGGTCTATTCCTTGGGTAGAGCTATGAGAAATGGGGGGGTAAGTCGAAATCTGTTTGTAGGTCAAACTTAATCTAAAACAAATAGGCGCCACCAAGTCCGGACTTATTCAGGATAATGGCATGGCATATTTCTAAGGGCGGAGTGGAGACCCAAAGAAAAAAAGATCGCCTTTGTTGACAAAAACCTGTCTTAATAAAATAAGACGCTGTTCCTGTAAGAAATTATAATAGTTAGGTTAATAAAAAAGGTGGAACACTATTTGTGTCCCGCAAATATATATAAGGAAGTAGTAAAAAGATATTTTCAATATAAAGTTGGCATCAAAATTCTACTCTTAAGGATATTAGCTTTCTGTGGTTAGGTTTGATCATATTTGATCAAAATAAAAAACTTTAATCTTGAACCAATTATTTACTAAAAAGAATCTCTTTTAAAATAAAATGAATTGCAACAAAAATTTAATTAATAACTGAATTACTTCGTGAATTTTAATTTCAGGTTTATCTAAATTATTCATAATCAAACATTTTACAGTATATTGTAAACTTGTTACTAAAAAAAAACTCCGACCCGTGCAGATCTGTTCAGGCAGGTTACATCTAAAAATGTTACTACTCAAGTTTTTCCTTTTTAAATTACATGTACTAGTTTTAGTTTCTAAAAAAGCAGATCACAAAAATACTCTTGTTTACATAACTTGTGCTAAAGCTGTTCGAAGCATTTGCTTTCAAGAACACATCTGTCAGCAGTATACTACAGAAAAATAAGTGACGTCAGTAACACCTGTTGTTGTTACTAACGATTCATAATGAACCACGCGTGTTGTTTCTCAAAACATCAAATTAGTGAATTTTAATTTCGACACTGGAAATCCAGCTCAGCAATAGTTGAAACTTTTATAATATTCATGCTTTTACACATTAGAACAAATTAACGTGTTTCTAATGTGAAACACCAAAAAAAGTACTTAAAGCTAACTACAAACCAAAAACTGCTTTTCTCGCCTTGATGAGGTACTTGTTATTTCATGCGAAGATTATTGCATGTAGTGTGAACCAAGCTCATACTAAACAACTTCTACCAAATGGAGTTGTTCCACGTGTAGAATCAAATACGGTCATGATACATTCGGCAGCTGCTGCAATCCGGATGTTGAATCACGCTGCCTCACCAAGGTAGCATCTTTACGTTGTATAACAAAGTGGTCTTCTTAAAATTGGTTGAACTTTCTATTTTCAAAGTTGGATTTTTAATTGTAGCATTCTTCACGTCGTATAACAAAGTGGTCTTCATAAAATGGGTTAAATTTCCTATTTTCTAAGTTGCATTTTTAATTGTAGCATTCTTCACGTCGTGCGCTATTCAAAGATGTGTCCCGACTCCTCAAAGTTGATACGCAAATTGCCTGCCTGCAGTCTTTGGTACATCTTATCGCTTCTTCCACGTATGGCCGACTGATTACAAAACTAGCTCGGGCGACCGAGGTGTCCGAGGAGGGGACTGTCAAACCGAAACGCGCCTGCGAATAGCTGTAGACGACACAGATATTTAACCACAAATAGAATACCAAAGGACGATGCTGCTTTAACGTATTACCTTAGTTGTTAAATGTATTTTACCATTATTTTAATAAAAGTGTTTTATTATTCTCGCACTTTTATGAAGGGATTTATTAATCAAAAATAAAATTGTTACACTGTTTGTTATAGTAATGAAATGAAACTGCTCAATCTATCATTTTAATTTAACACATATGACGCATTTCGGTTTTCCATTTTCAAATATGTTTCTAAAAATATTATTACACAAATTACTACTATTAATAAACATCTAGATTTATATATACCTTAAGAACAATATAAAAATGTTTTTAAAACTATATTATTTTACATCTTCTCTAATCCTAACCTTAACTTATCCGACTACATTTGTCATTCAACTTAACTTTTAAATATTTTAATTATCACTGAGTAGAAATTAAATTAGATACGATAAATTATAATATATAGCAGGATGGTACATGAGAATATTTCTACTAGGTTTTTGTTGGTTTATTTGTGGTGAATTAAGTTGTGGTATATATTGCAAAAATCATCTTGGTCATTTTTTGAATTTATGGCATTTGGGTTTTTGGATTTGTATTGTTTCTAAAAGGTTTTTTTTCTTATCATTAACTGCGCTACTCAGGAGACAGACATTTTCAAAGTCAAATTGGTGAACTTTTTCAATGGCGTGTGCTGTAAGAGCAGTGCTCTTTTTATTGGAAGTTTTTATTGTATATTTATGTTCATATATACTTACATAAACGCATATATGAACATAAATATACAATAAAAACTGAGTACCGCTGTTACTGATAAGAAAAAAAACTTTTTAGAAACAATACAAATCCAAAAAACTTGAATGCCATAAATTAAAAAAATTACCAAGATGGTTTTTGCAATATATACCACAACTTAATTCACCACAAATAAACCAACAAAAACCTAGTAGAAATATTCTCATGTACCATCCTGCTTCATATTATAATTTATCGTATCTAATTTAATTTCTACTCGGTGATAATTAAAATATTTAAAAGTTAAGTTGAATGACAAATGTAGTCAGATAAGTTAAAGTTATGTGTAGTGAAGATGTAAAATAACATAGTTTTAAAAACATTTTTATATTGTTAACTTAAGGTGTATATAAATTTAGATTTTTATTAATAGTAGTAATCTGTGTAATAATATTTTTAGAAACATATTTGAAAATGGAAAACCAAAACGCGTCATATGTATTAAATTAAAATGATAGATTGAACAGTTTCATTTCATTACTATAACAAACACCATATAACTAAGATAGTGCAAATGACCAAATTCCAAATAATTTAATTAATTATTATATATATATATATATATATATATATATATATTACTCATATTTAGACCAGGGTCGAAAATTAAATAATCACATCAAATAATTTTCATCACCGTGTAGAAGCTTTGGGAAGAGGTACGCTTTATTAAAACCGTGAAGCATAAAAGGTCAGTCGTTTCATTAAACATAAGAGATTTAAACCATGTACAAGACGCTTTATATCAAAAGAAACAGTATTAAAAAGCTCTACATGTAATTTAATTATTCCTAATAAGGAAACAAATGGAAATTACGTGCAAAATTTATATTAATTAACCCTATTTTAAGTAACCGGTATTAAACAAAGTGTACACATAATAATTAATATTTAACTTGTATTCGCTAAAAAGGAAAGGATAGAAGTCAATTTTAATTGGAGTTAATTAAACCATTATTAATAATAAGCATAAAAGTCTGTGAAAATCCAAGATTATAATACCAGAAAATAAAGCTCTAAGAATTAATATTATGTTTGAACACCTGCGTAGTTTAAATATCACGTACGGCGAAAATTTTGTAGATAACAAATGGTTTCAGAGAATCTTGTAGAAACCGTCGCATAATAGTTACGAGAAATGCTAAAGGTGGGTTATTTCACACTCCACATGGACTAAAATAATCGATAATAAGGAATATCAATTTGCATCAATAAGAACAGGTTAGATAGAGACAGATAATATGCGCAAGACCGAGACACATATAGTAAAAGGCGTGAGTAGCGCAACGTCATGGGGTTGCGATTGGTTAAAAGTAAAAGGCAAACTTGAGAGGTAAAAATAACAGTTCTGTATAAAATTTAATCGGTTATTTCCAGACGTTGCGTGCCGTGTTGAAATTTCTGAAATTTAACTGGGGTGAGTACTAAATTCGTAAAAATCGACGCGCGAGCGACAGACTGGGAACATAGAATGAGGAATTCTTTAGAATTACCCGTTTTGAGGACAAAAGCGACGTGCCGGCTTTTTGCTATATATACCGAGATGAATATAAACAAGCCCTCTTAGACTTTTGACTATTCGATGCGTTAAAAGCTCTTACATCCGCGACTTGATTGAAGATGTTAAACAGTGCATTTTAGTTTGATAAAATAATTTAAAATTTTGCTCGTATATTTTAGCGCAACGTCGTGGGGTTGCGATTGGTTGAAAGTAAAATGCAAAATTTGAGAGGTAAAAATAACATTTCTTTATAAAAGTCAATTAGTTATTTCCAGACTTTGCGTGCCGTGTTGAAATTTCTGAGATTTAACTGGGGTGAGTACTAAATTAGTAAAAACCGACGCACAGGCTACGGACTGGGAACATAGAATGACGAAATTCTAGAAACTGGCCGTTTTGAGGACTCGACCGACAGACAGGCTAATCGCTATATATACCGAGGTAAATATAAACAAGCTCTCTTACATCTGCGACTTGATTCAACGCGTTAAACAGTGTTTTTTTAGTGTGATAGAATAATTTAAAGTTTGCTCTTATATTTTGGTGATGTAAAACAGTTTATTCTGTACGTGCTAACATGAATGTACTTCAGTGCACTTAGATACAAGGTAATAAAATTTCGTATCACTGTACCAATTAGCAAAATTTACAACGACAAATGTATACACAAAAGTAGGCAGTTTTGGCGTATATTGGTGAAAGAAGTATGAATTTCTTTGTTATTTTTCGGGGGTGTTAATAATTAAATGGTTCAAAAACGTGTCTGGATCAACGAAACAAGGGTCAGATATACACAGATGAGTTCCGGAAAAGCCCTGAAACAACTTTAAATAAATGGTGATGGAGAAAATTTTAAAAGCGTTGAGAATCAGAAGCTGTAAATATAATCCAGTTGGAATGGTGTGATTAACAAAAGGGACGATGTACATTGAAGCTACGAGTGCTTAACCTTCAGGTAAATTATACTATTTTGTTTGAACTTTGATATTTTTGTGTGTGCTGAATAACTTTATAATTGATTTACTTTAAATGGACATTAGTGAAATTGTGCTCACAATAAAATTTTAATTTTAAGGTGAAATTTGCTTGTTTAAGTAGAAAGGGGTATTTAGTACTGATGTTTGGAATTATGATGAAAATTTGGGTATGTCTTTGAGCTCAATTAGACGAACCTGGTTAATTAACGTAAAGGGTGGTAGATGCTCCTTTGTACTCAGACTCCGGTCTGCATATATTGTTATATTAATTAGTAGGCATCCTACAAGGACTTGAATTCTGGATGCACATAAAATGATAATAAAATTAATCTTGAAATTCTTTTAAAACTGAAATTTATGCTGAGTTTTAATTTTGAAATTTTAATGTATTGTGAATATTGATGTAAATAGAGTTAACGTTGATGTTTGTGGTAGGAATGTGTTTGTTTTTTATAAATGAGGAGGTTTATTAACTAGAGTAGCAGCCGAGGCGATGAACAGAAGAAAGTCAATGGACCAACACAGTTAAGGTAATGAATAGCTTTTGTAGGATTCACAGCATTCTTGACATCCAATTCGTAGAGGCTCGATTCAGCGGAGTTCCCGTATTTTGGTGGTTTCACAGCATATTTTGGCGACCACAACGTGAGGGCTCGAGTTCCAAATAAAATTTTTGTTATTTTATTCCAGGAAACTGGCGATCTGAGAGAGAGTTTCTGTTTGTGGATAAATTTAAGAGTATTTTAGAGTGTGTGAGAGTGATTTGAACGTATGCAGAGAAAGGAGTGGTTAAGGAGTCAAGGAGTGGAAATTGGAAGTGACGATAGTGCATTGTGTGAGAAAAATTCTAAAATGGAAGAAGCTGGAGGCAGTAGAGATCAGTCGAGGACGGAATCAGGGGATCAAGGAAATGAGTTAATGATGAGAATGTTAGAGGAAATGCGATTAGCTAGAGAAGAATCGAGTAGAGCGAGGGAGGAGTCCAACAGAAAATTAGAACTGCTAAGCGATGAATCTAATAGAGCTAGGGAGGAGTCCAACCGAAAATTAGAGCAGATAAGCGGGAAAATTGAACAAAATACTAAAGAATTTACAGAATTTAAAGATAGTCTTACCGTGAAACTGGGGGAAGTAGAAAATAGGGTTGAAAGAAATGAGCGTGATATTACAGGTCTTCGACAGGAAATGGGACATTTAAGGTCCGAAGTACGCATTTTCTGTGAAGAAGAGATTAATGTAAAAATGACTGAAGTGACGGACTCATGTAGGGATCAGTTAGGCAGGGTAGAACGCGAAGTTAGTAGTATCAAATACAACATGTCAAATTTAACGGGGGATGGTCCCAGATTTTATACAGGTGGAGTATCATTGGACCAACACATGAAGTTTTATGGCGATAACAGGGTAAATCCACAAATTTTTATTAATAGTGTAAGAAATCTAGTGGGAAATTTATTTGACGAACAGACTAAACTGAATACGGTAAAGGCTTTATTAAAGGACAACGCGGAAGCATGGTACAATTTAGTAGGACAGGACATAGACACTTACACGGACTTTGAAGACAGATTTTAAAGCACTACTGGAGTGACCACAAACAAGACCAGGTACGAGACGACTTAATCACAGGAAATTTAAGGGAGAATTTTCAGGAAGTAGGAGCAATATGCTATACGCAAGTATAGCATAGCAAAGCAACTGAACCCACCACTGACGGACCGACAAATTATTAAGTATTTATCACGACACTTCGAGGTAGAAATAAGACAGCACGTAGCACTACAGAACATAGTGGACAGAGAAATGTTTTTGGAATACCTGCAGAGGTACGACGACGTAAGTAGTGGACGACCTCGGGATAATAGGGAAAGACAGATCAATACAGTTAGGTTTGACAATAGACGGGACAACTATGCTAGAAGAGGGAATAGTTACGGATACCAGCGACCGAATTGGGAACAGAGACGACCATACGTTAGGAGTAATAGTTTAGGAAGGGGACCTGCACCGAGACCGGAACCTACCAGAAGGAATAGTTCACCGGACATGAGGGGGACTGCTAATACAGACACGGAACAAGTGGAAACGCCTAGGACATACGCTGAGGTGACGGCTAGACCAGGACCAAGTAGGGATATAGGACAGGATTTTTAGAACGCGACAGACCACTAGATTTCAGTGTAAATGTATATGAACATCCACGTGAATTTTTCAAAATTGAGGAGGAAGTAGAGCCAGAAACTGAGGAAAAATTATGTTTGCCAATTATTAATTTAGAAATTTTTGAGAATAATGTAGAAGTATTACTTGATACAGGGGCAGAGGCGAGTTTAATATCGGAGGAATTCGTCAGCAAAATTAGGGATAAGGTTTGTGATAGAATTATGCCTATAAAGCGTAGTCATTTAGTAGCTCCAAATAAAAAGAAGTTTGCTGTAGTAAATAGTGTTGTGGTGCTTAGGATAGATATAGGAGGTTTAAGCTGTGAACAGGAGTTTGTAATTGTACCTGGACTGAAGTTTCAGAGCATTTTAGGTGTTGACTGTATGATGAAGTTAGGGGTTTTGATAGATATGGAACGGAAGGTAATAAGGATTAATGATAGGGTAGTGCCATGGAAGGGCAGTTATGAAGTCACAGAGGATGACACAGGGTTGAGTATTAATGTAGTAGAGGTAGAGGATGATGGAGTAAAACAGATCAACACGATAAGATGTCCAGAGGATAGGAGAGTAGAGGTTCAAGCTTTATTACAAAAACATGCAGAATTAGTGGGGGTAGAAGCAAGCACAGCATTAGGCTATGAGCACGTGTTAGAAGTGGATAATTCAGAACCGTTCAACGCAAAGGTTTATCCATTTCCAGCAGCATATCGGGAGCAGGTGAAGGCAGAATTAAATAAAATGTTGGAAGATGGCATAATAGAGGTATCAAACACTCATTTCATAAATCCGTTGGTGGTAGTTAAGAAAAAGGATGATAGCATTCGTTTATGTTTAGATGCACGAAAAATTAATCAACGGACCAAACCGCAATTCCATTGTCCACCATCCATGGACACACTTTTGACGAGATTGAGTGGCAAGTTTATTTTTAGTAAATTAGATTTAAGGAATTCATTCTGGCTGATTCCATTACACAAAGATTCTAGAAGGTACACAGGATTTTCCGTAGAGGAAAAATCTATAATTTTAAGGTAGTACCGTATGGTTTGTCAACGTCAAGTGCAGCATTAATTAAGGCAATGCAAGCAATTTTAGGAGCATATGAGCAGTTCTGCATACACTATGTGGATGATATTTTAATTTTTAGTGAAACTGAGGAACAACATTACTCTCATTTAGAACGGATATTATTAGAGCTTAAATTAGCAGGATTGAGACTGAATATAAAAAATGTGAATTTTTTCAAAACCGTTAAATTTCTGGGGTATGTGGTGAACACTCAAGGTATGTGTATCGATAAAGAAAGATTGTCCGAACTTTTGACATATCCGAGACCTAATAACATTAGGAAATTAAGAGCTTTTTTGGGGGTCCTTAACTTTTATAAGAAGTTTGTACCGGGATTTGCTGAAAAAGCGGGTCCATTGTTTAAACTTCTGAAGAAAGGAGTACGATGGAGTTGGACAGAGAGTCAAGAGGCAGCCTATTTAACACTGTTGGAACAATTTCACGACCAACTAATTTTGAGGCATCCCAGATTTGATGTAGGTTTTGTACTGAGGACGGATGCATCGGATAGTGCTTTAGCAGCAGAGTTGTACCAAGTACAAGAGGGGGAAGAGGTGCCCATATCTTTTGTTTCACGCACACTGAAGCCGCATGAAATAAATTACACAATTAGTGAAAAGGAAATGGCTGCAGTGGTGTTTGGGGTTACAAAATTAAAATTTTTTTTGATTGGAAGACATTTTGTAATCGAAACGGATCATTCGGCGTTGTGTGCGTTGATGAATACAAGATTTTCTAACAATCGAGTATATCGATGGGGGTTGATACTACAGGAGTTTGACTTTGAGATTAAATATATTAAGGGAGAAAACAATTTTATAGCAGACGCGTTTAGTAAAAACCGAGACAAGGATAACAAGAGACCGTGTGACATCATGATTGCCATGAACAGTCTACTACAAAACGATTCAGTATATGGAGAAGAGGAGATCTTGAGGAACCAGAGGCAGAGTGAGGAGTTACAGATTGTTAGAACGAAGTTAGAAAACGAACCGGGATTTAAAAACTTCCATATGATAAACGGATTTTTGTGTAAAAAAATTCAAGAATTGGAAGTGTATGTAGTGGATAGGGCACAAGCAAAATTAATTATCAAAGATCTGCACTTAAGATATGGTCACATAGGGATCCGAAAGACATGGTTAATTTTTAGGGAAACGTTTTTTTCAACTAAAGACTTAGGGTTAGTAAAGTCAGTCATCAACACTTGTCACTTATGTACTTTAGGAAAGTACAAAATAGTACGAGTCAAGATGTGGTACAAAGTATACACGTACAAAATCCCTGGACTTAGTTGCTATTGATTATTTGAGTAATCTAGTCCGAAGTACAAAAGGACACAAACATGTGCTGATTGTGACTGATGTGTTTTCGAAATTTACCAAATTATATCCCACCCGGGATTGTAATACAGTCGGAACAAACAAGAAATTGGAACAATTTTGTAGGGAAGTAGGAACTTTTAAACGAGTATTAACTGACAATGCTACTTATTTTAATAATCAAAGATTTAGGGATTATTGGGAGAGGCAAAACATTAAAGTGGTGTTTTGTAGCATAAGGCATCCTCAAGCTAATCCAGCTGAGCGATATATTCAAGAGACGGTTAAGTTCTTGCGTTTGGCTTCACATAGGAATCATCGTTTATGGGAGGACAATTTGTCCAAGGTTGAATCTTTTATCAATGAAACTCCTAGTACCGTGACAGAAACCAGTCCCATTATGCTGATCAAGCAACAGTATCCCGAAAGACCATGGCAAATTGTGCCTAGGGACGATGAATTTCAACGACTTTTGGTAGATGTGAGGGAAAGGTTAAGGAAGAGAGCTGAAAAATATACAAGGAAGATGAACGCAAGAATTAGAAAAAGGGTAAAATTTAAAGTGGGAGACCAGGTAGTAGTAAAAAGCTTGAGAGTAGGGAAAAGAGATAGGATGACATGTGCTAAACTACACTTGCCATATGAGGGACCTTTTGAGATAGGTGAAGTAGTAGGGGAGTGCACGTATTTATTAAGGGAAGTAGGTACGGGAAATGAGAGGGGACGGTTTCACGTCAACCTACTATTCCCTTATACCGGAGAACCAGCACCACAGGAGAAATAGGTGTATAATAGAGGAAAATCTAAATATATAGGGATAGCATAGGTGTATATAAAAGAGTAGAAGTAAGTGTTTATAGAAAATAAAACTAGGTATAGGATAAATATGGGAGATAATTAGAAATAGGTTTAGGATGAGAATAAATAGTAAATGTAGGAAGAAAATAAGATAGGGTAAGTGTAGATATTTCAAATAAGATTAGTGGAGAGTTAGGAATAGAGTAAGAGTAGGATAGGTATATAGGAAGTATATAGGATTAGATGGATAAGTAGGATGAAGTTAGGGATAATTTCAGTTTATAAAATTAGGTGAGAGTTAGGAATAGGATAGGGATATAGGGTAGGTGTAAATATTTTTTTTGGATTGGAGACAAAGTAGGTAAGTTAGATAGATAAGGATAGAGAGAGATAGGCAATTTTTTTTGTAAGTTTGTTTTTTTTGGCAGTCTAAATGCTTTATATTTGCATTCAAATAAGTGGGATTATTTGTATTCAAATAGGGGGAAAATACTCATATTTAGACCAGGGTCGAAAATTAAATAATCACATCAAATAATTTTCATCACCGTGTAGAAGCTTTGGGAAGAGGTACGCTTTATTAAAACCGTGAAGCATAAAAGGTCAGTCGTTTCATTAAACATAAGAGATTTAAACCATGTACAAGACGCTTTATATCAAAAGAAACAGTATTAAAAAGCTCTACATGTAATTTAATTATTCCTAATAAGGAAACAAATGGAAATTACGTGCAAAATTTATATTAATTAACCCTATTTTAAGTAACCGGTATTAAACAAAGTGTACACATAATAATTAATATTTAACTTGTATTCGCTAAAAAGGAAAGGATAGAAGTCAATTTTAATTGGAGTTAATTAAACCATTATTAATAATAAGCATAAAAGTCTGAGAAAATCCAAGATTATAATACCAGAAAATAAAGCTCTAAGAATTAATATTATGTTTGAACACCTGCGTAGTTTAAATATCACGTACGGCGAAAATTTTGTAGATAACAAATGGTTTCAGAGAATCTTGTAGAAACCGTCGCATAATAGTTACGAGAAATGCTAAAGGTGGGTTATTTCACACTCCACATGGACTAAAATAATCGATAATAAGGAATATCAATTTGCATCAATAAGAACAGGTTAGATAGAGACAGATAATATGCGCAAGACCGAGACACATATAGTAAAAGGCGTGAGTAGCGCAACGTCGTGGGGTTGCAATTGGTTGAAAGTAAAATGCAAAATTTGAGAGGTAAAAATAACATTTCTTTATAAAAGTCAATTAGTTATTTCCAGACTTTGCGTGCCGTGTTGAAATTTCTGAGATTTAACTGGGGTGAGTACTAAATTCGTAAAAACCGACGCACAGGCTACGGACTGGGAACATAGAATGACGAAATTCTAGAAACTGGCCGTTTTGAGGACTCGACCGACAGACAGGCTAATCGCTATATATACCGAGGTGAATATAAACAAGCTCTCTTACATCTGCGACTTGATTCAACGCGTTAAACAGTGTTTTTTTAGTGTGATAGAATAATTTAAAGTTTGCTCTTATATTTTGGTGATGTAAAACAGTTTATTCTGTACGTGCTAACATGAATGTACTTCAGTGCACTTAGATACAAGGTAATAAAATTTCGTATCACTGTACCAATTAGCAAAATTTACAACGACAAATGTATACACAAAAGTAGGCAGTTTTGGCGTATATTGGTGAAAGAAGTATGAATTTCTTTGTTATTTTTCGGGGGTGTTAATAATTAAATGGTTCAAAAACGTGTCTGGATCCACGAAACAAGGGTCAGATATACACAGATGAGTTCCGGAAAAGCCCTGAAACAACTTTAAATAAATGGTGATGGAGAAAATTTTAAAAGCGTTGAGAATCAGAAGCTGTAAATATAATCCAGTTGGAATGGTGTGATTAACAAAAGGGACGATGTACATTGAAGCTACGAGTGCTTAACCTTCAGGTAAATTATACTATTTTGTTTGAACTTTGATATTTTTGTGTGTGTTGAATAACTTTATAATTGATTTACTTTAAATGGAAATTAGTGAAATTGTGCTCACAATAAAATTTTAATTTTAAGGTGAAATTTGCTTGTTTAAGTAGAAAGGGGTATTTAGTACTGATGTTTGGAATTATGATGAAAATTTGGGTATGTCTTTGAGCTCAATTAGACGAACCTGGTTAATTAACGTAAAGGGGTGGTGGATGCTCCCTTTGTACTCAGACTCCGGTCTGCATATATTGTTATATTAATTAGTAGGCATCCTACAAGGACTTGAATTCTGGATGCACATAAAATGATAATAAAATTAATCTTGAAATTCTTTTTAAAACTGAAATTTATGCTGAGTTTTAATTTTGAAATTTTAATGTATTGTGAATATTGATGTAAATAGAGTTAACGTTGATGTTTGTGGTAGGAATGTGTTTGTTTTTTTTTTATGAATGAGGAGGTTTATTAACTAGAGTAGCAGCCGAGGCGATGAACAGAAGAAAGTCAATGGACCAACACAGTTAAGGTAATGAATAGCTTTTTGTAGGATTCACAGCATTCTTGACATCCAATTCGTAGAGGCTCGATTCGAAAAGCGGAGTTCCCGTATTTTGGTGGTTTCACAGCAATATATATATATATATATATATATATATATATATATATATAGAATTGAATGTTGAGTTTTCATCTCATAATACAAATAATACAAAAGTATGTTTAAATTCGTGATTTATTTACATTAGTGAAAAATTAGGATATTTTTGCATTTCCAATACCAGCTAGCATATTTTATTTGTTTAAATGTTTAACCCGTTTCTATTTGCGATGAAACGTTTAACAAGTGTTTAATAAGCACAGTCTTACTTTAAAGAAAACCCCCTTAAAATAGTCTTGAAGCAGACTGTTAAGTCAAGCAAAGGTAAATTGTTGTAAATACATTATATCGTTTATACTAAAATTTTAATTTACAAGTGATTGTATAAAGAAATCTACTAATTACATCAAATGCAAGTTTTTAAGGTCAGTTGCAAATTCCAGTTGCTGTGTGAAATAACAGTCGCAGTTTATTACTCATGTAATATATTCTTGCCAAAACTAAGTGGACACCGAATGATCCTATTAGTTTTTCATTGTGGGTTTTCTTCAAAAGGTGCTAAATTTTTTAACAATTACATGCAGAATGGTATTGTTGTCATATCAAACTAACAATGCCACTTATTGTTTACCTATTTTAAATATACAACTATAATCCATCTGTATTGCATTTAAAAGGCCAGAATAAGTTACAAAAAGTATATAGATTAATAAATCAATTTAAGGACATGCAATTCCCTGCTGTTTATGATTATCTCTGGCAGACTCTGGAAAAATTCCACAGACCTAAGAAGTCAATGGCATACTATAAAATCCATGACAAACCCGCGAAATCCCAGAAATCTCTCGGCGGCCTCTGGAAATTCCAATACTCCCTTGACAATCTGTCGGAAATCCTTGCCAGACTGATATTTATTTATTATTTATTTTATATTTCCATTTTACAAAAGAAAGTATCAGATGTGTCAAACGTAAAATTCTATACAGACATAAATGTTGATTAATAAAGATAGCATGAGCACTTATACATTTAAAAACACATTTGAAACAATTAACAATAGCATGAAGGCAGAAAATGAGCAATAAATTTTAAAATATCAGATATATAGTCATCTGTCTGTATCAGGACTGAGACTCTTAACATCAATCATAAAATTTGAGGTATTATAGAAAACTTTGGAAAGAACATAGTTTTTAAGATTGACTTAAACTGCTTCAGAGACAGTTTTATAATACTAGGGTGCAATACATTATAAAAGATAATTCCATGGTAATTACAGCCATATCCGCCCAAATCCCATATTTTTACAATACTGTCACATTTTTGACCAAGGGTTAAAATCTTATTTCTCGTTCGGAGTCTCTAACCCTTTTATATTAAATTTATAGGTAATATTCATTTTGTCTGTGACATTAAGTTACTTGCCTTTTTAGTGTTGATGTAAAATCTCATAGATATTAGTTACGTAGTTATTAAACCCATATTTTCAAACTTATTGAAAAACAGTAACAGAATAATGAATATTTTGATCATGCAAACTAATAAAGCATAGAATTCTGCAAAATATAAAAATGTAATAGTCATGTCATTATCAATGTGGTCTCCAGATTTAATACCGTTTTTTATTTATATGTAACTAAGCAATGTTTATTTAAAATATATGATTGTTGGAGTTTTAGTCAAATTTATTTCAGTTGTAACGTGTCATTCTAATTGAATTTAAAAACAAATATTTGCTGAAAACCATATAAATACAAAACGTTAGAAATTTTAAAAGTCCATACCAAATAATTCTATGCGCTTACCTTATACAACATCCAGACAATGATAATACCATTTTGATCACTACTTGTTAATTTTTGGTGTTTCTGATTCCAAGTGAGTACTCGGATGCTATCGTTATGACCTTCTAATGTTTGATTCATGGATAAATTGTTAGATGCTGTTAAACCCTTCGACTTAATTTTACTTTCTCCATCGCCTCCTGTAACAACTGAATGAAATGATTGAAGTAAATTGTTATTATAATAACCGGAATCGAGTTTTAGAACTTTTAACAGGCCACCCTCACAGCTGATCGCAATAAAACCATCTTCATTATTCCAAGATATGCAGTTTATTTTAGTATTATTTGGTATAGCAATCTAAAATAATAAATTATATGCATTATAAAATACAATAAACGTTTGAACTGTATTGCACTACCTTTTTACTTAAATATATATACATAATGCGAAATTCAAACAAGTAAAGGTTAAGTTATCTTTAGTTGACATACAACCGGTTGCTATGAAACAATCAAATGCGCTCATACCTCATAGTGAAAGTTGTTCTACCTTAACAGGGAATTCAATTCTCTTTTCATGTTACCTTAGATTACGCAGTGAACGAATCAAAACGTCTCGAAGATCGTTAGTGTTTACCCTTTGTCATTTCGATTGGTTTACTAACAAATTGCAGGTAGGTTTAGATGGTTTTGAGCAATAATAATGTAATAAGGCAATTATATACAACCATACAAATCTAGTTTTCGGCATTTATAATCTGGGATACATATTAATTACCACATTTAAAAAATTAGTCAAATTTATCTTTACCTCTGAACTGTTTAGCATTTAATAAAGAACACTGCGTCATTTTGATGTCTGTCTGTAGAACATTTATCACGCCAAAAGATTAAAAACGAATAAAAGTGCAACAACAGTTTTTTTCCATTTCGAATGGACCTGCACCTTGCCGAAGTTCTAAATTACTAGAACAGGTGAAATGGCTTGCGTGTTCTAATGAGCTAAAGAGCCAAACTACAGGTCCAACCAAAGTAGTAGGGTCGTTAATGAGGAACCAGACTAAGACAGGTCCCCGAAAGAGGGCAGCGGCTCATTCGGTACTTAGATTGGCAGAGACCATAGGGGTCGGTATGGCAGTCTAAGACACACTACCGCGATGTGGAAGGCAACGGGAAACCACCACATTAACCTCCCAAGTACACAGCGTAACTAAATTATAATAAAATGATGGCATTCTCTGGGGTAAAAGATTCCGGAGTTAAAATAGTCCCCCATTCGGATCTCCGGGAGGGGACTGCTTCGGAGGATGCGATCGGAAAGTTAAAAATAAGAGTCGGGAACATTCTGCGAGTCGGAGCGTGGAATGTTAGAACTATGAAGCAAGTAGGTAAGCTAGAGAACCTAAAAATCGAACTGAATAGGTTATCACTAGACATAGTAGGGATCAGCGAAGTTCGGTGGCCAGAGGCGGGGGATTTTTGGAGTGGAGACTTCAGGGTAATTCACACAGGAGCAGAGGACGGAAATTTGGGTGTGGGGATAGTTATGCGGAAAAGATAGGATACTGTGTGAAAATTACTTACAAAAGAACGAAAGAGTACTCATGGTTAGATTAGAATCTAAACCGGTAAACACAGTAATAATACAAGTATACATGCCCACCTCTAGCTACAGTGACAAAGAGGTAGAAGCCATCTACAAAGAT
The DNA here is from genome assembly GCA_036346225.1 of Platerodrilus igneus. Lineage (NCBI taxonomy): Eukaryota > Metazoa > Arthropoda > Insecta > Coleoptera > Lycidae > Platerodrilus > Platerodrilus igneus. The sequence continues at coordinate 202,878 of JARFIW010001257.1, read as the reverse complement.
ATCGAAGACATATTAAGATACGTAAAAGGACATGAAAATTTAATAATTACGGGGGATTTTAATGATGTGGTAGGTGAGGGTAGGGAAGGAGCGGTAGTAGGTTTATTTGGTTTAGGCACGAGAAACGACAGGGGAAATAGGCTGGTAGAATTTCGCGACAAGAACAATTTAATCATCACAAACACATTATTTCAACATCATGCTAGAAGACGATACACGTGGAAGATGCCAGGAGATATAGGACGATATCAAATAGATTACATTCTTGTTAGACAACGGTTTAGGAATCAAGTAAAAGACTGTAGAAGCTACCCAGAAGCAGATATAGATACTGACCACAACATCGTAATTATGAAGGCCGCACTTAAATTTAAAAATCTGAAAAAAAGGAACGGGAAAAGGCACTTGGACCTAGAGAAACTAAAAGATAAAGATATTCAAGTAAGATTCGAAAAAAGGTCAAATGAATTGCTGAATCATTCAGCAATCGGGAAAATATCTGAAACTAAGGAAGTAGAAACAGAATGGAATAACATTAAATCCAGCCTAGACATGGCGGCCAGAGATATTTTGGGGTATACACAAAAAGAAAATAAGAAACCATGGATAACAAAGGATATCGTGAATTTAATAGAAGAAAGACGAAAATACAAAAATAAATCAGACGAAACAGGAAAACAGAGATTCAAAGCCATAAAATGGGAAATTATTCGAAAATGCAGGAAAGCTAAAGAACAATGGATTGATGAAAAGTGCAAACAAGTACAAACTAAGATGGAAATAGGAAAGACAGACGAGGCATACAAATTAATTAGAATGAATTTTAGGGATATAAAACCATATAGCAAAAATATAAGGGACGCACAAGGAAACGTCATTATAGAAAACGTAGCGAAAGTGAGTAGATGGCAAGAATATATAGGGAATTTATATGCAGGAGAGGAACTAACTGCATTAGAACAGGAATCAGACATTGAAAATGATGACTTGGGACATCCTATACTTCGAGACGAGTTTGAATTAGCATTAAAGAGTCTGAAAAATGGTAAGGCGCCGGGTACAGATAAGGTGCAAGCAGAAACTCTAAAAGCCGCTGGACAAGCAGTAACAGAACGTCTCTTCCAACTTGTAAGCTATATGTATGAGACAGGCGAGATACCCAAAGATTTCAAACGTAGCATCATAGTAACTATACCAAAAAAGAAAGGCACGGATAGATGTGAAAATTTTAGAACAATAAGTTTGACAGCACACGTGTCAAAAATATTAACTAGAATTGTACAAAGACGAATGGAAAACGATCTGAAGAAATACTAGGAGAAGACCAATTTGGGTTTAGGCGAAACAGGGGAACACGGGAGGCTATTTTAGCTCTGAGAGTGATAATGGAGAAAACAATAGAAAAAGGGGAAAGCATGTATATAGGGTTTGTAGATCTGGAAAAAGCATTCGACAATGTAAATTGGAAAAAAATGTTTGAAATACTCAAAAGATTGGAATGAGTTATAGGGATAGACGAATAGTACATAGCTTATACAAAGAGCAAACAGCAGTAATAGAATTAGAGCAGGAACGTAGAGAAGTAAACATTAGGAAAGGGGCGAGACAGGGATGTGCCCTATCCCCATTGATTTTTAACTTGTACATAGAAGAGGCAATGAATACTGTCAAATGCAGGAAGACATTTGGAATTACTATGCAGGGACAAAAAATTGATATGCTTAGATTTGCAGATGATATAGCGGTATTAGCGTCTAGCAAGGAAGAGTTAGAAGCTGCTCTTAATGAAATGGAAACGGTTCTAACAGAGAGATACGGTATGAAAATTAACAAAACTAAAACTAAAGTTCTAGTTTGCAAAGGTGGGGAAAATAATTCAGAAACAAGAATACAAGTATTTAACACGAACTTACAAGAGGTTAAGGATTTCTGCTACCTAGGAAGCCAAATAACGCAAGATGGGAAAAGCACAAAAGATATAAAACAAAGATTAGCACAAGGGCGTGCTACATTTAACAAGAAAAAGCAACTACTGTGCTCAAAGACCACAAACATAGAAACAAGGAATGATTGCTTAAAACATATGTGTGGAGCACAGCACTGTACAGCTGTGAAGCCTGGACAGTAGGAGAAGCGGACAAGAAAAGGTAGAAGCCTTTGAAATGTGGTGTTACAGGCGTATGATGAAGATATCATGGACAGACAAAGTTAAGAACGAAGAGGTACTAAAAATGGTAGGGGAAGAAAGAAATATGTGGAAAACGGTAAAAAATAGGAGAGATAGGATGATAGGTCACATACTACGGCATGAGGGAATAGTGCGGAATATATTAGAAGCAGAGATAGGAAAAAAGAGAAGAAGAGGCAGACCTAGATTAGACTACTGCACACAGATAGTAAAAGATGTAGGCTGTAGGGGTTTCAGGGAGATGTGTAGGCTAGCCCAGAATAGAAATTAATGGAGGTACGCATCCAACCAATCCCAAGATGGATAAACTAATGACGAAAAGATAACTGTACTTAAACATGATGATTATTATAAGTAACTACAAGAATTGTTTGGGCAATATTCTCGAATAATGTTAAGTGTGTGAAAGGATTTACTGGAAAACCATTATTTCGGCAAATGTCTAAGTGTTGGGGGATCTTGGTAGCCACAGGTTGCTTAACCTCCTTCACTGAATCTCGGTAAAATAGGGTATAAAATTAGAAAACAATAGAAAGGAACGAGCTGAATACACATACTCCTGAAAAGAAGAAAAGAAGAAAACCACCAAAATGCAAAATCAAAGTAGCTGCTTATATAACCCTACATAAAAATAACTGAGTTGCAAACGAATCCGTGACTTTCAGTAAACAATGGATTCCATTACTAAAAGAAATAACAAAAGGAATAACAAATGAAAATCAAATGCCCACAATATCTAGGTAGCATAGCAAGTTTTTCCTGGGTTTTCCTTGCAATATTAACATGAAATACAGCCTACATACATGATTTCTATTTATACATAAAATAACTAATTACATAAAAATAAGCATATTAACAACCCCTGTAAAACAGCATTGGTATCTGACAAGTATAAATCCACAATAAGGTTACCTCAAAACCATATACAATCTCCGTTGAACAGTATTGGTATCTGACAAGTGTAAACCCGCCATAGGGTCGCCTCAGATCCATATACAATCTTCATAGAACAACATTGGTATCTGACAAGTGTAAACTCGCCATAGAGTCGCCTCAGAACCATGTTAAAATCTACCAAAGAGGTAACTTAAATCATAATGAATTTTCCCCCTCAAAATAAATATAAAAAAACGACTACTTAAGCCTTTCAATAATGCAATCGCACACTTCTTTAATAACCATCCTCTCAATTGTATAAATAGAAGCATGTTAAAAATGTTTTCCAATTCCAAGTTATTGAATTTATATGAAATTCACCAATAAAATTAATCAGCTGATTTCACGTTAAGCGTATTGGCTACCTAAAGAAAGCCGATCCCAGGTCGCAACACAAATTGAAGGTAATCATTCTGTTAAACTTTAAAATTTTTGCTTAGTATACTCAAACCAAATATTTCAAACATCAATAAATCAAAGTCACCTTCAATTTATGTCATAAATGTCAAACTTGAAGTTTTATTATTATTTTGACAACGATCCTAGGTCATGGATCGAAACTTAAATAAAGTTGATTTTAAAACTATGAGGGGTTTAATTCCCAAAGAAGATTAACCTGAATACACATGCTGTGTGAGAATTTCAGGAACTAAGTAGGCTAGCTCAGAATATAAATAAGTGCAGGTACGTGTCCAACCAGTTTTGAGACGGAAAACCTAATGGCTGCGAAATACCTGCAACTAATGTTGACTGTGCGAAAAGATAAATTGGAAAATATATTAAATCGCCAAATGGTTAAGTGTTGGGGGAACTTGGCAGCCACAGACTGCTTACCTCCCTTCACAACCATTGAAGGTTGGAGAAATAGGGCATATAACTGTAAAACAATAGAAAGTGATCGAACTGCATTTAACAAGAAAGAACATCGCCTATGAGGAAAGACAACAAACATAGAATAAGAAGAAAATTATTGAAAGCATATGTGTGGAGCACATCACAGTATGCCTATGAAATACGGGAAGTCTGAAACGCAGACAGAAAAACGGTAGCAGCCTTTTGAAATGATGTGCTTCAGATGTATGAGGACGATAGCATGGACAGACAAAGATAATAACAAATAAGTTACAGAAATAGTAGGGGAACAAGGATATCTGGGGAAAAAGAGAAATAGTGGGGCGGAATACGTTCTAAGGCATTTTTGGGGAATAGTATGTGATATATTACAAGCAGAGATAGGAAAAAAGAGGTAGATGTAGACCTAGATCAGACAGTTATAGATGCAAACTGTGCATATTTCAGGGAAATCTGTAGGTTAGTTCAGAATAGGGAACAATGATGGTACGCGTCTAACCAGTTCTAGGACTGAAGACCTAATGATGATGAACAGTTTTTTGTTTAAACGCATTTTACTTACTATTTGTAAAAACTAATATAAAAGAAATATTAAAGTAACTTCAAGAATTTAAACCTATATAGAAGAATTCTAAACTTTAGGAAAAATTTCAGATGTCTGGAAGATAGCATTACAAAAAGTTCCAAATCAATGAATGTAACATTAGAAAATGTATTTAAAAAATATTGAAGACGACAGATTAGTACAAAATTTAAAAATAATAGAATATAAGGTATTAGAAAATAATAAATGTATAAAAATTGAAAATCCATAGAGAGGGAGATAATAAAAGTGCAAGATGTACAAAGCAGAGGATACTAATTATTTCACTAATCGATAAGAAAATGGGAAATTTAACAAAAATGTATAAACCCGTGAAAAAATTTAAGAAATGATAATTTAAGCAAATAACAGTAATAAAATGACAAAAATACAAAGTGTAAATAATGTTAAAAAGATTGACAACGAAGGAGAAATTGAAACTAAGCAAAATAGAACTGCAAAATTTTAATGGCAAAATCCAGGGCTGACATATTTTAAACAGTATGAAGTTGTTGTTATGGCTAATGATTTTAATATTGAAGAAAAGGCTACTGCGTTAGTGCTCTTTCAGACGCTTCGACTTTGCGCCGTTTGCCGTCGACGGCACGGTGCCGTCTTCCTTACGGCGCACGCCATCTTCCTCACGGCGCCCGGCCGTGAGTAGCACGGCGCGAATGCTTTTTGACCTCAGTTACAAGATGGAAGACCTGGAGAAAACATTGTGTATGTATTTGATACATGTTCAGGCCAAAAAACGGAGAAATAGGAAGAAGTGAGTACACCCACTGAACATTCAACGACCGATTGTGGACGCGTTTGTTGTATTATTTGATAATTTGAGAAGGGATAGCGCAAAGTTTTTTAATTATTTTCGAATGAGCGTAATCTCATTTGATGAGTTGTTGTTTAAAGTGCAAGACAGAATCAAAATGGACGATACAAAGATGAGACGTGCTATATCAGCTCCAGATAGATTGGCTGTTACTCTTAGGTATGTTACTCGTATTTTTGTAGATGCTAACATTTTAGTTGAACAGTTTATAATTTTATTTTCTTTCTAAAAGAAAAAGGAAAATTATGTTTTTTTTATTACTTTATTGATAGTTATTAACATTTAAAATACTTGTTAAACTCACGAGTAAAAAGTTTGGTTATTTTATCATTAATTTATTAACCTTACAAGGTATTGAATAAACAAAGTAAATTAAAGAACCCCTTACTTATATGAATATACAAATGAAACATATTGTTGTGAAATAGTAGTTTCTGAATTTGCTTTAATAATCAAAGTTTATGTCGGTGATGTGTGAAGATGTCGAATCACCTGATTCACTTGTTGGTGAATAAATTTGGCCTAGAGAAAATGACCCAGATCCAAAACCCGTTCTTGATCTTGAAGGGGCTCCCATGGCTCTTGACGCTCCCAACTGAGAAGAATTCCCGCCATAAGGAGGCACACGGTGCCCAAGCAAAGCCGTGAGGTTGGAAGGTTGGAGCTGGTGGAGGTTGGTTAACAGTAACTGGACCTGGTTGGAATCCCGGGTAGAATACAAGAGTCGGGTAATATATGTTGTGCGTTTGGAATGGCGTGCAGACATTTTGAAATTGTTTAGGAATTTAAATATCGTGTAAAACATTCAAAACGCCGATCTGAAATCTTACAGTTTTTTCATTATTGAGAAGTTGCAAGAATAGAAGTATTCCCTTAAAGAAACTTAAATGTCGATCTTTCTTTGTTTCTAGTTTATTTAGTATTGTTTTTCTATTTCTGTGTATTTTTGTTTGGCTTTTCTCTTGTTTGCTGGTCTTACAAATCGCGACTCTTCTGCCAAGGTTTCATCACCCACTGTTGAGACTTCTACATCATCATCATTTTGTGTCTCTTCATCATCTAACCTTGAGACTGTCTCGTGGGTCGAAGCATTTTTTTTCAAAAATGATAATTGCTCACTATAAATATACTTATTAGCTATCTTAGTTTTTGAGGCTGTTGCACTTTGTTCTTGAAGCTTCCTTAAATATTTGTGATGCCTATCCTTTATATTTGTCTATTTTTTGATCAGTTCTTTCACTAAAACACAATTTAAATTTATTTTATTAATCAAACTGATTGTAGATTTGTGTTTTTTAAGGTATTTGGCAAGTGGGAACACCTTTACTGATTTGTACTACTCATATCGTATGGGAGTGTTCACAATATCGTCTATTGTGATCAATGTATGTGATATGTTGTGGGACACATTACTAGAAGGATGCATGCCGCCTTTTTCAACGGATTATTTGGAAAAAGTTTCAAACGATTTTGAAAAGAAAACCCAATTTCCGCATTGCATCGGTGCTGTCGATGGAAAGCACGTGAGAATCATAAAACCCGAGAACACTGGTTCTCTATTTTTCAACTACAAAGAGTTTTTTTTTAATTATCCTATTTGCAGTGGCAGATTCGAAATACAGATTTCTCTTTGTGGATATTGGTTTGTACGGAAAATACGGTAACTCAACAATTTTTAAGACGACAAAGTTTTGGAAGAATTTGATCCTTAGAACTCTCCATCTACCTAAGTCCCGGTCCTTGAGTTTTTAGTCTCTGAAGCAGTTCCTTTTGTACTCTTGGGAGACGAAGGTTTTGGAATCACCACAAATCTGATGCGACCATTTGCTAGTTCACCACACAGCATTAGCAAACGTATGTTCAACTACCGTCACCGTCGAGCGAGAAGATACGTGGAGTGTGCTTTTGGAAATTGATCGAACAAATGGAGAATTTTCCATCGTCCACCCAATGTCAGGGTTGAGTTAGTAATAAAAATTATAAAAGTTTGTTGCATTCTCCACAACTATATTAGAGTACACGATGTGTATAATTTTGAAGATACCCTCCCGGTTGTTGGTTTAACAGATGTAGAAACTGTCTAAACTAGACGTGGGAAAAACAAGGCGAAGAAATCAGAAATGTGTTTGCAAGATATTTCATAAGTAAAGAAGGGTATGTACCCTGGCAGAACAACATGATATAAGAGTACAATGAAACCTGATCAAGGATAAATTACTCGATATTGTTAAACGTTTTAACACGCCGAAGTTTCTTTATATCTTCATGTCATTAATAAAACTTTTGTTAAGATTTGATATAAATAAATAAGTAAATATTGTAGACTTAAATAGGTACCTAAATCCAATTTTCTTCATATATAACTTATAATAAAATAGATTGCTTTTTCAACTTTAAATTTACATAATATCTTACATGCAGATATTTTATATGATACGCCAAAATCGTTATTAAATATCATAGAAATTATATGGTAAACTATATAAATCACAAAACGGCCGACATTGTGAAACGAATGGTCGTTCAATAACTCCAATAACGAACTCATCCATTTTTTTAGGTGTAAAAAAAATTCTATTAAGTTAGAACTAAATCCGTTAAGTCGTTTGAATGCTAATCCTCATACACAAACACTCAATCCGATCAACGAACATATTAATTTTTTATCCAATCTACAGGATTTCATCCAAAAAACTAAATAATATAAATAATTTACTTACCATATCTGTTTTTGTCTGAATCTGAAAGTTCTTCAAATTTTGAGTTTAACCTAATACAAATTTCTCTCCATGCAGTAGTTGTTTCTGTTTTTGATTTATATACTTCCAGAGTCTTGTCCCACAACACTGGTCTTTCCTCAATTGAAGTTATAAGTACTTCTACACCCAAATCTACTGTTTGTGTGTCGGCCATCGTAATATAAGTCTCAAAAAACAATGAAAACTCCAAAAACAACGGTCGCTGTTATAGCAAGGGTTTAGTTTGTGCGTGCGCATGCGTCAGACCTGATTAGAACGGCGGAAAGTCGACTTGTGTGAACCCACTTATAATCCACTACACTAATCAATGCGTCGGGCACAACACGGCGCCGCGTCGTGGTTTGATAAGCACCGCCGTGTCCGTCACGGCGCTATGGTCGATGCGTCTGAACGGCTCCGTTTAATTCAATTGCAATCAAAGGAGAATGCGCCGCGCCGTACACGGCGAACGGCGCAAAGTTAAAGCGTCTGAAAGAGCACTTAGCAATAACCATGTGAAGGGAAGTACTAACAATTGTCAATCATACAAATAATCATCATTAAGACAGATCATTAAGTTCTAACTAAAAAGTTTCAGCAGATTTATTACTTTCACTATTGAAAAATTGGATAATATAAAAATTTAATGCAATTATAATATGATTAGTGAGGCTGACATATTTAACGGCACCAATAAAGTCAAGCATGCAGAAATTCAACGATTATGTTGCATAGTTCGCTTTACAATTGTAAAAGATGCCTTGGCTAATGCCTTAGAATTTAAAACGGAAAAATTCAAGTCATCCAAAAGAAACCGTACAAAGTTATGTACTCTGTAATTACAGGGCCAAACCAAAGTACCGTAGAAATATGTTAGATAGCTACTTTATAACAAGAATACAAGAAGAAATTATACCTAATTAGGAAAATACGCCGGTCATAAGAATGTGCAGTCCACTTACAACTTTGGTACAGCCTAACCTTAAACAAGTAAATACACGAACAAAACCAAAAATAAAAAGAAAAAATATTTCTCTAATTGCTCCATTAATTTATAGAACATCTCGCGCAAACATTGTGTCGTGATGACAAAGCAAAACGAGACAGTTTAAAAAGCAAAGCAACTTATCAATTTTTTTCATAACCACATTTTGAATTCTCATATACAGCATATCTTTAAATAAATGGAAGACCAGAACTTGTAGTATCTTGAGAACTGGGTAACATGGGTTGCCTAACTTAAAATAATGTAACTTAGAGCAAGTGACAAAATTGGTACGATGATATTTAATTAGATAATGAAAAGGCGTAAAGTTTTGAGGTAGGAAAATAAACGTATTACAGTCAACTTAATCATCGGAGATTAAAGTAATAAATAAACATAGTATAGTTCATTCAAAATAACTTTACGAAGACGTCACAACTGAATAAAATGCTGCATTGCCAATGTTACATGTATTGTTTTAATTCTGTAGATAAAAAACGGAAAAATTCAAGTCATCCAAAAGAAACCGTACAAAGTTATGTACTCTGTAATTACAGGGCCAAACCAAAGTACCGTAGAAATATGTTAGATAGCTACTTTATAACAAGAATACAAGAAGAAATTATACCTAATTAGGAAAATACGCCGGTCATAAGAATGTGCAGTCCACTTACAACTTTGGTACAGCCTAACCTTAAACAAGTAAATACACGAACAAAACCAAAAATAAAAAGAAAAAATATTTCTCTAATTGCTCCATTAATTTATAGAACATCTCGCGCAAACATTGTGTCGTGATGACAAAGCAAAACGAGACAGTTTAAAAAGCAAAGCAACTTATCAATTTTTTTCATAACCACATTTTGAATTCTCATATACAGCATATCTTTAAATAAATGGAAGACCAGAACTTGTAGTATCTTGAGAACTGGGTAACATGGGTTGCCTAACTTAAAATAATGTAACTTAGAGCAAGTGACAAAATTGGTACGATGATATTTAATTAGATAATGAAAAGGCGTAAAGTTTTGAGGTAGGAAAATAAACGTATTACAGTCAACTTAATCATCGGAGATTAAAGTAATAAATAAACATAGTATAGTTCATTCAAAATAACTTTACGAAGACGTCACAACTGAATAAAATGCTGCATTGCCAATGTTACATGTATTGTTTTAATTCTGTAGATAAAGGTTGTATTAAATGTGCATACTCTAGGAATGCAGGCAGCGGTATATCTGACAACAGTGACACATTCCAAAAATCAAAATAAAATGTTTTGACCGTATATGGACATACAAAACAGTAATAATTTATTAAACTTTGTCCCGATAACGTAGTTATACTTCATCTTGCATCCCACAATTAGGATAACAAGAAGGAGCTTGGCACACAAATTTATAGCTGGATTACTAAAAAGTGAGGTTCTTAAAATTTACAATACTTCTTGAAGTATTTGAGGTCATGAACTGTTGATGGTTTTAAATAAACAATATATTTATAACTAGTTTATTAACTTTAACAGGTATGTAAATACGTTCAATATAAAATATATACAAAGTTTGAATTTTAGACGAACTGATGTCTTGGGTACAACTTTCAAATTTGTAACAACAAAGCCTTTAGAAGGAAGATATTAATTTAATCTCAATACATTTCAACATGTTTTTCAAAATGTTTTTCATGCTTCACGTAAAGCAACTAAACCAAAATTAAGTAATACTCAAAAATGTATTTAATTCATTAATATATTAATTAAAAAAATGTATATTATATTGTGCCAAAACTGTACAGCAAGTATAAATTGTGCTTCATCATTCCACCGATAGTCGCCGTCCTCTTCACTATATACATGGATAATCAACAGTAGTGCATCTTCATAGTCGATTGCTATTTCTCTATCCCATCAGAATTGTATCTCTTTTTGTGTATGGTGGATTGTGCTTGTCCACACATCAGGTGTTACAGTCGCAAGAGCTTCGTTCCATGTAGCTAGTGATTTCTCAACTGAGATACCATTGTATCCAACGCGATCCCTATAATAACTTATTGCTATACATCAAATCTGTTCTATGGAATTAAAAATACAGTGGTATGGTGGAAGTCTCAAAACCATGAGACCGTAGCGTTCAGTTATTTGATCAGCTGCATATATAACTTTAGGCTTATTCCTAGAAATACAAACAATAAGAAAAAACTATGTAGAATAATATAACTTATTGTTTCACTAATGTTATTAATTCACATTTTAGCATTGTGCTATCGTAACAAATATTACTCTCTTGTAGCCACTTTTGAATATCAGCTTTTTTCCAGGGACCCGCTGGTGCCCTATTGATTTGTGTACTATGGTAGCTAGCATTATCCATTACGATAGTCGATGGCTTGCTTAGATTAATTAAAAGCTGATATTCAAACCAATGTAAAAAATTGTCCTGATTCATTTCGCCATGGTAGTCACCCTCCGTGGTTTTTGAAGTAAAGACGAGTTCGTCATTAGGAATGAATCCGTCTTTACACCCAGCGTGAAGAACTATAGATCTAATAAAGAAATGCATACTTAGTATTCAGCACCAACAGTAAGCTTTTTAACACTTCTAGCGTCAGAATCCTGCCACAATTTTCCAATACTGCCATTTTTAAAAATTCAGCTTTCATCAACAAATACAAACTGCCATAGCCCCTCTGTTTTAACTTGAACATATTGTCTTAAAAATGTCACCCTTTTTGAAATGACATTATGCACTTCCATCAATCCACGACAAGGATCAACCTTGTTATACTGAAATCCGATATTCTTTAAAATTGTCCACAAAGAAGTTCTACCGCCTTTGAATAAGTCTCGTTCACAAAGGTTTTCTTGTAGCGTTTCTATAGTAATGTGCTCCTCTGAAATACAAAAAATTATTCGTTTTTCAAGGGGTTTTAAAATTACTAACTGTTTTTATACATCTGGTAGATTACATTTCTAATTACATCTTTGTCGAAACCATCTATATCAATGACAGGGGCACTTCTAATTTGCTGAATACATTTAGGAATTTGCATAACGGGAATTATTAAGCCTTCTACCCCATCAGAATTTCATAAAAATAACGTTAAACGATGCGGTCAACCTGACCGCATCTAATAATATCAGATTTAATAAAAACAATTGTGTAGATATTTATTTATTTACCATTATGCAAATTCTTTAGTAATCTACATTGACAAGTTGTTAATTTGTAGCAACTGCGCATGTGCAGATGTTACAGAAATCTACAAATACGGTTTCAGAAACATCAACAACGATGGCGCAAAGAGCTTAAAACTAAAATAATACAGAACATTTCATTTACTATATTTTTATTTCAAATATTTGCTACGGTTTTTGAATAAAAAATACATATTCATTTGTGACAACTCTAATTGTATTAACGTAGCTTTCCAAATATATTATTTAATGAGTAAAGTTAAATATAATTTTTAAACAAATATATTATTTTTTCCAAATTACCATTTAATAAATATTTTGTACAATGAAATTGAATCTGAACCTCAATAAAAAGGCAAAGCTATTTTGTCCGCATTATTTAAAAAGTTACAGCGAGATATACAACAATGGTCAAACGACAAAAACAATTCAAAATTTGTATAATTTTGACCCTATCGAGTTCGAACTTTGTAATTTCAATGCACTATGACCGACCGCACGCAACGCAAAAAATTACAAGCTTCTATGCAGAAAATTGTGGCTGCCAAGAGCCGCCAAACTTTCATTCAGCAAAATACAATTTGTGACATAACTTTTTTCTAAATATGAAATTCGATGTTAAATATTAATAAATCGGTAAAGCTTTCTTGTCCGCATCGTTTGAGATAAGTCCCAACGAAGTATGTAGTTGCGGTCAAGAGCAACAGCCATATCAAAATTTTTCAAAATCTTTTTATTTTTGACCGTATCGAGTTCGAACTTTGTAATTTCAATGCACTATGACCGACCGCACGCAACGCAAAAAATTGCAAGCTTCTATGCAGAAAATTGTGGCTGCCAAGAGCCGCCAAACATCCATTCAGCAAAATACAATTTGTGACATAACTTGTTTCTAAATATAAAAATCGATGTTAAATATTAATAAATCGGTAAAGCTTTCTTGTCGGCATCGTTTGAGACAAGTTTCAACGAGCTATGCAGTTGCGGTCAAGAGCCACAGCCATTTCAAAATTTTTCAAAATTTTTTTATTTTTGACCCTATCGAGTTCAAACTTTGTAATTTCAATGCACTGTAACCGACCGCACGCAACGCAAAAAATTGCAAGCTTCTATGCAGAAAATTGTGGCTGCCAAGAGTCGCCAACATCCATTCAGCAAAATACAATTTGTGACATAACTTTTTTCTAAATATAAAAATCGATGTTAAATATTAATAAATCCGTAAAGCTTTCTTGTCCGCATCGTTTGAGACAAGTCCCAACGGTTTCACGTTCTGAAACAATTGGTTAAAATAATTATGCAACACTATGACTTATATTTACCATAGAAACGTAGAACTCCTGTGTTTAAATGGAAGTTTAGCTTATTAAATAAAAGACTCCCGTGGATGTCTCAGCAAAAAATTACAAACATTACGATTTAAAACGGATTCATTTTCTGAAACAATTGGTTAAAATAATTATGCAACACTATGACTTATATTTACCATAGAAACGTAGAACTCCTGTGTTTAAAGGAAAGTTTAGCTTATTAAATAAAAGACTCCCGTGGATGTCTCAGCATAAAATTACAAACATTACAATTTAAAACGGATTCATTTTCTGAAACAATTGGTTAAAATAATTAAGCAACACTATGGCTTATATTTACCTTAGACACGTATAACTCCTGTGTTTAAAGAGACGCTTAGCTTATCAAAAAAAGACTCCCGTGGATGTCGTAGAATAATAAATGTTATATACAAGTAGGGCATACATAGATCTTAGGAACATCTATTATGTTCGCACATTCCATGTGATACCAGTGGCTGCAAATAGCACATAAGACTGAGCTACCGTATATCTTTTTACATATATCCTTAAAGTTGCAAAGGAGTGAGGTCTCATCCCAGTATTCATTTATTATGGTTGCCAGGAAATGTAAAGTACCATTTTCTGCATCTGGCATGCCATTGTACATCTTAATGTTCGGAATATTTGGTTCTTGTAGCGTTTTCATTATTTGTTTATTATACGTTTTCGGTGTAGGGCCTTGATATGTTATTCCACTTGTTAAGTATTTGTCAATCGCATTAAATACGCCTTTTCTGTACGTAAACATATCTTTACTTTGGTGGTAGTTTTGAATGCTGATAGTTCCCCTTATGAGGATTTCCGAAAATAAACAACAATATATTCCACAGTCGTATGAATTATATTGTTGAGGCAGATCTTTTGGAACAAGGAATTTCCAATCTTCAATATCAAATCCAATTTTAACTGATTCGTAATAAGTCTTATACAAGTTGATAATTCTTTTAAGGGGCGCTTCTGGTATGTTTTGCTTATCTATGCTCATACTGTCCATATATAGGATCAGTTTTTGTTTTTTGAATAGTATAAACATGGTACAGTGGCTATTGGAAGTAAGAGGGAAAAGCACAATATCTTTCTCCAGCAGTTTATACCTAAAAAAGTACGTGCAACCGTTGTAGAAGGCATCATCTATATATAAGTTGTTTAAAATGTAACCTTCTACTCCAAAAACCTCAACGCTATTAAAATTGGTTAATTCTTCGTAGCAAAGAATTCTAATATATAGGTCTATAATAGATTCTGATATGTATAGGTCGTAATCTTTAACTCGAGGGTCAGTAAATACTTCTTTTTTCAAAGATAATGGTATTAAGTCGCTCGGGTATATTTGTACCCCGAATATATTAAAACTTTTATTTTTTTTCAGTTTTTCTGAAATAGTGTCCCATATATCACTGTTGATCGTATCAGACAATGAATTAATTGTACCATTTTTAACATCAAATTCATTTAATTGTTTTGAAATTGGCGTTGAGGTAATAGCATTTTCAAATGATATGTTCTGCGCTAATTTTACAAGTTATGTCACAAATTGTATTTTGCTGAATGGATGTTTGACTGCTCTTGGCAACCACAATTTTCTGCATAGAAGCTTGCAATTTTTTGCGTTGGGTGCGGTCGGTCATAGTGCATTGAAATTACAAAGTTCGAACTCGATAGGGTCAAAAATAAAAAAATTTTGAAAAGTTTTGAAATGGCTGTGGTTTTTGACTGCAACTACATAGCTCGTTGGAACTTGTCTCAAACGATGCGGACAAGAAAGCTTTACCGATTTATTAATATTTAACATCGATTTTATATTTAGAAAAAAGTTATGTCCCAATTGTATTTTGCTGAATGGATGTTTGGCGGCTCTTTGCAGCCACAATTTTCTGCATAGAAGCTTGCAATTTTTTGCGTTGGGTGCGGTCGGTCATAGTGCATTGAAATTTTAAAGTTCGATCTCGATAGGGTCAAAAATAAAAAAAATTTGAAAAATTTTGAAATGGCCGTGGTTCTTGACCGCAACTACATAGCTCGTTGGAACTTGTTTCAAATGATGCGGACAAGAAAGCTATACCGCTTTATTAATATTTAACATCGAATTTCATATTTAGAAACAAGTTATGTCACAAATTGTATTTTGCTGAATGGATGTTTGGCGGCTCTTGGCAGCCACAATTTTCTGCATAGAAGCTTGCAATTTTTTGTGTTGCGTCGGTCGGTCATAGTGCATTGAAATTACAAAGTTTGAACTCGATAGGGTCAAAAATAAAAAGATTTTGAAAAATTTTGAAATGACTGGGACTCTTGACCGCAACTACATAGCTCGTTGGGACTTGTCTCAAACGATGCGGACAAGAAAGCTTTACCGATGTATTAATATTTAACATCGAATTTCATATTTAGAAACAAGTTATGTCACAAATTGTATTTGGCTGAATGGATGTTTGGCGGCTCCTAGCAGCCATAATTATCTGCATAGAAAGTTGTAATTTTTTGTGTTGAGTGCGGTCAGTTATAATGTACTTATATTACAAAGTTCGAACTTCATAGGGCCAAAAATAAAAAAATTTTGAAAAATTATAAATGATGCGGACAAAAATGCTTTACCGCTTTATTAATATTTACAATCGATTTTATTGTTTAAAAATAACTTATACCCAAAATTGGGTTATAGTGTATCGATTTTACAAAGTCAAACTCTACACGGCCAATAATAAAATAGTTTGGCTGTTGCACTTGACTTGAGTTGCATATCTCGATGCAACTTTTTACATTATGCAGATAAAAGTGTTTTGATTATTTATTGAGATTCAGATTCAATTTCTATGCACACACAATATCTATTAAATGACAATTTGGTAAACTGAATATATTTTCTTTACAAATTATATTAAACCTTGTTTCTTTAATGATATATTTAGAAAGGTACATTAAACAATCAAAGGGGTCACAAATGATTATGTATTTTTCATTCAAATTCCGTAGCATAGATTTAAAATAAAAACATATAATGAAATTAATGAAGACTGCTAAATATATTTTGTTATATATAGATTAATTCTGTAGAAAATTTATTCGATTTTGCTCTTTGCGCCATCTTTGTTGAAGTTTTTGTAACCACAGTGGTAGATTTCTGTAACTTGTGCACATGCGCAGTTGTTGCAATTTAACAGCTTGTCAATGTAAATTGCTTAAAATTTTGCATAATGTTAAATAAATAAAAATCTACACAGTTTTCTTTATTGCATGTATTATTATTGGATGCGGTCAAGTTGACCGCATCGTTCAATGTTAGTTTTATGATAATCTGATCACTGCAAGGCTTAATAATCCCCGTTATGCAAATTCCTGGTAGTATTCAGCAAATTAGGGAGACCCAATGACAGGTTTCTTGCGTGGACGTATTTTTTTGGGCCTGTTAGCACTTCACCCTTATTGAATCTAGTTCCAATGCTGTTTACAGTGCCTATACTAATATTTAATGCTGATGCGACTCGCTAAAACAACTGTTACTGAAACTGTTTAGTTAACTTAATTTCATCAAATTTGAAATTATTCGATTGGAATCAAACTCATAAATACAGAAACTACTTACATCTCTTACAGAAGTGAGTGTTAGAACAGACCTATTATCATCACATTCTTTTTCAAAATAGTATATTAGTGAAGCTACAATTTCTTGAGACGAGCGTCTCGCGGTAGAAATAACGCAGCTGTAATGACAGTTGTAAATAGATTGAGGTTACGTAATTTTTTTTGTTTACATGAATTGGATGAGGTCTGTGTTAATGTTAAATTGATTGTTTATCTCTTTATTTATATAGGAAAAGTAAAAAATGAATATTTGCCTAGATTGTGGTTCTGAATTTACGTAAAATAAAACTTTGTATGGCCACTTAAGAAAATTTCATGATTTGAATATAAGAGACCAGTTTCTATAAGCAACCAACTTTGGATAAAAAAGAAGTTAAATTTAGTGCAATGAAGGAAATTAACTTTACACGAATGTTATCTATATATGTTAGCTCTTGTATGTAATCAACTTAGTATTTTGTACTAACTTGTTGCTATTCTAGGTATCTTTCGTACTTGTGTCAATATGCAGTTTAAAGGTACTTTGCTGGGATTTCTTTAATTTGATTTGTAAATTATTAATTACTTGAGTGAAATGTGTTTAATAATAGTAATAGAGGCTTGAGGTTTCAATAATTGTAGTTTTATTTTTTAAAAAGTAAACACGTTATGTACCCATATACATTCTCAATAAATACCTAAACTAATTAAGAAAGAAACTAATTTTATTTCGTCGAGAATTTTATTTGCACTGTCAGACGACTAAAATATGTAAAAAAACAAGGTAGAAAATTAAGATTATTTTGGTACTCCGACTAAAAGTAAAACTAAAATACTGCACTGTTAATATAAGAACACTCAATCCGACAGATTTGACGAAATTACAATAACTTACCAGCGCTTATAACACTGATAAAACAAAGTGAGAACTGAGGATTAAATTAGATTATTCGCGTACTTGTAGGTTTCCCATCAAAATCGCTGGGTTTGTAATAATTTCTAGTAATTTGTACATGTATTTCTGCGAGTGGCTTCCCCATCGGATTTTATTCCCAAACAAGAGAAAGCAGTGTTAATTAAACCAACTTTCTACTGAGATAATACACTGTCTTATCTTAACATAAAATCAGGTGATGTATGATCAGATTTTGTATGAACATTAACATTAAGATTTGAGTTATTAACCAAACTATCCCTAATAAAAATTTCTTCTGTTAGGGTAGGCTTTTTAAGATCATTATTCCTTGTTGATTTTCCTCCCACATTTACATGTAAATCCCCATAAGGAGGAAATATGGTGGAGGGACTCCTAGGAGGAAATGTGGAGAAGTAAATCCCCATAAGGAGGAAATGTGGTGGAAGGACTCCTAGGAGGAAATGCGGAGATGTAAATCCCCATAAGGAGGAAATGTGGTGGAGGGACTCCTAGGAGGAAATGCGGAGATATAAATCCCCATAAGGAGGAAATGTGGTGGAGGGACTCCTAGGAGGAAATGCGGAGATGAATCCACATAAGGTCCCAAATCTGAACCAAATAGTTTTCTTCGTCTAACCAATGCATCTTTCGAGATAAACCTATCTTGTTTGATATCAATTATTATTAGAATTTTCTCAGCTACCCGAATATCTAGCAATTTCTTAGATTGCATCATCCCCCAGGGAGCTACCCCAATTTTAAGATTTCTTACCTGTTGCGATTTCTGACCGTCCGCATACATTTTTTTATACATGCGATACATTAAATTAGTCTAAAATTTTACGCAGAATTCGAATCTGTAAACAGATTTAAAATCGGACCATCCCTTACAAAGTTACACTTTAAAGCTCTCAAACCTGTAAATTTTGCTCTTTGCTCCCACATCTGAACCAAATAGTTTTCTTCGTCTAACCAATGCATCTTTCGAGATAAACCTATCTTGTTTGGTATCAATTAATATTAGAATTTTCTCAGCTACCCGAATCTCTAGCAATTTCTTAGATTGCATCATCCCCCAAAAAGCTACCCTCATTTTAAGATTTTTTATCAAGATCAATTTCTAATCACCTCTCCTTTTTAACATCTAGAATGCTTTAACCAACCACTTAGAGGTATTAACACAAAAGAACAGCTACCCGAATCTCTAGGAATTTTTTAGATAGCATTATCCCCCAGGGAGCTACCCCAATTTTAAGATTTTTTACCAAGATCGATTTCTGACCGTCCTTATAAATTTTTTTAGCTATGTGACACATCCTGCTAGTCTAGAATTTTACGCAGAATTCGAATCTGCAAACAGATTTGCAATAGGACCACCCTCTGCAAAGTTATACCCCTTTAAAGACTCTGAGCCTCTAAATTTTGCTCTTTGCTCCCAAATCTTAATCAAATAGTTTTCTTCGTCTAACCAATGCATCTTTCGAGATAACCCTATTTTGTTTGGTATCAATTAATATTAGATTTTTCTCAGCTACCCGAATCTCTAAGAATTTTTTATATAGCATCATTCCCCAGGGAGCTACCCCATTTTTAAGATTTTCTGCATGCAGCGATTTTATGACCGTCCATATAAATTTTTTAACCATGTGACACATCTTGTTAGTCTAGAATTTTACGTAGAATCCGAATCTGCAAACAGATTTAAAATCGGATCATCCCTTACAAAGTTACTCCTTTAAAGTCTCAAACCTCTTTAAATTGTTTTGCTCATCTATAACATATGCTTTAAACAACCATTTCCCTAGAAATCTAAACCGCAAAGATTTTAGAAATGAGTTCTTTATAAGCCATAAGTGCTTAATATTTAAAATCATTTTTTCAAACAGTAATGTGCTGTTTTCACAATGTCGCAAAAACCCATGACTTTTAAAATTTTTCTGGTTTTAACATAATTACATGCACAATGCTAAATAGTTGGAAAATACGTAGACGAGGACAAACTAATTGCTTTACAATTATGTGACGTATAGTGAAAGTAGCCTTTCTTTTTTATTAATTAGCAGCTATATGATTTGAAAAATACAATAGATATGCTCAATGTCATCCATTAGGAAATTCCCGTATAATTGCTGGTGTACACAATGTACTTTCTATTACGACCTCGACTAGGAGAAATGCAAACTTCATTTTGTAATACGGATCGATTAACGGTTTTCAAACCGCATAAAAACGCGATCTGAT
This sequence comes from Platerodrilus igneus, assembly GCA_036346225.1. Lineage (NCBI taxonomy): Eukaryota > Metazoa > Arthropoda > Insecta > Coleoptera > Lycidae > Platerodrilus > Platerodrilus igneus. The sequence continues at coordinate 182,501 of JARFIW010001257.1, read as the reverse complement.
TAGTAAAAACCTATTCCTTCCGTACGTTTCTTTGGCGTGTAAAAGTACATCGATATTTTAAACAATCGTTTTTGTGCAGTGATTTTTTGTGAAAAGTTTTTCCAAAGTAATGCGCTGTTTTATATATATATTTTTTTCAAATTTTAAAGATAGGCTTTTAGCTAGACGAATGTTAGGCTTATCTATCAACCCCCCAATTCCAAAATGACTATTTCTTTTGGAATTGTAGAATATAGTGTTACAGATTGTGTAAAACATGTTACCTGCTTTTAATGCAGCACTTGTGTAAGATTTTTATTTTATCTTGGCTGTCTTCCTCCTCTACTATCTCCAAATAATTTACATGTAAGGTGGGCGAAAAACTTAAAAATTACGGGATCTTAAAACTAATATATACAATAGATTTACAGCATACCTTTTCCTCGGTTCGAATACTCCATCGTCGACACTGGTGTTTTTTATGCGGTAGCTAGTCATACGGTTGTTAAACGCTATACTAACCATTTCTACACTATCATCGCCAGTAGCGGTTTTTCCAGGTATAGGAAACACTGCAAGAGTTGCATTTAAAACGTTTGCAGGTACCATTTTAGTACAAAACAAAATCCGCAGTATAAGACTTTGGTTAAACTTTTAAGCAAACTAACTTATAACTAAAAAGTTTACTCTTGCGTAGCTGCTTTATGCTTCCTATAGAGTGCAAACCGAAGGTTTCGGAAGACAGCCGAAGGAAGTTGAGGATTCAGTGGGAAACTAAATGACGTCCTCTTTTACCAATCCTTGCTACTCGTCCAGTACATTTAGCACCATGCGAATGCAGTTAGTAGAGTCATCGAAAACGTCTTCCATGTTATACAGGTCGGCAATCGCATCGCGCACATATTAAAAATCCAAAAGGGTTATAGCACACGCACACAAATTGGTTGCAAGCCGTGCAGTAGAAGATGCAGTGCTACTATAAACAATAACTTAAAAAAACATTTTAAACCTTTACTAAGGGAATACCAAACTTGTTGTCTACAGAATACTTACTAATAAAGCAATTTAATTTTAAATAACTTCTACGTAATATTTTTGAAAATGGTAGGTTTGAATATTTTCTTTGGAAACAATCGAAGATTGTCGAAGCCACTCTAAGAGTGCACAGACGCGGTCACTAAACCAATCAGCATTAATACCGAGTATTCTATGCTTTCGTAGGTTTCTCATTTCCTAGAACCAAATCTTCCGCATAGCGGTTGGTAGCACGTAATAATTTCTAGAACCGAAAAGTACTCAATATCGCCCAAATACAGAATTAGATGCTCGATGTCCGTCAACTTCCGATTCCCTCGTAAAAGGTAGAAAAAACTCAGCCAATCAGCCATTATACTTCGATCCGCTCTCGTTCTGATAATTTCCAAACATTTTTCAAACGACAATGGGCTTCCACACTAACACCTAACGTATCTTTCCTATTATTTGTTAAACAAAAACTACAGGTATCGCCATGCCCGTATGCGGACGCAAGCAGATGTTTGTGGATATGTACGAGAATATGTAACCATATACATTAATCACTCTAAGCTATTTTATTTAGTCCAAGAAAACTATTATTTTTCTAAACCACAATTACTAATCGTCTTTATAGGTTTAACATTTCTACCATTTCCCAATGACTGGTGCTACGTACATAGAAACTTTAATTTCTTATTGGAAAGAATTCTTATTCTCCCATGCACTGTTGCGTAGTCGCATGCCCATCCCTTTTGGGGGTATATGCTCGTTATAGGTTGTAGCACCCTCGGTTTTACTTAACTACACTTCGTGAGACCCCTTTAATCTTTTTAATTGCATCTTTCTCGCTTACAATACAGTAGGACTTAGCCCTACTACCACCAAATTCTAATACTGGACCTCCATTAAATTCGTCTTTAAATTTTCCTACAACTTTTTTGTCGACAAGTGTTATATTGTGTTTATTATCCGCGGGGTAGTCACTCTTTTAAGATAAATAATAAATCTATTTTTGGTATCAACTAATATTAGATTTTTCTAGGGACCCCAAATCTATAAATAGATTTTAAATAGAACCACCCTTTACAAAGTCACGCCTTTTAAAGACTAATTTTTACCCATCTTTATTTAGCTACATCTTTAGAACCTTTTTTCGCTACCCAAGACATATGCTTTAAACCAACCATTTCCCTAGAAATCTAAAACCGATGTGTCCCGCGAACACCACGTGGAGGTAACACGTATACTCTGTCAACCGAGATAGAAGCAGGAAAAATTTGGAAGGTGGGCGAAGAACTTAAAAATTATGGAATTTAAAAACTAATATACACAATAGATTTACAAGATCTATACAACTATCTTAGATTTATATCTTTATACTACCCATGCGTAGATTGATATGCTTCCAGGATGACGTTACGCTAGTCATCTTCGCTCGATAAACTAATTTTATTAATTATCTGCGTGTACAAATCGTGTTTTTACTCCGGATACATACACCGGCAAGTACTCCACACCAAATAAAGAATTGGATGCTTGGTGACTGTTAACATCCGCTTCCCTCGTGTACGCCCAGACACATCCCAGCCCATGAGCACCCCTGCGCATGCACACCCCTGCCCATGCGCACCCCTGCGCGTGCGCAGCCCTGCCCATGCGCACCCCTCTCTGTGCGACTGCTATTTCGGGGTAACGTCACAACCTTTTATAAATAAAGAACAATGTTATATACTATTATAAAATGTTTATTCTGACATTATACATAACAAATTAAAAAATATTTAATACCAAGTATGGAGTCATTTAAACTTAATTTTAATACAAAGTTATACACAGAAGACAGTCCTTTCTTTATGTTTGTTTGGAGTGGGTTTAATTTTATCTAATTTTATTCGCAGCTTAAAATTTAAATCGACACCCAAGTCTTCTATCTCCTTTTCTAGCCAATAGTTTGATACATAGAGACCGTTTAGGTTTTCGAATTGTAAAATGTACCGAAGTTTGCCTCTATATTTAAAGTCTTTGATTCCACCGACAACCAGATCCATTCCTTCGTGTAATTCTTGCAGCTTGTGACAATCTTTTAATCGCAGCTTTCCCACTATATCCTGCATACGTATCTTGTTAGCTTGATCGACTTCTTCTTGTCGATATTGGAGGAAATCCTTATTCTCCCACACACCGTTGCGTAGTTGCATGTCCACCACTTTTGGGAATATATGGTTGTTACAGGTTGTAAGACCCTCGGTTTTATATGATCCGAAAGGTTCTTTACTAGGCAAATATACAATGTTTAGCGGAACCCCTTTACGTGTGGTGTACGCCAAGGTTACGAAACCCGCATTCCTTAGTTCGTCTTTGTTATCTGCCATTTTGATAAATACGTTTTTAGAATAACTTTTTAAAAAGTATACGGATTTAGTACCATCCTTTGCCGCAAGAACGCCTACATAATTAAAAGAGTCTTTCTTACTAACCGCAAATGCATACAGCTTGTAGAACCCGGATGTATTTAAGTCACTCCATCGGCATATAAAATAATCTTTTAATTCTTCCTCATTTTCTCTAATAAGATGTTTTTTGTCTATCACATCTTTGTATTGTTCGCGTATTGTCGCAGTGTTTTCCATGTAGTCCAATTTTCGCCTTTTTGCATCCATTTCCTCTAATTCCAGTTGTCTTTTTCTTCTACTTACAGCGTATGGTATGCATAATGGGGCAATTTTCTTTAGCGTAAACGGATAAAGTTTACTACCAATATTTGCGCGTTGTCGTACAACCTCTGGGCGAATGTTAGGTGTATTTATCAATCCCAATTCCGAAATGACTATTTCTTTTGGAATTGTAGAATATGGTGTTGCAGATTGTGTAAAATATGTACTACCTGCTTTAATGTAGCACTTGTGTAAGATTTTTATTTTATCTTGGCTGTCTTCCTCCTCTACTATCTCCAAATAATTTATAGGTAAATAGTTAAAACTAAAAGCCAAAAGCACATACTTTATCAATTTTTCCCTTTCCTCTGGTTTTTCGGACAACTTAATTTGCAAGCCCGTCAATTTCTTTGTATTGCCATTCCCCCAATACACGTACTGTAGCAGGTTATTATACACTCAACAGCAGCTATTTTGTAGCTTGTCCGATAGCTTAGTCCACATTTTGGCAAGTGGTACCGAGTACATTGGCACCTTTAGGAAGTATAACTTACTATCTTCCAATAAGGTTAAACAGTCTTTTAAGGGTTTATACACCCGTTCCGCACTGACATAGCTTCCAATTGCATAGTTGTATATTGTCGCTTCCAATCGCGTAATACCATGTTCTTTGGCCAAAGTAGACGCAAATGTTTCCCTTAAACGTACATCTGGACAACGTAAAAAATCTAGTATATGATTGCCAAGTTGTTTATTAACACCAGGACTTGTTATCTTACACACAAATTTGTTGTATATCTTAATTCTTGCATTGGTTGTTAGCCATGTCAAAAAATCAATCCCCGCAGTTTTATCGTTGTCAACTATAATATTACACTTTTCTTCGTATTCTCCCTTATAGCAAAAGTTATGCTTTGTAGTTAAATAATTACACATCTCCATCTTGCTAAATATGCCCGCAAAATCTTGGGTTACATGATCATTAGCCTTGCATTGTTTTGTCGATGACGTCTGACTATTAATTGGATGAGCTACGCAAACACGCAGAACACAATGCACCCACAACCAGACATAGATCTGATTATGCAAATAAAGAAATAGTTTAATATTATTGCAATATCACAAAAGTTATACGCAACAACCAATTTTAAATAAATTGTATTTGAAACTTAAAATGAATGTTATGACTAAGTTTATCATTACAGTGGTACTATATCTGGTTGAACCGAGAAACAGTGCAATTAAGTTGATGAATCGATGTGAATTGATGTAGCTCCGACTCCCAGCAGGTTTGGTTGGGCCTGTCTGATCAAAGAGTAGTCGTAATAACTGTCTTGTAAATTTTGGTATCTATATCAGTTTTCGAGTTAGAGACCTTGGTATAAAATTTACAATAATAGAAAGTACAGAAAGTACATTGTGTACACCAGCAATTATACGGGAATTTCCTAATGGATGACATTGGGCATATCTATTGTATTTCTCAAATCATATAGCTGCTAATTAATAAAAAAGAAAGGCTACTTTCACTATACGTCACATAATTGTAAAGCAATTAGTTTGTCCTCGTCTACGTATTTTCCAACTATTTAGCATTGTGCATGTAATTATGTTAAAACCAGAAAAATTTTAAAAGTCATGGGTTTTTGCGACATTGTGAAAACAGCACATTACTGTTTGAAAAAATGATTTTAAATATTAAGCACTTATGGCTTATAAAGAACTCATTTCTAAAATCTTTGCGGTTTAGATTTCTAAGGAAATGGTTGTTTAAAGCATATGTTATAGATGAGCAAAACAATTTAAAGAGGTTTGAGACTTTAAAGGAGTAACTTTGTAAGGGATGATCCGATTTTAAATCTGTTTGCAGATTCGGATTCTACGTAAAATTCTAGACTAACAAGATGTGTCACATGGTTAAAAAATTTATATGGACGGTCATAAAATCGCTGCATGCAGAAAATCTTAAAAATGGTGTAGCTCCCTGGGGGATGATGCTATATAAAAAATTCCTAGAGATTCGGGTAGCTGAGAAAAATCTAATATTAATTGATACCAAACAAGATAGGGTTATCTCGAAAGATGCATTGGTTAGACGAAGAAAACTATTTGGTTCAGATTTGGGAGCAAAGAGCAAAATTTAGAGGCTCAGAGTCTTTAAAGGGGTATAACTTTGCAGGGGGTGGTCCTATTGCAAATCTGTTTGCAGATTCGAATTCTGCGTAAAATTCTAGACTAGCAGGATGTGTCACATAGCTAAAAAAATTTATAAGGACGGTCAGAAATCGATCTTGGTAAAAAATCTTAAAATTGGGGTAGCTCCCTGGGGGATAATGCTATCTAAAAAATTCCTAGAGATTCGGGTAGCTGTTCTTTTGTGTTAATACCTCTAAGTGGTTGGTTAAAGCATTCTAGATGTTAAAAAGGAGAGGTGATTAGAAATTGATTTTGATAAAAATCTTAAAATGAGGGTAGCTCTTTGGGGGATGATGCAATCTAAGAAATTGCTAAAGATTCGGGTAGCTGAGAAAATTCTAATATTAATTGATACCAAACAAGATAGGTTTATCTCGAAAGAGGCATTGGTTAGACGAAGAAAACTATTTGGTTCAGATGTGGGAGCAAACAGCAAAATTTACAGGTTTGAGAGCTTTAAAGTGTAACTTTGTAAGGGATGGTCCGATTTTAAATCTGTTTACAGATTCGAATTCTGCGTAAAATTTTAGACTAATTTAATGTATCGCATGTATAAAAAAATGTATGCGGACGGTCAGAAATCGCAACAGGTAAGAAATCTTAAAATTGGGGTAGCTCCCTGGGGGATGATGCAATCTAAGAAATTGCTAGATATTCGGGTAGCTGAGAAAATTCTAATAATAATTGATACCAAACAAGATTGGTTTATCTCGAAAGATGCATTGGTTAGACGAAGAAAACTATTTGGTTCAGATTTGGGACCTTATGTGGATTCATCTCCGCATTTCCTCCTAGGAGTCCCTCCACCACATTTCCTCGTTATGGGGATTTACATCTCCGCATTTCCTCCTAGAAGTCCCTCCACCACATTTCCTCCTTATGGGGATTTACATCTTTGCATTTCCTCCTAGAAGTCCCTCCACCACATTTCCTCCTTATGGGGATTTACATCTCCGCATTTCCTCCTAGGAGTCCCTCCACCACATTTCCTCCTTATGGGGATTTACATCTCCATATTTCCTCCTAGGAATCCCTCCACCATATTTCCTCCTTATGGGGATTTACATGTAAATGTGGGAGGAAATGTGGAATTTGGGAGGAAATGTGGTCACAGAAAGCCTTTATTCCTCCTACTCATAAGACCATGCATTATAAAATGTTGGAGCATCATCAGACATAAAAACAGTAATTGATATAATATCCACTATTGATTTAATTTTTCCAAAAACAACTTGAAAATCATTTCGTCAGCACGATTTGAAAAACAAAATGCCACTGGGCACCCTGAACCAAATTCATCCACTGTCATTAGTGTGTAGAGCTGAAAATCGTAACTATTTGTACCGTGTGAACCATCAACGCACACCTTGTCGTTCCCAAATTTAAGCAACTGTTCACATTGAAAAGAAGTGATTATGACTAATGCAAAATCTTGAACATCTAAAATTATTTTTGAGTCATTTGGGTTTCCTTCTACACCTTGGCTTTTATAATATAACACTGGACAGTCGCTTCCTAAGTTCATCATCTCCTCTACGCAGAGCCGTACGCTAATTGCATCATTTAGGTGACATTTCACACCATACTCAATATTGAAGTCCCTAACAATATTGTGCATATCTTTTGTATCTAACAACAAAATTCTCTGTGAATTTTCTTGTTTTAAAGCAGAATCACGAACATTATCCAATATATGTTGAAATGTAATACCTTCCTTTAATTTTCCTGAAACACATCAATTGTAAAATTTCAAACTAGAACTTTATGTTCGAAAATACCTGCAATTTCTGCTTTACTCTCTTTACTTAAAAAAACTCGACCAATATCGTTGGTATGTCCAATATGAGTTGTCCAGAAGTCTACTGCAACAGACCCATCGTTCTTTATCGTCGCTTCCATTCTTGAGGGACAAACACTTCCAATTTTATTGGTGCCTGTGCTTTTTAAGCTTCTAAAACCCTTGCCTTTTGGAATGTAGTTGTACGATCGATGGCAATTATAGTACTCCTTTTTGGTGCCATCAGACAATAATTTAGCTGAAGTGTGAAATATATACATTGCCAAAGATTGTTCCTGTTCTTGGTTTTTTCAGTTTTTGAACTCTGTTGAACAGAATAAATTTAGTATATAATTAACACTTTGCATAATAATCTTCAAACCTAATTGTGAATTAAAATGTAGTTGATCAAGTTTAGTTTCAATTTGATGTTCATTTGCCAAATGTTGTCGAAGTTTTTTATATCCCTTTAGATGTGTTGTACAATTTTCATAAAAGCACTTGATTCTTGACTAGTTGAGAATTATTGGAATACTTTTATGAACAGTTCTGCAATGACGACGTAAAGTTGCTTTACTGGTCAAGGATTTGCCACATGTATCACACAAGAATTTACTAGTTAAAGTAACTAGTTTCCTATATTCAAAATCATGAATCTTTCTTAAATGGGCATACAAATTCTTCTTTTGTGTAAACTCAAAACCACAATCTTCGCAAGTATTCATTTTTACTCCTCGTTTACAAATAACACGATAAACAAAATTAATAGGTAATTTCCATGGATCTCATTCACTATATGTAAACAAAAAAATTACGTAACCTCAATCTGTTTACAACTGTCATTACAGCCACGGTATTTCTACCGCGAGACGCTCGTTTCTTGAGCACGCATAGCTAAAGGTTTAAGTATTGTGAAAACTTAATATATATTGCTGTGAAACCACCAAACTCCGGGTACTCCGCTTTAAGAATCGAGCCCCTACGAATTGGGTGTCAAATTTGCTGTGAAATACTCCTGCGAATGCGGGAACTGGGTCCTTTCAACAAAAAATTCTAGTCCCACCGATTGGGCGTCATAAACTGCTGTGATCCTCTTTTCGCCTCGGCTGCTCACCTGATTTTATAAACCTCCTCATTAAAAAAAAAAACAACATATTCCTACCACAAACATCAACGTTAACTCTATTTACATCAATATTCAGAATACATTAAATTTTCAAATTGAATTTCAGCATAAAATTCAGTTTTAAAAAGAATTTCAAGATTAATTTTATTATCATTTTAATGTGCATCCAGAATTAAAGTCCTTGTTGGATGCCTACTAATTAATATAACAATATATGCAGACCGGAGTCTGAGTATAAAGGGAGCATCTACCACCCCTTTACGTTAATTAACCAGGTTCGTCTAATTGAGCTCAAAGACATACCCAAATTTTCATCATAATTCAGAACATCAATACTAAATACCCCTTTCTACTTAAACAAGCAAATTTCATCTTAAAATTAAAATTTTATGGTTAGTACAATTTCACTAATGTCCATTTAAAGTAAATCAATTATAAAGTTATTCAACACACACAAAAATATCAAAGTTCAAACAAAATAGTATAAATTACCTGAAGGTTACTGCACTCGTAGCTTCAATGTACATCGTCCCTTTTGTTAATCACACCATTCCAACTGGATTATATTTACAGCTTCTGATTCTCAACGCTTTTAAAATTTTTTCCATCACCATTTATTTAAATTTGTCTCCGGGCTTTTCCGGAACTCATCTGTGTATATCTGACCCCCGTTTTGTGGATCCAGACACGTTTATGAACCATTTAATCATTAACACCCCCGAAAAATAGCAAAGAAATTCATACTTCTTTCACCAATATACGCCAAAACTGCCTACTTTTGTGTATACATTTGTCGTTGTAAATTTTACTAATTGGTACAGTGATACTAAATTTTATTACCTTGTATCTAAGTGCACTAAAGTATATTCATGTTAGCACGTAAAGAACACACTATTTTGAATCACCAAAATATACGAGCAAACTTTAAATTATTTTATCAAACTAAAATGCACTGTTTAACGTCTTGAATCAAGTCGCGGATGTAAGAGAGCTTGTTCATATTCCCCTGGGTATATATAGAAGTTAGCCCGTCTGTCGGTCGAGTCCCCAAAACGGGCAATTCTAAAGAATTTCGCATGCTAGGTTCCCAGTCCGTAGCCTGTGCGTCGGTTTTTACGAATTTTGCACTCGCGCCAGTTAAATCTCAGAAATTCTCACACTGCACGCAAACATGTCCGAGAATAACTAATTAAATTTTATACAGAAATTGTTGTTTCTACCTCTCATATGTGCATCTTATTTTCAACCAATCGTGACCCTCGTGACGTTGCTCATATCACGCCTTTAATTATTAGTGTCTTTGCTTGACGCATTTTCTCTTTCCTTTTCTAACCTGTTCGTATTGGTGCAAATTGATATTCTTTATTATCGATTATTTTCAGTCCATGTGGACTATCTGGGTTAAATAACCCCGTATCGCGCCTTCCCGTGAATATTAAGCCCCGGTTTCTCCAAGATTCTTTGAACCATTAATTATCTGCAAAATTTACGCCGAATGAGCTTTTAAACTACGCAGGTGTTCAAACATACTATTAATTCTCAGAGCTTTATTTTATTGGGTTTTTACAAGTTTTCATAGATATTATATGTTACTAACGGTTCAATTAACTTCAATTAAAATTAATACCCTTTAAATTTTAGTGAATCCTAACTAAATATTAATTATTATCTGTACGTTTTGTTTAATACCGGTTACTTAAAATAGGGTTAATTAATATAAATTTTGCACGTAATTTCCATTTGTTTCTTTTCTCGGAATAATTACATTACACGTAGAGCTTGTTAATACTGTTTCTTTTGATATAAAGCGTCTTGTACATGATTTAAATCTCTTATTTTTACTGAAACAAATGAATTTTTATTCTCCACGGTGTTTTAATAAAGCGTATTATCTAATAAAATTCCTTATACACGGTGATTAAAATTATTTTATGTAATTCATTAATTTTCTACCCTGGTCTAAATATGAGTATTTTCCCCCTATTTGAATACAAATAATCCCACTTATTTGAATGCAAATATAAAGCATTTAGACAAAAAAATTACAAAAAAAATTGCGTATCTCTCTCTACCTTTATCTATCTAATTTACCTACTTTGTCTCCAATCCAAAAAAAATTATTTACACCTGTCCTATATCCCTATCCTATTCCTAACTCTCACCTAATTTTATAAAATGAAATTATCCCTAACTTCATCCTACTTATCCATCTAATCCTATATACATCCTATATACCTATCCTATTCTTAACTTTTAACTAATCTTCACTATACTTTACTTCCCCCTACCTAATCCTATATACCTATCCTACTCTTACTCTATTCCTAACTCTCCACTAATCTTATATGAAATATCTATACTTAACCTATCTTATTTTCTTCCTACATTTACTCTTTATTCTCATCCTAAACCTATTCCTAATTATCTCGCATATTTATCCTATACCTAGCTTTATTTTCTATAAACACCTACTTCTACTCTTGTATATACACCTATTCTATCCCTATCCTATTTAAATTTTACTCTATTATACACCTATCTACTCTCTATTCTATATCTATACTAAAATTCACCTATCTCTATCCTTTGTTCATTAAGTTATTTAAATCTAACTCTCTTCTTGACCCTCCAAGTCTTTCTTCTCACCATCCTAATACTCTTCATCCCTATTTCTCCCCCTTCTATATCTATACTTAACATCCCTATTATCTCACATACAATAAACTCATCCCTATTATCCTGACTCTTAAATACTGCTTCTTCTTCAGTCCCTACACTTGTCTGTTTCTCATTTACTATTTTTTTCCTTTCTGCCGACAAACCAAACGATACTACTTTAAAATTATCGATTTTTCCCTCTATGGAAAATCCTATGTACCTTCTAGAATTTTTGTGTAATGGAATCCGCCAGAATGAATTCCTTAAATCTACTTTATTAAAAACAAACTTGCCACTTAACCTCATCAAAAATAATTCTGCCTTCACCTGCTCCTGATATGCTGCTGTTGCTTCTACCCCCACTAATTCTGCATTTTCTTGTACTAAAGCTTGAACCTCTACTATCCTATCCTCTGGACATCTCATTGTGTTGATCTGTTTATCTTCATCATCCTCTACCCCTACTACATTAATACTAAACCCCGTGTCATCCTCTGTGACTTCATAACTGCCCTTCCATGGCACTACCCTATCCTTAATCCTTACTACCTTCCGTTCCATATCTATCAAAACCCCTAACTGCATCATACAGTCAACACCTAAAATGCTCTGAAACTTCAGTCCAGGTACAATTACAAACTCCTGTTCACAGCTTAAACCTTCTATATCTATCCTAAGCACCACAACACTATTTACTACAGCAAACTTCTTTTTATTTGGAGCTACTAAATGGCTACGCTTTATAGGCATAATTCTATCACAAACCTTATCCCTAATTTTGCTGACGAATTCCTCCGATATTAAACTCGCCTCTGCCCCTGTATCAAGTAATACTTCCACATCATTCTCAAAAATTCCTATATTAACAATTGGCAAACATAATTTTTCCTCAGTTTCTGGCTCTACTTCCTCCTCAATTTTGAAAAATTCACGTGGATGTTCATATACATTTACACTGAAATCTAGTGGTCTGTCGCGTTCTAAAAATCCTGTCCAGGTCTGTTTTCCCTACTTGGTCCTGGCCTAGCCGTCACCTCAGCGTATGTCCTAGGCGTTTCCACTCGTTCCGTGTCTGTATTAGCAGTCCCCTCATGTCCGGTGAACTATTCCTTCTGGTAGGTTCCGGTTTCGGTGCAGGTCCCCTTCCTAAACTATTACTTCTAACGTATGGTCGTATCTGTTCCCAATTCTGTCGCTGGTATCGGTAACTATTCCCCCTTCTAGCATAGTTGTCCCGTCTATTGTCAAACCTAACTGTGTTGATCTGTCTAGCCCTATTATCCCGAGGTCGTCCACTACTTACGTCGTCGTACCTCTGCAGGTATTCTAAAAACATTTCTCTGTCCACTATGTTCTGTAGTGCTACGTGTTGTCTTACTTCTACCTCGAAGTGTCGTGATAAATACTTGATAATTTGTCGGTCCGTCAGTGGTGGGTACAGTTGCTTTGCTATGCTATACTTGCGTATAGCATATTGCTCCTACTTCCTGAAAATTCTCCCTTAAATTTCCTGTGATTAAGTCGTCTCGTACCTGGTCTTGTCTGTGGTCACTCCAGTAGTGCTTTAAAATCTGTCCTCAAAGTCCGTGTAAGTGTCTATGTCCTGTCCTACTAAATTGTACCATGCTTCCGCGTTGTCCTTTAATAAAGCCTTTATCGTATTCAGTTTAGTCTGTTCGTCAAATAAATTTCCCACTAGATTTCTTACCCTATTAATAAAAATTTGTGGATTTACCCTGTTATCGCCATAAAACTTCATGTGTTGGTCCAATGATACTCCACCTGTAGAAAATCTGGGACCATCCCCCATTAATTTTGACATGTTGTATTTGATACCACTAACTTCGCGTTCCACCCTGCCTAACTGATCCCTACATGAGTCCGTCACTTCAGTCATTTTTACATTAATCTCTTCTTCACAAAAAATGCGTACTTCGGACCTTAAATGTCCCATTTCCTGTCGAAGACCTGTAATATCACGCTCATTTTTATTAACCCTATTTTCAACTTCCCCCATCTTTACGGTAAGACTATTTTTAAATTCTGAAACTTCTTTATTCGTCTTGTCTATTTTCTCACTTAGGGTTTCCCTAACTCCTGTTAATGTCTCATTCATTCGGTCAAATTTTCGATTTGAGTCCTCTCTAGCTAATCGCATTTCCTCTAACATTCTCATCATTAACTCATTTCCTTGATCCCCTGATTCCGTCCTCGACTGATCTCTACTGCCTCCCGCTTCTTCCATTTTCGAATTTTTCCCACACAATGCACTATCGTCACTTCCAATTTCCACTCCTTGACTCCTTAACCACTCCTTTCTCTGCATACGTTCTAATCACTCACACACTCTAAAATACTCTTAAATTTATACACACACAGAAACTCTCTCTCAGATCGCCAGTTTCCTGGAATAAAATCACAAAATTTTATTTGGAACTCGAGCCTCACTTTTGGGTCGCCAAATTTGCTGTGAAACCACCAAACTCCGGGTACTCCGCTTTAAGAATCGAGCCCCTACGAATTGGGTGTCAAATTTGCTGTGAAATACTCCTGTGAATGCGGGAACTGGGTCCTTTCAACAAAAAAATTCTAGTCCCACCGATTGGGCGTCATAAACTGCTGTGATCCTCTTTTCGCCTCGGCTGCTCACCTGATTTTATAAACCTCCTCATTCAAAAAAAAACAACACATTCCTACCACAAACATCAACGTTAACTCTATTTACATCAATATTCAGAATACATTAAATTTTCAAATTAAATTTCAGCATAAAATTCAGTTTTAAAAAGAATTTCAAGATTAATTTTATTATCATTTTAATGTGCATCCAGAATTAAAGTCCTTGTTGGATGCCTACTAATTAATATAACAATATATGCAGACCGGAGTCCGAGTATAAAGGGAGCATCTACCACCCCTTTACGTTAATTAACCAGGTTCGTCTAATTGAGCTCAAAGACATACCCAAATTTTCATCATAATTCAGAACATCAATACTAAATACCCTTTCTACTTAAACAAGCAAATTTCATCTTAAAATTAAAATTTTATGGTTAGTACAATTTCACTAATGTCCATTTAAAGTAAATCAATTATAAAGTTATTCAACACACACAAAATATCAAAGTTCAAACAAAATAGTATAAATTACCTGAAGGTTACTGCACTCGTAGCTTCAATGTACATCGTCCCTTTGTTAATCACACCATTCCAACTGGATTATATTTACAGCTTCTGATTCTCAACGCTTTTAAAATTTTTCCATCACCATTTATTTAAATTTGTCTGGGCTTTTCCGGAACTCATCTGTGTATATCTGACCCCGTTTTGTGGATCCAGACACGTTTATGAACCATTTAATCATTAACACCCCCGAAAAATAGCAAAGAAATTCATACTTCTTTCACCAATATACGCCAAAACTGCCTACTTTTGTGTATACATTTGTCGTTGTAAATTTTACTAATTGGTACAGTGATACTAAATTTTATTACCTTGTATCTAAGTGCACTAAAGTATATTCATGTTAGCACGTAAAGAACACACTATTTTGAATCACCAAAATATACGAGCAAACTATAAATTATTTTATCAAACTAAAATGCACTGTTTAACGTCTTGAATCAAGTCGCGGATGTAAGAGAGCTTGTTCATATTCCCCTGGGTATATATAGAAGTTAGCCCGTCTGTCGGTCGAGTCCCCAAAACGGGCAATTCTAAAGAATTTCGCATGCTAGGTTCCCAGTCCGTAGCCTGTGCGTCGGTTTTTACGAATTTTGCACTCGCGCCAGTTAAATCTCAGAAATTCTCACACTGCACGCAAACATGTCCGAGAATAACTAATTAAATTTTATACAGAAATTGTTGTTTCTACCTCTCATATGTGCATCTTATTTTCAACCAATCGTGACCCTCGTGACGTTGCTCATATCACGCCTTTAATTATTAGTGTCTTTGCTTGACGCATTTTCTCTTTCCTTTTCTAACCTGTTCGTATTGGTGCAAATTGATATTCTTTATTATCGATTATTTTCAGTCCATGTGGACTATCTGGGTTAAATAACCCCGTATCGCGCCTTCCCGTGAATATTAAGCCCCGGTTTCTCCAAGATTCTTTGAACCATTAATTATCTGCAAAATTTACGCCGAATGAGCTTTTTAAACTACGCAGGTGTTCAAACATACTATTAATTCTCAGAGCTTTATTTTATTGGGTTTTTACAAGTTTTCATAGATATTATATGTTACTAACGGTTCAATTAACTTTAATTAAAATTAATACCCTTTAAATTTTAGTGAATCCTAACTAAATATTAATTATTATCTGTACGTTTTGTTTAATACCGGTTACTTAAAATAGGGTTAATTAATATAAATTTTGCACGTAATTTCCATTTGTTTCTTTCCTCGGAATAATTACATTACACGTAGAGCTTGTTAATACTGTTTCTTTTGATATAAAGCGTCTTGTACATGATTTAAATCTCTTATTTTTACTGAAACAAATGAATTTTTATTCTCCACGGTGTTTTAATAAAGCGTATTATCTAATAAAATTCCTTATACACGGTGATTAAAATTATTTTATGTAATTCATTAATTTTCTACCCTGGTCTAAATATGAGTATTTATATATATATATATATATATATATATATATATATAAAACTTCCTTTCGATTTTTCGTAAAGTTAGTGTTTATTTATACATCGTATATACTACTATATATATATATATATATATATATATATATATTGCTATATACTAACTGGATTTCTCGTTCGCCGACTTTGTGCCGTCCAATAAATACTTCATATGATAACGCCGTACTCGGTATCAATGGCGTATTCTTACTTAACTCCACCTCTGTTTAAATTATCAAATTTCACTCCCACTAATTTTATTATTCTGCCTCGACTAGCTTTTATTTTGAATTATAAAATGAAGTTAATTAATTCCATATAATGAAAAGAAATATTATGTACAGGTTTTGAAAATTATTAAAATTACTTTTCAATCAATCAATATTGTAAGTCTTATTTATTTCAAAAATCATATGCTTTGCTATCAATCTAAAGTCACCAAAAACTATTCTTTTTTTTATCAAAGAAGCCTAGAACGTTCAAAACCCCTTTATTATATTACGTACTTTCAACGTATGCAAAGTTCGTTGCTGACTCTGTTACACTAGTTTATCTTAATTAGGTAAATTTAATATTCAAATTCAAATAGAAAAAAATGTTTTAAAACTAAAAAGATCTAACCTGGTCTGTTTACCTCGTGCTTCTTTATTTCTTTCTCGCAACTTAAAATTGTACCAAGACTATCTACGCATCCATTATCAACCAACATCCATTAGAATTTTTCATGCATTATTATACCATCCATTTGGATCATTAACATCGTATTCAAAATTATTCTCCACAAATTCGGAATTATTATATACCCATTTGAAATATTATCTATCCACACGCTTGAATTATTACATTTGAATTATTGTCATCACCCTCTGGATTATTATTATTAAACTTAGATTTATTATCGTCATCCGACTTAGATTTATTATCGTCCGACTTAGAATTATTGTCGTCCCTCTGGATTATTCTCACCAGCCTCAGAACATTGTCATCAAACTCTGAATTATTATTATCACACTTAGAGCCCTATTATTATTATATTTTAGTTTAAATAAGTTCTCCAAATTCTACTTACGTTAATCGGCAATAGAAATTTTCATCTTCGTAGCTATCTGTCACTAAACAATTTTCACTATTTAAAATATTATTATTACGCGTTACTCTTTGATTCAGAGTAACACAGCTTGGCCTTGTTGAGTTGAAAACTGAGCTCCGTTATCATTGCTCGCTGTTAATATATGGGTATATCCCCCTTTGTGTGTGGGTTTAGCTTACTAATCTTAACCAATCAAGTCTTTCTATTTCCTACACTTAAAGTGGTTTTCTGATGTAACATTCTTGGTTTTTCGAGTAATTGTTGTTTGCTTACAGATGCTTTTTTATCAGACCATGCGGTGTTTTGAGTACATAATCGCGTTTCCATATTATACCAAAATACCTGATGCAATTCAAATTTCAATTTTTAAGTATGTTTATCTATTTACGCATTTTTAATTACATTTACTATCAAAAATTGTTAATTGTTTGTACGCACTTACACTACGCTTCTTTAAGTTTTATCTCTTATCTCCGTATTATCATAACTGATTGGAATTTTTTGAATGCGTGTTTAATTACATTTATTATCATTCTCTTCTAAATACGCGTGCTTTTACTGAAAATATCGTTGTTTGCATTACTTAAATTACTAAAGCTCTATCTACCGGGTGTTAAATATTTGTTATTCACCTAATGCATGAATTACTTATTTCTATGCTAACTATGCGTCTTATTGTGTATATTTGCGTCGCTTAAAACTACTTATACTCTATATACAGGGTGTTTAATGCTTACTATTTACAAACTATCCCAATTACTCAATTTTCTACTAAATAACCCACACAGCACAAAACATCCCGAGGACGTCCATTCTAAGTACCAATAAGGTCTGAATGTCCTGGGACCAATTATGCACGTCCTGAGGACATTATTAAACATACGTTTTAAGGACATTTGAAATGGACATCCCCAGAATGTCCAAATAACGAACCGCTTAGATTTAAAAAATGTGAAAATTCCGATTATTTTTTGTAATATTTAGTTTCCGTTATAAGGTACTTCTATCGAAATTTTTTGTCAAAAATGTAATTTTCATCTTGGTAGGTATGCATCTATTTTTAAGACCATCAATTATATAATGATCGTATAATAAAAGATAACTAATTAAAATGGCATATTATGTTTGTTATTGTACGCATTTGCATACAGCGAATTACAGCTAATCTTCTATCATGATTCGTGTTTCACGTGCGATGTACGTCACAGGTAACTGCTATAATGACATCGATTCTGCGCCCGCGCGCGCCGCTACATCCACACCACCAATTCAACACATGATGAAAACTATTAAACGATAGGTCGTCTATTGTTTTCCGTTATTTGCAAAGCTATTGCACGCCGCGTCGAATCTTCGTCGCAAATCCAGTATTAAATGATACTTGGGGTATTAATTTATGGTTATTTGTGGGCGTGCCATTTGAAGGTATTGTTATTTTTAGTAATATTATTTCATTTATTTGGACAAGTTATACAATACTTACTAAATATATCTACAAGCATAACAGTCATGTCACATTTCAAAAAGTCTTACATGCGTGCAAAACGCATTTGTCTTGAACCTACAGAAGTTGCTTCAACTTCAAAATACCCTACAGATGGTGTGCCTAATTTGAATCAGTGCATTTATATTTCCAATGCTCCACCAGAAGATACTACATTGGCCAGGAGGCGAGTTTTTTGTTGCCTGGAAATTTAGAATTTTTCCGAACCCTTGCCGTTCCATGCAAGGTAGGGATCTTTAACGTGCGTGACAACATTCACACACGGGACCTCCATTTAACCTCTCATCCGAACGAGGGCGTAATTTTTGTGAAAAATGCTCACCTGTCATTTTTCAAGCAGTCGGCCGTGTCGGGATTTGAACCCAGGACCTTGGGATCCGTAGTCTTACGCTTACTACATTGATCCACGGCGACGCCCCTAATTTGAGTCCGCCTGTTATTAATTTAAATATTACATATTCAGTGAGCCATGATCGTTACAAAGGTAGTAGTAGAATAACTGAGGGACGTTTTAAGGACGTCCACAGGATGTCTTTGTATTGTGTGGGCTCTGTGTTTTTTTAAAATAAAAAACAGGTTTTTTTAAACTCTCATCACTAGGTATATATATATATATATATATATATATATATATATATATATATATATATATATACACCTACTTTTACTAATCACATTTATTACAGAAAATTATAATAAAGCAAGATCAAAAGGGTTCCCACTTTTGACGAAAATAATTGTAATAGATATATGTAGCTGTTGCAATTCGCGTAATACAATTGTTTATATACATATTTTATTTGTAAAATATTCTGTTTTAGATAAAATATTGCAAAGTGTATTAACACAATCCCACATTTTAAGAGGTATGATAGCTGATATTATGGTGGAAATACGCAAAATACATGTAGGAAGTGCAAATAATGTCCATAATCTGCCAGAACAGGGTTCCATTTTCACTAAATTTTCACCAGAATTAAGTTTTTCAATAGCATCCAATGAAAAATTGAAGATATTTGAGACTTTGATGCAAATTGAAGATAATCTTATGAATGCTGTAAGTACGTGACCTCCTATAAAATCTTCCAAATTAATTTAGATTTAATAAGCGTTATCAATCTAAGCTGAGAGTTTTTAATTAAAATGGACAGAAACTAAAATGTTTCGTTAAAAGTATGCATAGCTGAGTAAGGCCAGCAAAATTTTTACAGTAACATTTTTAAAATACTGACACTGGTAACATTCAATGGTAACACACATGTATTGAGACTAATTCAGAACCAAAAAATATAACTTTTAGTGAACAAATAATATTTAAAAAAATATTTGCAGTCAGCATTATATATGTATATCTAGTTATTCGTAATTAGAACTGCCAACACTTGCACCAGCAACATTTACTCTTCTGTATGTTTTTATAAGTACAGTACATTTTAGATATTTTATATTAAAATTCAACACACCTATAAATAATATACACTTTCATTTCTACAGTTTTTTAAGGAACTAATTATTTAGTAGTTTTTGTTTTACGATTTTATTTAATGGGTTATTTTTTATTGACGTTTCAAAATTGGCGACACAAAAATGTTTATGAATGTGCAAATTTTTGTGGTCAGCTAAGTATGTTAGTTTTATTAATTTTCAAATGTTGTCGAAACTGAAAGTTTGGCTTGTATTGTGAGGAATTTTTTGAGATTTGTTATTTTTAAGAATGCGCATATGTCATATTTTCTTTAATACAGCATGTGTTAACCCACCGTGATATAGATATTATTTTGAAACGTCTAAAGCTGCTCTCCCATGATTGTGTGACATACATACCTACTAGTGGAATGATAGTATGTAAAAAGAATACCGATGAAAAAATGGAAGATATCAAGCCATAGTTATTTATTTAAAATTCAATGAATGGCTGTCAATTTTTTGTTCCCTAGACAAATACACCCACTGTAAACCTCTATTTAAGATACTTCCACTTGTTACGTTCCCTGGAATGTTTATCTATGAAGCACTTATGATGCTATTATACAAATTAGGGGCATCTCCACAAAATGTAATACATCGCTGAAAAGGGAATTTTGTTGCACGTTTAAAATAACAATTTAAAATTTTTTAAAATAAGGGGGTATGGCATTGGAACAACACAACTGAGACGCTCAGTATACCTAGTTATCATCAACTACCAATGTAACTACGGCTTCAAATAAAATCATTTATAAATCAATTGATATGGTAAAATTAATAATGCGAGGGTAAATAACAGTTTTTAGGAAAAACAGATATGAAGGACTGCGTTTGTGCCTCCGTTTGTTGAGATGGGCAAAAACCGTCTTGAACCAAAGTGACGTATTTTCAATGCGCACATCTTTTGCTTGAAACATTTTTGAAATGTTTGCACTTTTCAATTTTTGGCTAGCGGCCGAAGTGTCGAAAATTGCATGTTGGAATTTTTAGCAATGAAATCTTAGGTAAATACTATATTCTGTTGTAGAATGCAATAAAAAACTAACACTGATCGTGTAAGGACTGTACCATGTATAATGCAAGAAATAAGCACTGCCAGTGTTTATGTTGTCAATATTAATGATTGTGTGAGGGCCGCTTTACTTTTAATAATTTTAGATTAATAATTGAATTTCTCTTATAGTTATTTGTGTTTAGGTAAATGAATTGGCAAACAATGGTGGAGCAAATAATTATGATTTTGTAAAAAGAACATATTAGCATCTTTCATAGGTAACGATTTGGGAAAAACGTATAGTTGACTTGGCAGAAAGAGAAAAGAGTCATTTTCAAAGTTACTATTATCCAACATAATAATTAGTAAGTAATTTTGTTACTATTATTATTATTCGTTTATAGTTGAATACAATATGAAACAAATTTTCGAAATTAGCCATGTCTTACCAAATCACAGATTATTTGTAATAATTAGTATTGAAACTTGTTCTGCATGCTCTAAAGAATGTATTTTTCTCATTAAAATGAGAAGAAATGTTTGTATTAACATGTGAATTATTATTGAAGAAGGGCATGCAAATTGTTTAAATGTCGAATGACCTTATATTACCAAACACATTTTAAATTTATTGCAATTCTCAACGAACTGTATCTCAATAATGGGAACATTTGCAGACATATTAATATGAATTATTCTCTTTATTTTTATGAAAAGTATATATGGTATAAGTTTCATACGCCCTACGCAAAAACACATTTTCAGCATGTTGTTTTGCAATATTATCCACACAAATACCTTTTGTGATTTTGAATATAAGAAAACTTCTATATCCAACCATTTGACAGAACATTTTCAATTAATTATTAAACTTATTTTTAATGTTTCTGTTTATATGTTTTTTATGGTGTTTCTTTTTTAAGGTGCTGCTACAAAAGCTGCTCTTGCAGCTTCGAATAAGAAAACCAAGACATCTATCCACTATCCAGGCATGGTTGAAGAGATGTTCAAAAAGGCTACGCCAAGCAAATGTATTTAATAGTTCAAAAATGTATTCTAAAAAAGATTGATAATATTTTAGTGATGATTTAAATGCTTTTGCTTAATACATACATACTCTATCTAGTATTTATTTTTATCACAAAATAAAGATTATATTTTTGATGTCACAAATTAATGTTTTTACATTTCAATTGGGGAAAGTATAACCAGGCAAACAGAGGCAAGGTAAATTGTATCTTGACATGCATTTATAATGGCAATTCTCAATATTTTACTTTACGTACAGGCGCTTTACACATTTGAGATTATAAATTCTCTGGTACGTCTTTGAGTATTAATAAATAAAAATTGAGTTATATTTGGAGGAAAACAAACTTCTGATGTATTGTCCATATGGGCTCTCTTATGGCAAGTGTGCGTGAAAGTAACCCGCATAAGAATGCAATGGTTTGTAAAATTGTACTTAGCGTATAAATATTGATGTGTGAAGTTTAACTTATACGTATGGAAGTAGAAAAATATTTTCTACTATTGTCACAAATTGTTAAAAATGAAAATAATTATATTTGTTACAATTATGGTGTTAAAAGGAGCAATATCACATTTCTCTGCCGCCCAGGTTGCGTTTAAAAACGCGATGAGCTTAACTTATCGTTTTTAAATGCAATCTATATATACGCAGAGAAATGTGAAATTGCTCCTTAACGCTATAACAATAACACATAATTATTTTTATTTTTGGCAAAGTAGAAAATAATTTCAATTTATAATACTTCAAGGATGTCCTATGGACACCCGAGACAAATCCGTACAGGACCTCTCTAGGATGTCCTTAGGACATCTTAAACAGGTTTGTTCTGACCTACAATAGACCTGTCTAGGATGTCCACGGGACATTCTAAACAGGTCCAATCGAACTACAATGAACCTGTCTAGGATGTCCACAGGACATACTAAACAGGTTTGCTTCTACCTACAATGGGCCTGCCTAGGATGTCCATAGGACATCCTAAACAGGTCCGTTCGGACCTAGACTGGACCTGTCTAGGACGTCCTATGGATAGCGTGCTTAGTAACATTGGACGTCCTACAAATGTCCATAGGACGTCCTACGTCTAAATATGGACATCCTTGGGACGTCTTGAATGTCCATGAGTGACGTTTTAAGGACGTCCACAGGATGTCTTTGTGTTGTGTGGGAAATGCAGTTTTCTGCTTCCTATTGTGATTTCTGATTACTACATGACCATTGCTGTAAAATACACCCTTAAACAACCCCTTATCACAGCAATATATATATATATATATATATATATATATATATATTGCAGTGGTTTTTTCTCTATAAACCAATCAAGGCCCACTAATATTGCTGTAGAAGTCTCAAAAAAAAAATCGGAATCGCCTTCGAGTCCCAACGTTGGGCTGCATAAATATATCTGAAAAAAATTAAAAATCTTTCAATTCCTCTGGGGAACGCCTCCTTATTTCTGCACACCCCGGCTAGCTCTAAAATCTGCTTCTTCCTAGATATTTACCATCCTAAGTTCACACTTTTTCACATATACAGTCAAATAAAATTACCACTCAAATAATGCAACAAGACATACAACCTTTTTATTTATACATATTAAAAAGTTTCCATTACCAAGAAAATATTTACACATTCGTATATACCGTTTCATAAAATGTTACAATCTCAATCCTTAAATCTTTTAAAATTTCATGATTTGTATTTATTTCAACAGTTTTATTTTATACTAGTAGATGAAACCGTCGTGAAACCCTAAATTGACCTTTATTCTGGTCTATGGTGAGCTCAGTATAAACCCAGTTACTCTAAATGCCTAAATACATCGCATCTTTGTTTAAAACAAACTTAAAGACCCGTTTACTCCTTACATCAAAATTTTATGTCATTTATTAACATTTTTAAATAATAAATACCAATTGTCCTTTACATATACCCTTTCAAATGAGTTTTTACGGTAATAAAATACACCCCCAATGTGTCAAATCACTCAAGCACAAAATAACAGCACAAATGTTCAAGCAAAAGCAAGAGAAATTAATTTCGTTACTTGGAGTAAGCTTTTTTCATCATCACCTCTGAAAATGTGTTCCAAAAACTCGTCGTTGCATCCATACATTTCCGCTGTTATACGTAGATCCAACCCATTTTCACTCGCTATCCAAATCTCTGCAGCCGCCTTCAGTGTTTCTACTCGGATAATTGTCTCGACCAAGCTTAACCTTCCGTAATTACTAAACCTCACGCATTCTTGTTTCAAACACTTCTCAACTCGCTTATCCTAGTACCATCTTTCCATTTGTTTGTTGAGTGTAGTAACAGCACCGTCTATTAGCCAGCACCCACTTGTGCAAATCACACGTTTAATAAATTATCGACGTACTGTACTAACACCGTTTTACACACTTTTAAATTAGGATGTTGTATTACAAGCAAAGCGAAGTCAAACGAAGAAGCGACGTACGAGAATAAGTAAAAGTAAGAGAGCTTTACCACATCTCCTAGTGTATTTATATTCTTTGCTACACCCCTCGAACACTATTTCATTCGAAAAGCTTATTTCATCATCACCTCTGCCTTCACTGATTCTAAAAATTCGAAACACAACGGTCTTTGAAAACTCTGAATTGTCTCATTCCACCGTGCTTTTAGCCTGAAAACTGCTCAACAACATATAACCGTCGCGAACTTCTTGAAACTTCCTAGCATTCGACCAATCATATTCCTTTCCCCCGTTTTCAAGTCCAGTCTCTAGCTATCTTCCCTCGTTTAACCCATATTTGCTGTCTCTTTTAGAATCCCACTCAAGCAACAGAAAATCGATATTGTGGTTGACTTCCAAACCTACAGTGTACTTTAGACGAGTGTTTAACCAACGTTTTATTATACGTACTCTCTGTGTGACTTACTCTACGGATATTGTGTTT
The DNA here is from genome assembly GCA_036346225.1 of Platerodrilus igneus. NCBI lineage: Eukaryota > Metazoa > Arthropoda > Insecta > Coleoptera > Lycidae > Platerodrilus > Platerodrilus igneus. Next base: position 157,436 of record JARFIW010001257.1, on the reverse strand, counting down.
CACTTTGCCTTCAAACCATCTGTTATTTTAGTAGCTTTCGCATCGACCGTTAAATACAATTCTATAGAATTCTGTTCCAACGTTCATTTAAGTTTTCTTAAACTTGTTATTTTAACTGTCAGGTCTTTCTATGAAGCAAACTGTCCGTTTGAAATTATATTTCCAAGTTTTAGCATTTCTTAGGATTTGTATTTAACGAACGTTTAGTTTAGTTATGTTAAAAATATTCGTATTCATTATTGATTTTATACATTCAAAAGCTCTGTTTATTATCCGATGCGCTTAACTTAAAATATTAAAACTAATTATGCGTATCCTTGAGTTTTCACGTACTCTAAAGCTTCTACACGTTATGCAAATTTACCGACGGTTTCGGCTTTGTTAAGCCTCATTAGAGAAAATTAGTTTCCACTCTATGAAGTAATCTAAGCTATTATGCTGATATAATTTTGAAGCAATCTCTGTACTATGGCAAAAGTAAATAAAACCGCCATCAGGTGATAAAACACCAACACTACTATGCGTGGAAGTACAAAAATTGAATCGAAAGTACATAGTAGATTCTATAAATGGCTATACAAATAAGTCTGACCTTTGAGATTAGCGGAATGTTACAGCAAAATTTATTTGCAAACGTAACAAACCTTTTCGTGGCGACACGCGGGTTTATGCTCCAAAGGAAATTCAAATAATATACGTCAATAAGCTCTCATTATTCATAAGAGTTTGTTTACAGATACATCTTATTTTATATTATATATATATATATCCATATATAAATATATATATATATATATATATATATATATATTATGTATTTACCATACAAATAATATATTTTAGTTCTGGAACATAAACGATAAAACCAAAAATAAACAAGAACCATCAACCATCAAGACAACAAAATGACAAGATGTTGAATTACAAATGCTTGGATTTGCAAAAGAAATTGGCGGCAACACCTTACAAAACTATCATCCTTTATTATTTTATATGACAATATTCTTTAAGTGTAATTCTTATTCATTTGTATACAGTTACTCACACTTTATTACTATATTTGATGTCATCCTTAAGTTATTTTGAATAGACTATAGTAATATTAATGGTTGTGGACACGATGTAAGTATATATATATATATATGCTGCACCCCCGCTTTTTATTTATTTAATTTTATATTTAATATGATATGAAAATATTTACTTTATATTTCGTGCTTTATCTACGTTTGGTCGGTCTATCAAAACAAAACTGTATTAATATGGCTCGACTATTTGAAAACTCGCCTTCCCAGGGTATCCACCTACTTACCGTGGGTTCAGTAGTAAGTAGATGTGCAATGCACCAACCAAACAGCACTGCCTTTATTTTTGTACCTGTAATCTTTTACTTGTATGCCAAAATTTTATAACAGATCCACGTAGCCTTGTGCCAAATAAATTAATATTACCAATTTTGACTTTGACGTTCAAAACACACAGTACTCACCTAATTTAAAAAGTCGCTGTCGGCCTCTATGAAAACTGGCTTAAAATCTCACTCGCCGTATGCGTCTTTACAATGCGTGGCACTATCACTACGAATATTCAGATGTCCAGATTCCAGGTTTCTTTATCTTAATTTTGATATCCCCCAAATCTAAAATAAATATGACCAAATTTAGAATTTTGACTACCTTTTAATTTTACTTCCCCTGCGCTAATTTTCCTGATGTTATATCTTCTTTACTCGTACTGCTCCTGCTACTCCAATGCTTTCCTTTTTCAATTCTTAATTCTGCTCGTTCCAACACTTTCTTTTTCCTTTATCTGCTCTTTCCAAATCACTGCTTTCTTCTAATTTCCACTCAATACCATTCTATCCATAATACTATATCCAAATCAATTCCAATAATATCTCCTTCAATCTCATAAATCCTATTCAATGCCTTTCTGCCTTTATCAATCTCGTTCCAATATCCAACTATATATTCCGCCGGTTCGCTGTCGCTCTAATCCACTCTTACACTTTTTATTCGTCGTTACTATTATTTATTTATTCCTCTCGCTTATCTGTACTCTTCTTTATATAAATTAAACTCGTAAACTTTTCAAAATCATTTATTAATTCTTTGTAATATTCAAAATTTAGCGCAGTTTACAAAACACGTCTTACTACCAAAATGTTTATAAATCGACTCTTATTTATCTTTTCCTAGGTGATTATAATAATTAAAATATGCCTACTCTTCTATACATTTTACCAATTCTACATCCAATAAAATCGTCCCAACAAGTTCGTGTCACTAATACCTTATAATCGTTCTTTTACACTTTACTATTTCATATCTAAATGTTCAATCATTGGTCCCTAATACTGCACCACCCTTCAATCATATTTGACAATACTTTTACTTATAATTTTGATATTACAGGTTTGTCCAAAGGTTGATTCTACTAAAATAAGTGCCGAAATGTTTCACATATAAACCTGGATCTGTGTGGTGAATAGTGGAATTTCTACAGACGCATCCGGTTTTTCGATTAGCAAATGTACATTCTATGGCTCATTAACATACAACTCAGTGTAAATCCTTGAATACTGTGCTTTCTCACGTCATCAAGTCATTTGTTTTACGTCTTGGCACTTATACTTTGACTATTATACTCCAAATACTTTAACATTTGTAAAGTACGGCAAACATAAAATTTTCAGTTACGGGATCTGATATTTAGCTTTATTTGGCATACACTACTTTCAACAAAATAACCTTTATACCCTTTTTCTTACTGACACTTCAATATATATATATATATATATATATATATATATATATGTATATATATATAGATTATATATATATATATATTTTAGGTAGTTACTTACACAACTTACCTTGTGTAATTGACTACCTAAAATATTTATATATTTAATACTTGGCTTATAGCCATAATTTTGAGCGTAGCTTCCTGTCTATAACTGACATATATAACTGACAAAACCAGGATACAGGTTCAAGTCCTGTCCAAAACCTTATATTTTCCATCTTTCAATTACTAGCTCTATTTGAAATGATCATTTGGGCTTTGCATAAAAGTCTAAGTTATTATTTCATCTTATTCACTGTAATACTATAGTATTTATCAACTTACCTTGTGTAATTAACTATCTAAAATATTTATATATTTAATATTTGGCTTATAGCCGTAATTTCGAGTGTAGCTTCCTGTCTATAACTGACATAAGTCAAAAAACTTGACAATGTCAGATATGATTGACAAAAATGCCAAACGTAATGGAAAGTTAGGTTTATGTATAGTTGTGTACACGATTTAAATTTGTAAATTTCCCAATTGTGTCATCGGTTTCGGTGGCGTAATTGGTAAACGCATAGTTCTGGCAAAACCAGGATACAGGTTCAAGTCCTGTCCAAAACCTTATATTTTCCATCTTTCAATTACTAGCTCGATTTGAAATGATCATTTGGGCTTTGCATAAAAGTCCAAGTTGTTATTTCATCTTATTCATTATAATATATATATATATATATATATATATGTGTATATATATATATATATATATATATATATATATATATATATATTGCTGTGATACTTCACCAGCCCCTACGATGGGCACCATAAAATGCTGTGTTATTTTCCGCCCCACGATTGGGTTTCTCATAAAATGTTGTGATATAACCCTTATATTAGGCCCCACGGTTGGGCATGTCATAAAATGCTGTGTTAACCCCTTTTTATTAATCAAGCACTTGTAAAATGTTAAGTTATAGATCTCTTTGCCTCAACTAGCTGATTCAACTAAATTGCTTTAATTCTAAAATCCACAATATAATGATTAAATATTTACAACCTTTTTAAAATCTTCCCTTTTTCAGAATATTTACATATGCCAGGTTTAAGAAATTGAAGCCATCAAAACGAGCCTTTTGTTATATTTAGAGACCTTTTGAAACGTTTCAAGATGCCTATTGCCTTTCATAAATTTATCAAAGAAACCCCGGTTTTGTTGTCCCTTACAATTTGCGAAAAATTATTGAATTAAAACAGTTTACAAAAATAAAGTATATCAAAATATCTATCCTGGAGTGGTTCAGTAGTTTCTCTGCATCCCCAAGAGTTTTCGTGTCCAGTCTGAATGTTCAAAGTCGAATTTGGAAGTCGACATCAAAACCAAAATACTATCCCAATCGCTATTCAAAATCCCATAAGTAATCCAATAAAAGGTTTTCCATCTCCGTAATTAACAAAACAGTAATAGAACATTTACCATGTCAGTGATTATCAAAATTAATTTAACAGGAGGTAATCTCCAGAGTCGTTTCCAGAACCGTCTCCAGAGCCCTGTTTTATTTATTTTAGAAATTGTATAATTTTACTAAATCTTACTTACGTCTATAATAGATCGGCACAATTTTTACACTTTTATAAAATACTTTTCACTTTATATTCCTTTAACTGGTTACGTGAATATTTTAGTACTTTTGAGTATTGTGACAGCCCAGTTTAAAATGTATACTAACTCGTTGCTCAATTGTTATCGTATTTATAGGCCTTGCCCCTTTGTTTGCTATTCGTTGATTTCACATGTTGGGCGACATCATTTGTCTTATCTCTTGTGTACTTCGGAAATTTTACCAAGTGTGTAGTTCAAATACTTGGAAGAACGCTCAAGTTGTCACGCATTCATTTATATAACATTACATTTAATTTAGAAATCCCAGAAATCTTCATTCATTAAATCACGTATCATTGTTATTTGCTTATTTTAATCTAAACAGAAATAAATTTGCGTTTGTTTATTTCTTAGTTAACTTGGATTTTTGAACAAATGTAATACTTTTATGTCACGTACAATCGTTATTCAAATAATGCATAATCTTTGCCTGCGTATATGATGATATATTAACGTACTTGTTAAATATTTATCTAGCCAATTCATATAAGTTTTCCATTGATTTAATTTCGATGCATTTCGTTACATTTTTAAATCTTATCTTTGCTCGTAGCTACTCTTGGATATGCGTTTAATCTCTTGTACTGTTATATACAGTGTGCGCTCAACTAACAATATGTATAGTGATCTATTTACTCTTATAATATCTGTATTTATGTGCTTTTGTTGTTTGGAAGTTTCTTTTGTTTGTTGTACGACCCTTATGACTTAACCTACCCCTAAATTAACCCTATAATTATAGCAATATATATATATATATATATATATATATATATATATATATATATATATATATATATATATATATATATATATATATATATATATATATATATATATATATATATATATATATTGCCGTGGTTATTTTCGGTATCTCAGTAGTTTAGAAAATTATATTTATACAAAATCGAAAATTTCACCAAAAATAAAAAAATTCAAAAAAAATAATTTCTTACCCAGATTCCTCTCTTCCTCGGTTGAATTGCTTTTTTCAACTGCTTCCGGCTAGCTCAGTTGGGCCTCCTCTTGGATACCTAGATTCACTATTACTGCTTTGCATCGTTCACGCACACTCTCAATAAAACCACAAAATACAACAATCATATAATCTTTTATTTATCACTATTTACAAATAACATTCAATATTATCCACATTTCAGTGATCAAGTTACACCTCAATAAATCCTATTTTGTAATGTCCTGTATTTTAATTTAAATTATCAAACACATAGAATGTACCCGGAGTAAATGGGCTCTGAATAATATCTTATTTCTCATTCTTTCTTTATAATTTATTTTAAATCTACGTAAACTCTAGAGTATGGTGAGCTCATGATAACCCAGTTAATTATGAATAATGTATGCCCTTATACTTCGCATACCCTTACAACAAACAAACAAAAAAACAAACCCATGTACTCTTTACAAAATTTAAATTCCTGATGGAGCGTTAATAAGTTTTATATACACCTTCAGATTTATATTTAAATACCATAATAAAGTTAGTTATACGTATTATTTTCAATACGCAAAATAATGCACAATACCTTCAAAACTCACTCTCACACGTCACCCAATATTCATAGTTTATAACAACAAAAATTTTAAAGCGTTACCTGGAATTTCTAGAAGATCTTTGCTCCGTTGACGATGCCGTATATTTGCTTCTTTCTGCTCTGCATGCCGCTTCTAGCTATTCGTAAAAGAACCCCATTTCAATTGTGCTGCTTGCGCTGCCTTCACGGTGTATCCAATTTCCAAATCCAAATTAATTATACTTCTTTCATAATTGTTTAATTTAATCCACGTTACATAACGTCACTACACGAGCTTGTTAAAAAAAATATATGTGGCACCTCAATAAATTCTAAACTCGGCACAATTCGCGTACAAATTATGAGGCTAACACCGTGCTATATAATTTAAAATAATTTTCTATACTTACAAGCTCGTGGTAACTTTCATACGTAGTCTCAAGCGATCAAAATACTAAGGGCTTTTATTATATTTTCAAAAATATTTAGACATTTACAATGCCACCTCTCGGCCGCATTTCACCCGAAGTCCTTCATTTACAATAATATTTCTCAAAATTTGGGGTTTAACCGATTTCTCAATCCTCGAAATTCAGCGCCACGTTACGATATTTTCTGAAAATTAATATTCAATATTCCCGTGTCTTGTCTGATGTGCAACTAACGATATCGACCAATAGTTTATGCATTGACGTCTTACAAATCCCGCCTATACTAACGCTGTCCATTGATTATGCATATTCTACGTCTCACTCTAACCTTGTTTGAGTGGTAGAAATCGATATTCCTGTCCGCGTTCTACAACTCCATGTGGACCCCAAAATACGTGCTTTAAACAACCCCTCATTAGCGTTTAATGCAAAACATCCGACCGTTTACCCGATATTCTTTGAAACTTGTTGTTATCTATAAAAATAAGTGAAACTTGACATTTAGAAACCTGCAGGTGTTCAATTTAACGAACGTTTTAACACAACATTTCTAGGAGCTTCTTTTCATGGTATTTCAACCCAACCGATTTATTTGTTTGTTATAACGAACGCTATTCGCCTTGGAGTTATTGATTTTTACACGCTTTTATGCATATTATACGTGAATAACCGTTCAATTAAACTCAATTAAATTAATAAATTAATGGCATTGGCTTTTACAATTTATTTCCTTTGCAAATCTACTACATTTTAATCCTTATTTGTAAAATTTTGTTAATACCTGTTACTTAAAAATGAACTAACTGGAATAAATTTCGCACGTAAATTCTGGTTGTTTCCTTTATACAGGGTGTTTTGAAATTACTTTGTTTATACGTAGATTTAGCCCTTTAAAACCACTACAATATATATGTTTGTTTTTCTGACCATATTATTAATATTATATGTAGATTTTCTGGGTATTGGTCATCAATAATTTTCAACTATTTTTGTATGACGCGTTTCGGTTTATTACAACCATTATCAGAATATCTAAAATACATAAAATTAATTCCAATATATAAAAAACGTTATTTGGTATAAATACAGTATAAAATAATAACATTATAGTTTATACCTGTTCAAATTTTGAATAGCAGAATTTACATATTAAAAACATGAAAACATCAATGGATATTGTGTCAATTGCTAAAATATACGTGTTAACTGTGGGACTGTTTGAAACAAAGTGTAGGCGAAAGTTATGTGAGTGTAGATAAAAGAACATCATATTTGTTTTGTTGTTATGATAATTATTCTGATATTTTACTACGATGCAAACTATTGATTTAATTATTAATTATGTTATGGTATATATTAACAAAGCCATCATTATCAGTCTTTGAATTTACAGCATTATGATCTCTTTGAATTTGTATCATTTCTAATATGTTTCTTTTTATTTCATGTTTTTCAGTACCTAAAATGCTAATATTATCAAAATTAAAATTATGTAGATTGTTCAGTGCGTGGTTGGCTAAAGCGGTACATCTGTTATTAGTTTTTATAGAGTATTTATGTCCATAAATTCTTTTGTTTATGTATTGTTTTGTGCTTCCTATGTAGGTGCTAGGGCATTCTTTACAATTTATTTTATATATAGTGTGTGTTTTATTTTTATCAAAAATTTTTGGTTTCAATTTATTAAAGAATTTATTTGTATAGTTATTTGGTTTATGTCCTACTTTAATGTCATAACTTTTTAAACATTGTTGAATTTTATGAGAAAGTTTTGGTATGTATTCTAAACTTATATAAACATTATTACTGTCATTGTTTTTATTTTCTTTGTTGTTATTATATATTTTATGGATTTTTTGTTTTATAATAGGGTCATAGAAAGTTTTAGGGTAATTATTTTGTTGTAATACTTGTTTTACTTTTCTCAAATTGTTGGGTCTAAATTTTGAGTGAGACAACTGTATTGCATTCTCTACCAGATTATTGATGACGTTAGTTTTATATTGTATAGGAACGGTTGAATTAAAATTTAAATATCTACCAGACCAGATATTTTTTGTAAACCAATTTGTAAAAAATTTTCCTGTTTTATTATATATAATTTTTATATTTAAAAATGAAATACTATGGTTTACTTCTTTTTCGATAGTGAACTGTAATTTATTATGGAATGAATTAAATAATTGTAAAGTGTTTGCAATTTGGTTTTCTGGTAGACACATGATACAGTCGTCGACATATCGTTTATAAAAGTGGGGTTTATAACTTAGTTTTGTTATTATAGTGTTCTCTAATTCTTCCATGACTAAGTTGGCTATTGTTGATGAAATGGGTGAACCCTAGGCAGTTCCAAAAACTTGGGAATAAAAGGTATTATTGAAATTAAAATAGGTTGATTATAGATATAATTTTGTTGCTTTAATAAATTCATCTAAAGGTAATGTTGTGTGAGGTTTTATAGTTTCCCAATTTTTCTTTCTGACTGATAATGCTAATTTAATTGGGATATTCGTAAAAAGAGATATGACATCTAAAGATATTAATATAAAATTTTTTGGTACGTATTGTGTTTTTATAAAGTTTTGGAATTTCCATGTGTCTTTGACATGGTATTCAGTATTTCCAATTATTTTAGATAAAGATTCCGATAGGAATTTTGATAATTGATATGTTGGAGATTGAATATTGTTTACTATTGGTCTTAATAGGGTGTTTTGTTTATGTATTTTTGGTATTCCATATATATATATATATATATATATATATATATATATATATATATATATATGATGCATGGCCGTTATGGCAGACTAATTTATTTTTATTTCTATAGATATATATTTCTTTTTTTGCCCAGCTATTTATGAGACTATTCATTTCCATTTGAATTTTGTTTGTAGGGTCATATTTTTCTATTTTATAAGTAGATGTATCGTTTAGCAAGTCATGCATTTTGTTAATATAATATATACGTACCAAAAAATTTTATATTAATATCTTTAGATGTCATATCTCTTTTTACGAATATCCCAATTAAATTAGCATTATCAGTCATAAAGAAAAATTGGGAAACGCTTTCCTTATATATTCAAATTATCTATTTCCAGAAAGTAGTAGAATAGTATGGAACATTCTGATGCAAGGTTACACAGAAAAACTCAGTGTCTAAAATCGCGGCATTTATTACCTCGTAATCTCGTTTCACTTATTCGTGACGCGCGCTGTTTGTCGTTGTTTAAGACATATACGATTATTGTGGCGTCGCATACTAATGCGAAAGATAATCAGTTTTAGCAGATATTTCATGGATTTTGTGGGTTTTTGTGTTCCTGCCGCTTCTTGGAATAAATGTTTCATTAGATATTTATGTAGTTTTAAATACTGATGACTCATCTCTTTATATTCCTAATATTTTATAAAATTATTTAAAGTAGATTTCTGTAATCCACAGGGTAATTAATTTAAACTTTAATTGCTTTTTAATGCAAAAGAGGTTGCATTTTATAGGCATATTTGGTTTTAACATCAAAACGTGTTTTTAATACACCTATTAAGGTTAGAATGGGTTTTTTTAAAAGATTGTAGTTTTTTATGCTAAATGCATAAAGCTAGTATTATTCTACGCTATTTACAGCAAATCAAAAGCATTTTCATCAAAAGTATATTGATAATTAATAAGTGAAAATAAATGGCTTTGTATTTATCTTAAAACGACCGATTTGCGTTGGTATTGAATGCGTTTTACGGTATCTTACAATTAATTATTTTTATATATATACAACTTACGTTACTTGCTATTTATTTACAATACGCTTATATCATACAGGGTGATTATTTATACACGGACAAGTTGATTTTCCGCTTGTACCTCAATGAGTAAAAGCACGCCTGCACCAATAGGGCGTAACCATAAATTTACGGAAATTTACGTTTTTTCAGTGACCCCATATCACGTCAATATATATTGACGTGATAAGGGGTCACTGAAGAATACGGAAAATAGAAATTTTCGAAAACTCATAGTTACACTCTGTATAATACAAGCTTACTTTTTGCAAAGTGAATAATGCAAGTCCGTGCATATAAATACACCCTGTATAATAATCGTATTGTAAATACATAGCAATTTTAAACCGTGCTTGTAACTAATCACTCTAAAATAAATACGAAGCCATTTATTTTCACTTATTAATTATCAATACATTTCTGATGCATATAAAAATGCTCTTCATTTTCTGTAAACAGTATAGAATAGTGTTAGCTTTACGCATTTTGCATCAAAAACTACAATCAACCTTGTTAAAAACAAACGCTTTAATCTTAATTTTGCATTAAAACACGTTTTACCGTGAAAACAAATATTTTCTATAGAAATATACCTCTTTTGCATTATCAAGCTTTAAATTAATCATATAAATTAACTTTTGTATTATAAAAATTCATTTTAAATAAAGAATTCTCTGGAATAGATGAGATTAAAAAGGAATTTTCGGAAGAATACATTAGTTAATAAGAAATACGGTTTAAACTCATTAAAATAAACAAAACATTTACTCTAAGAAGGGAAGGACAATTAAAGAGCCCATAAAATTGATAAGAATTATTTATCATCTTTTGCATTACTACATGATTGGATGCAACGACCATTAACCTTATATGCGTTAGAGAAAGACGGGCAGCGCACGTCACTAATAAGTGGATCGCGCTAATGAGGTAATCAAATAAGGAACTCCTAGAAACTTGCATCAGATAGGTGTGTAGTATTTAGAATAGAATCACGCAAACAATTGCATTTATAAACTTTATTTGTATCTACGTGTGAAGTCGATTACTTGGATAATGTGTGTAATATGTTCCTGAATGTATTGAGGATTGTTAATAAATGTTTCTTGAGATTTCCTTGTTTAACTTCATTTTCATAAAATCCACAGCATATTTGTCACTGAGCTAGCAAAAGAGGAAACAGACCAAGTAAGGTAAGAGTACACATTTTCTATTAAGCAAGCATCCATTGTATCCTTATATTGGTCGGGACAGCTGCATCCAAATATTCACACCATCATTTGTGACGCCCAACATCAGGATAGTTTTACCAAACATCATAGCTATATAAATATTTATAGTGCTTTTTTCTCTGGTGTATGTAATTAGTATATGGAAGTACTCTTTAAGTATCCCTATCTCAAAGTGTTCTATATCTCTTTTGGAGAGGAAGGGAGGCTTTTTTATCACTACCTTCTTTCAACATGTTACTTGCATACTTTCCTCGATATTCATTAGCTATATTTAGATTAAGTAAGGAGGGGGGGTTTAATTGTAAGGTGATAGTATTCTGTGATGTAATGTATTAATAAGTATACTTGATGTGTAAATATGTGTTGGATCAAGTTTGACAAGTACAAGAAAAATAAATTGACAAATAAGAGAGTGCATAAAGTGAATAGTGTTCAAAAAATAAAACAAACTATTGCCAGCATAAGGCTTTTAAAATGTTTGCAAAGTACTTTGCAAAACAGGTAAGTTGGTGAATCTATTGTGGTTACTATTAGATGGAAAAGTATGTCCAATTGATGGATCCTGAAAGACCATACAAACATGGTGGTTTAAATTCATGAAGTATTATATGCTTTTAAATATCCTTGGAAATATTAAATGATTTAATGAGGTTAGAAATTTCACATTCAATGATAGTGGTAGGGGGTTTTGGCTATTGGGTTATGTCATACTGAGTAAACCTTTTCATATTCTAATTGAGCTAGAATTACGGTGCCAATACCTTTTTCTGCAAACAATTTTATAATATGTATGTTTACATATATCTGTTTTAAAGTCAGTGTTTTCTTTAATTGTTACATTTTTGATGGGATTCTTAGCATATACATTTTGCTATATCCAAACATATTCGACCCACATCTCGTTTAGGTACAGATTGCAATGCTTATTCTACTGAACTATGACCGCTTCTGATATTTTCCATGATGCTACAGAGATGAAATGTTTAACCCTTTAAATAAGGTTAAACGTTTGTTTTATGAAACTGTGTATTTGGTTGGTTTACAAAGGTTTTTAATAAAGAATTTACTGTGAAACAGCTATACGCTATACCCTACATTTGATTTTCCAATGGTCCACCAAAAGATACTACATTAGCCAGAAAACCAGTTTTCTTTACCTGGAAATTTTTTATTTTACTGAACCTTTGCTGTTCCAAGCCAGGTAACGATCATTAACGTGCATAATAATATGCACACACACACACACACACACATGCGCGCAATAGGACCTACATCTTATCTCACATACTTTTGTGAAAAATGCTTACCTAACATTTTTCAAGTGGTCCATGTCAGGAATGATACCCAGAACCTTGGGCTTAGTAGTTACATGCAAACCAACTAAGCCACAGAGCCGCCTACATGCAATACCACAGCAGCAAGTAAGTTATATACATCTGAGGCTTGAAGGCTGTTTGCAGTCTATAGGAAAATAAAATTTGATATTTTAGTGGTCTTCTTTAGTTTTTAATGTGACACAGTCCAAACCCAAAACACATATTAATCAAGCACCTGTTACCCCCAACACGAGCAAACCAGTAAGAACAGATCGAAATGCTCGCCCGCATTATGGGGTAACAAAGAAAGGGAATAGAAGAAGCAAGAAAACGAATGCCACGCTAAACCTATTCAGAGATTATGGGGGTCTAAAAGACGAAACGACCATACATACCAACCACTTCCCCTTTTTCGTCAAGCACCTGTACGTGCAATAATAATTAAACAAAAAACACACTTAAAATATGACTATAATAAATAATTTCTAATAATTTGAATAGCAAAACAAAACTTAATTGTAAGGGCGAAACATCTATCCTCTACTCCCATCTTTAATTCTACTTGTCTAGTAACAAACAAATCAGAGGGTGTTTTGGAAACTAAAGAAATATGCAAGTATACACCCCCTAAAATATTTCCACATAATTTAGGATAACAAACTAAGTGGGTTTAACCACTGTAATTAATAATGATTTGTGTTGATGCAGCAAGTAATTAATACTAATCATATATACATACTTACTAAATTGATGTAGCTCGAATACACTCCGACTAGATACTGAAACCTACAAATACACAAAACCCACAATCATTAAATAAATCTTAGTCTGAAGTGTTGTTCTTAACATTTTAGAATATATGCAAACTACATACGATTCAGGAGTGAAAGCAAAAAGCTGCCACTCATCAATTTATGCTTTATTATTTGGAGTAACATCTGTACAACTTTAAACCCTCTTAAATCATACCTTCATTTTATAAAGTAAAGTAGTTGAAAAATAGCACCACTGCATTAGATTTATAAAAACTCAAACAAACAATAATAAAATGCAGAACAAAATTTTATTATAAAACAGAAATACAATCACTTTTGGACTTCGTTAATAAAGAACAGAACCACCTAACCAAATAAATAGAATCCAAAAGTATGCCATACTGCTACATCTAGAAACAAAATTAACTTATTCAACAAATTTTTATTTCTAAGGGAACATTTCAGCAAAAACACCTAAACAAATAAATAGAATACAAAAGTATGCCGTACGTCTAAAAACAAGATTAATTTATTCAACAAATTTTTATTTCTAAGGAAAATCATTCCTGTAAAACCATTTGCACCCATTGAAATTAATATATCATTAAAACTTATTAACTAACAACTTATACTATATATACAAATGCTAAATATTTATGTAAATACGTGTGCATGCACATATGTGTTGTACATGTGTGTCCACATGTGCATGTGAATGCACCTGTGCATACATTACCAAGTGTATGCATATGCGCATACATTAGCATGTGTATACGCTTCCATATGTGTGGATGTGTGTGTGATATGTGCATGTGCAGTGTGTGTATATGTGGTGTGGTATAAAGTGTATGTGTGTGCATGGTTGTGTATGTCTGAAGAACATGTAAGTGTATGCATGTATGTGAATGTACACGTGTTATGTGTATATAGTAAGAGAGCTAATCACATCTATTCTGTATATATGTATGCACATGAGTGCATATATGTGCATATTTATGCATGTATGTGTACGTGTGAGTATGTTTAAGCATACACATATGTGCATGATGTACAGTTTAAATTAGGTCAAAGTTGCATTCAAATATCGCCTTAAACTACATTAAATGGCACCGTAAATACTGATAAGTATATTCACAGCCTCCAACTAAACGAACATAAACAGAACAGTCACAAATATTGTACTTACAGCACAATAAATTTTAAATGGAGGTGTTGAAAATATAATTTGTAACTCATAAAATTAACTTGAACATGTAACATTAATACTGAATAAAAGATTATTAAATAGTTTGAATACTAATAAAGTAAGAACTCAAAACTTTAGTAACATTAAAAAATGAAATATAAATCAAAAAGTCAAACATTAAATTTAACCATTGATCATGATTTGAAATTAAATGTCCCGGTGCAATAAAAATCAGCAATACCATACAGAAGCATTATTGCAAGTGTAGTAACAGTAACAACAATAAATCTTGAGAGACTTAGACCAATTTCTAACCATGAACCTTCATCTTTAACAAGAAAGAAAAAACGTAATACCATTAAATTGCAAAATAAGGAAATAATTAAAAAGCAGTTACGAATTTGGGAAAATGTAACCATGACAATATTTTTAAATGCTACAAGTACAATTAAAAATGGAAGAATTAGTTTTGTTATTATAAGGGCAGCCATTGTAAAGGGACTAAAAATAGTAACAAAGCAGCGAACCCATGTTGGATTAAAGGAGTTTAAGCTGGCCATGTTTCCAACTCCAAAAAAGCTTGTGATGATAAATGAAAGCTATAAATCTTGTTAAGGAAAAATGGATAAATAAACATCTAATACATTAATACAGTTATATATCATTTCAAATCGAGCTAGTAATTGAAAGAAAGAATATATAAGGTCTTGGACAGGACTTGAACCAACTAACTATACACAATGTGATATATACGACATTTGGATATAGACAAAATGATGTACATTGATCACCGATCTTATATACACCCTAAAATTAACTAGATGATTCATAGTCTGGTGTTTGCACAATGTTCTAGACTTCTGTAGAATACACTTCGGTTATGCAACTTGCGTGTTTAACGGGTTGCCTAATAGTTCGTAACAGTACCCCCTCTTTAAAACCGTTACATCCCATAACTGTAAAAACATTTTGACGTTAATTTGATGACTGATGACGGTATTGGCAGCTATCTTCTCTAGTGCATCCACCACATCGTTGGAAATAACAGTCAACTCTTTGCTTGGTCTTGATAGGCAACCAGTTGACAGTAACAAACAAGGACCTGGATGTTGGTTCACTGAAAACTACTTCTAGCATATTTCGAACTATTCTCCAATCTAAGCGATTCAGTCCATAGCC
Organism: Platerodrilus igneus; assembly: GCA_036346225.1. NCBI lineage: Eukaryota > Metazoa > Arthropoda > Insecta > Coleoptera > Lycidae > Platerodrilus > Platerodrilus igneus. Next base: position 141,560 of record JARFIW010001257.1, on the reverse strand, counting down.
TAGCTTGGGCACCGCTAGTCTCGTTACTCCATTTTCCATCATCTGAGCCTTAAGACTCAGCAAAGCCTCCCACAGATGTCCATAACTAGGTCTCTGCCTTAAAGAATTTTTGGTGACCAGATAGTAAACATAACAATTTCCATCCAGAAGAACCAAAGCTTTTCCTACCGTTGGTTGCTGTTGTACTAATTTATCCACACATCCAAACCTTTTCTTGAAAACAACAGCTATTCCTCGACATTTGCAGATCTTGATCTACGCAATGTGCAAAAGAATACCCTTCTGGTGCTCTAAACAGATCTTGCTGTATTTCAACATCAACGCCCAATCTCGCCTTAGCGGTACCACATACGCCGTCATGAAACTCACAAAATCTACATTTGGCTCACGATTAATAACTCTTCAAATACAATTTTCATTACTCGAGTCTTCCTGGTTGTTGCCAGCGTAAGATGTTAAACGGTCAAAGTGTACCACTTTTGGTTTACCACGGGGAGAGATCTTCTGATCTGGTACACTACATCCTTAACTCTTTTTAACACTTCGTACGGGTATTTTCATTGTCTTTGTAATTTTGGCGACAATCCGCGTTTTCTTTGTGGATTGTACAACCACACTAAATTTCCAAGTTGGTTACCACCTTTTTATGCTCTCGTGTCATATTGTGATTTCATTCGATCAAACATGTGATTTTCCAATGCTCCACCCAAAGGTACTACATTGGCCAGGAAGCGAGTTTTTTTACCTGGAAAATTTGGAATTTTGCTGAACCCTTGCTGTTCCAAGCAAGGTAGGAATATTCAACGTGTGTGACAACACTCACACACAGGACCTCCATTTTACCTCTCATCCGAATGAGGGTGTATTTTTGTGAAAAATGCTCGCCTAACATTTTTCAAGCGGTCCGTGTTGGGATTCGAACTTGGGACCTTGGGCGTAGTAGTCACACACATACCACTACGCCACAGAGCTGCCTGATTTCATTTGATCGCTTGCCGCCTGGATATTCTTTCGGACTTTTCATGAATGCTATTTGATCTTTCGCAAGGCTTACTAACGTATTCTTCACGTGCAACCTCTTCTACAGGTTTAAATTCAAACTGAAGATCACATGGTAGCCGCAATTCACGTACCAACATCTCACAAGTGGGAGAGTATCCTGTGCTGTCATGTAGCGAAGATCGGTACATCAGTAGGAACAAATGTAAATATTGGTCCCAGTACCGTTGATATTCGGAGACAACTTTGGCTAGGTACTTTCCTAACGTACTGTTAATTCTTTCAACCATTCCATCCGATTGAGGATGAAGTTGCGTGGTTCTAGTCTTCCTGATTCCAAGATGCTGGCAGACGTTCTGAAACAACGCTGATTCAAAGTTCCGACGTTGACCGGAGTGTAATTCCAACGGAATTCCAGAGTGACAAAACAACTCCCTCACTAGTACATCTGCAACCGTTTCGGCTTCTTGGTTAGGTATAGCATACGTCTCTAGCCATTTGGTAAAATAATCCATTGCAACCAAGACGCATTTATTTCCTTTCTCTGACTTAGGAAACGGACCAGCTATATCAATGGCCATCCTCTCAAAAGGATTCCCTATGTTATACTGTCTCATTGGTGCTTTCCATTTTGTGACCCGGCCATTTCCAGAGGCACACAACTTACATTTCGGGCACCACTCCTTCACATCTTCCTTGCCGTTCACCCAATAGAATCTTTCTCTCACTCTTTCAAGAGTTCTTTTCACGCCAAAGTGCCCTCCGGAAATACCATCGTGCAAGTGCCGCAACACTTCTGGCACTCTGCTTCTCGGCACTATCACTTGAAGTCGTCTCTCAGTGCCACCTTCACACTCCAGGCGTCGTTTCAAGATTCTATTTTCAATCACCAAGGACTCCCATTGTGCCCAGTATGGCTACAGGCTCACACTTGAAATACTAATTTCTTCCCAAGCTGGTCATCGTTCTCTACTCTTCCATTCAATAATACGTCCCAATTCGGCGTCATTCTCCTAATCTTCTCGTATTCTTTCGAGTTGCCAAGTATCATTAGTTACCGTCATTCTATGGATGACACTTCTTTTCTCTTCCATCTTGGAGCAACGACTGCAGTCTACTGGACACGGTCTTCTTAACAGCGCGTCTGCATTCCGATGGCTAGTTCCTACACGATGTTCTGTGTCAAAGTCATATTCCTGCAGTCGTTCTATCCACCTTGCAATTTGCCCTTCAGGATTTCGAAACTGCAATAACCATTTTAGTGCAGCATGGTTTGCTCTTAACAGGAATATACGGCCGTATAAGTATTTATAAAAGTGCTCTACAGATTTGACGACAGTCAACAGCTCCCTTCTTGCCACACAATAGTTCTGGTAGCGATAAGACCTATCTGAAATACCCAATAACTTTTTCTTGACCGCCCTGCACCCGCGAAATAACGCTTCCTATAGCTGTGTTGCTGGCATCGGTATCCAACACAAATTTACCCTACATCCGTAAATAACTCAGAATCGGTGCTGTAACTAGTAGCCGTTTCAGTTGTTCAAATGCGCTGTTGCAGTCGTCATTCCAATTACATTCTTGTCCATCTGCGGTTAATTTCATCAATGGTTTGGCAATGTTCACAAACCCTAGTATAAAACGTCGGTAATATATATGCAATAACAGAAAACTGTATAGTTGGTGTATATCTGCTGGTGTAGGCCACTTTTGCACCGTTTTTATTTTGTCAGGGTCGGCTCTTATTCCGGTCTCCGAAAAGACATGTCCTATGTATTTCACCTCTTTTCCAAATAGGTGACATTTCTCAGGGCTCAAGGTAAGGTTTGCCCCTCGTAATCTTAGGAATATCCCCTCTAGGTTCTCAAGATGTTCTTCAAAAGACCCGCCTAACACTATCACACCGTCTAGGTACACCAGACATGTTTTCCAGGACAGGTCACACAGTATTGACTCCATCAAACGTTCAAAAGTAACAGGAGCATTGTATAATCCAAATGGCATGACCTTGAGCTGCCATAATCCATTTCCAATTGTAAACGCAGTTTTCTCTTTATCGTTTGGCTCCAAGCCTACCTGCCGGCAGCCGCTTTTCAAGTCCAAGGTCGAAAAACATTTAGATCTAAATAGAATATCCAAGGTGTCATCAATTCTGGGCAAAGGAGAGATGTCTTTCTTTGTGACATTGTTTAGCCGCCGGTAGTCTACACAAAATCTTGTCACCCCATCCTTGTTCTTGACAAGCACTATCGGGGATGCCCTGTAACATGTCAATTTACCATTCTCTTGCCATGTTACATTGTGGTCCAATTTCCTTCAATATAAAAGCATTATTCGTCTAGAGTTTATACTAATACCGTTTACAGTCACAAGTTAGTTTTGATTCGTGCAACATTTCCCATTAGTATTATTAAATAATACACTATATACATCTATCTTTAGTCTTAATTTAATATCCTTTCTTATGTATAAATAATGTAAATAATTAAGATCAGATGTAATTTTCCTAATGGTTAACCTTTGAATAATATCCATAAATACACAACTGGTGTATATATGAATCTAGCATTTAGGATAGTTTTCTTGTTTTGTCCCTCTCTCAAAAAGTGTGGTTATCTGTAAACTAGAACAAAAATTTTGGTTTGTCTTGATACCTAACGGTCTTTTGGAGCACATGCCGTCTTCCGATAGAGGTCTTTTTTAAGGCCACGATGTCGTACCTGAATATAAGCAAAATGCTTATGAAAAAAGACTACCTGGATAACCAGTTCAAAATATTAATGAATGGGTCCTCCCGTAGCATATCCTTGGATGGCGTGTCCTGTCGTACCATATCTTCTGGTAGCAACTTCCTTTGAAGTATCTAATTGTCTATGCTAGACTATCTAAGCCTATGTATTAATTTTACTACCTACAAATATTATCTTTTATCGTTCAAGAATGTTGTGTTGACGTTCTATATATCTTCTAAAATAAATTAAATGTCCGTTGATAAAACATATGGCTGTGGAACAAACAAGGATTGGCTCTTACAAATTAGAAGTTTGAGGTTAACAACCAAAATAATGAACGTTGGTGTTCGTCTCAACAAACAGAAAGAAGATCCTATAATTCTGAATAAGCCGTAAGCTCAACATTTAAGTTTCTTTCATATATCTGGAATACAGGTACGAGTTTATCTTATTTATTTTTGTGACAGAACAACGTGCATGCGTTACATGTTAACAATTATCTGAAAAGAAATGCATGTAAAACATAGTCATAACTTTATTTATCGATTACCTTAACTAATTTAATATTATCTTTGCTTTGCTATATAACCTATTGAGTTGTAAACAGAGAAGCTTTCGTGAAACCTTTTTTTGTGCGTATTGAGGGTATCTTCAATTTAAATATTTGATTAAAATTCTCTTAACTAATGTTAAATACAACAAAGCTTATTTATGATTTCCTTTTACTTAGAACGTTTAACTAGAAATTGTGCCTAAGCACAATAATAAATTTAGATTTTCTAATATCTTATCTGGTAGAGTTTGAGACAAATTTTGAAATTATGAGAGTGTAGATATATAAACTATACTTAGTGATTTTATCGTATGAAAATTTGGCTGTAAGAAAATAACGATATACATTTAATTTTTTTTATTAATGTTATTAACTAAACGTCAATATATAAGTTGTATTAAGGTATTTCCTTTAGTCACGTTCTAAATTGCATCCCTTTAACTTGCCTGAGTAAAATTTAACTTTGTTCTCTAAACCCCTGAGATATAGTCTTTTGCAATCTACCGCAGCCACAAACGGTCGACGTTAGTCCCGCCAGAGTTTTATTTAGACTCTGTTGTACACCCATTCCTACCTGTAAAAAGGAAGGGTGCAGCCCATGAACTATTCGAGGGCTCAATCACTTCATGTTTCTCCATGTCTGTGATAATTTGCTCAGCTTCCTTGCGTTTTGCCAAAGAAAACCGCCTAGGATGTTTTCGTATCAGTGGCGCATCTCCAGTATTGATCTTGTGTTGCACCACATTTGTTCTTCTTTTCTCACTATCATCCAGTGTAAACACACCTCGATATCATACGACCAGTTCTATTACCTTTCCCCGTTGGGCGCCGTTTATTCCTTGACAAGAAGGTTCCAACATATCCAGCAATTTCTGTGAGCAACCGTTAGTTGGTTTATCTTTTGTGTCGTCCACACAACGTTTAATATGGCATACTGGAATGCAACTTCCCGCAATCATGTTTTTCTTCAGGGTCACCGTATGCAGATTAATGTTTAGCACCCTTATTGGTATTATATTTCGCGACATTACCAGTGTTCTTCCAGTCAGTAAACCCTCCTGACCCATTCCCGATTGAGTTGCTTCCGTCATGCATACTTGTCCTTCCCGCAAAGTACCATTCGGGCGTCCCATCATAATCATTTCGGTCTTCTCAGGTATTTTCATATCACAAATCATTCGAACTTGCATCTTCTGGTTACTCGTCCCTTGAAACGGAATCTCATCTTTATCTATCCGTAGTACATTTTCTTTCATGTTCACATGAAACCCATATTCTTTCATGAGATCCATTCCCAAGATCACTTCTGTAATTTCAGCTACTAACACCCAATGATTAATAAGTTTGTCTCCAATTCCCAACGTTACGGCAGTCTCTTCGTGAGTAGAAATTTTCTCACCACTTGCCATTCGAAGATATACCGATGCAGGTAGCACTTTTCCACGACCAACCAAATCTGGTCTCACAGTAGTCCTTCACTCCTGTATCCACGAATAATCGGACAACCCTACCATTAATTCTGCCATCAATATAAATGCTGTCCAGACTTCCCATCGACGATGCAGCACGGATGATAATCTCCGGGGTACTACGTTGTAGTGTCGACGTTCACTCCCTTACGTCGACTTGCTTTAATTTTCCTGCTGCTCAACCGGTTGTTTTTTTGATTGAGTATAGCGTCTCTGTATATGACCAACTTCACCGCAGTTCCAACATTGCAGACCCCATCTCCGCAGTCGTTGTCTTTCCAACCTTTCCGCCTTTTGTTTTTCAAACATACAGTTGATTATTTCTTCTATTCTGTTCTGCAATTGACCAGGTTCTTTTAAGGCAGACCCAACTTTGTGACTGACCCTGTGTGATGCCTGCTTAGTTGCTTCAATTTGAAGCGCATGAGTTAGTGCGTCATCTAACATTTTTGGCTGTGCTAATCTTAGCGCTTGCTGTATTTCGCTGTCTTTAACGCCATCCACAAATGTTTAAACAGCCAGTTGTTCGAGGAAGCTATCTGGTGCTGTTGGGTATGCCAATATGACTAATCTGGCAATATCAGCTTCGAATTCTGGCAGGCTTAAATTTATCTTTTGCAAGCGGTTCTTAACTTGTGCATGGTAAACCTGTTGAACATGAGTATCTCCATATCTCATCTAAAGCTTCGATGTTAAGAGGCCGTAATCATTCTGTTGGTGATCGGGAATCGTTTGCAAGATGTTAAGAGCTTCCCTCCCATAGGGTCACTATTAATGAGGTAGCCCTCTCTTTGTTGCACCAACCGTTGGCTACTGCAGCAGCTTTAAATTGTTTCAAATATGTCGGCCAAGGTGTTTTACCATCAAATGTGGGTGGTTTCACTTTAAATTTTGACGATAATGACTCGCTTCCTTCCATGCTTCTTATTTCTGGGATGTTCTGATTTACAACTTGGTTTGCTAATTCAAGTAGCCGCGTTGTTAGTGAAATCATTTATTCTTGCAGCGTCATCACATCTTCTTCCATTTTTACCAATTTACTGTCCAACTTTTGCTCGACTGTTTTTACCTGTTCAGTGAAATCTTCTTTCAATGCAATGGAGCCTTCCATTAATCTTTGTTCTAGCGTGGCTGTATTTTCATTCAACTTTTCCTCCATTTTTGCAGCATTTTCACTAGGTGTCACTTCTAGTTTAGCCGACCTCTCTTCCATACTGGATTTAAAATCCTTAAGGAAATTCATTAAAGTTTCTGTGTCCATTTTACTTTGGCTTCTTGTAACAGGCATATACAAACTACTCAAATGTCTTTGGACGTGTTTTTTCTGTTTACTTAATCACTATACACCCAACACAGCCTGACACAAGTGTAGCGGGCAACTGTTAACGCGTTTACCAATTTAGAACAAGTAACAATAAAAGTCTTTATTATTCACTATTCACAAGTTTAATCAACAGTATAAGTCTTATTTATAGATGTTTTCAGTCCAAGTAACAATGAAACACTACCATACTAATGCTATTGACAAGCACTAATATTTTCTTAAACTAAATCCTTGACCACAAATCTTCTTAACAACATTAACACTACTATAATCTATTTATTACCCTTTTGTCTATTTATGTACAAGCTGGCGGTACAATATGCACGTTCACATAACACAAATTTATATTTACTATAGGACTTTCAAACGTAATAACCAACTAACTATACACGATATAATTTATATACGACATTCGGATATAGACTAACTGATATACATTCATCGCCGATCTTATATATACCCTAAAATTAACTAGATGATACATAGTCTGGTGTTTGCCCGAATGTTCTAGACTTCTGTGGAATACACTTCAGTGATGCAACTTGCGTGTTTGACAGGTTACCTTATATTATACAGTGTGTCCCCGGATGGAGTTGACAAGAGGAAGAGAATTTTTATTATTGATTATTGATTACCGCGTTCAGTATTCGCGTTTTTAGTATTTCCTGATCATGCGGCAGGTCATCTGTGTAAACTTTTTGTTTTAAAATACCCCACAAAAAAATCCAATGGTGTAAGGTCAGGTGATCTAGCAGGAAAATTTATTGGTCCAGATCTTCCCATCCATCTTTCTCCAAACTGATCTGTCAACCACTGCCATACTAAAGGCGTCTAATGAGCAGGGCACCCGTCTTGTTGCCAAAGAATTTTGCGCCACATTTCTAGTGGTAAATTATCTAGAAACGGTAATACATAGGTTTCCAAAAGACGCACATACACATGCTGGTTCAAATTTTCGTCAATAAAATATGAACTAACGATTTGATTGTAAAAAACTCCGCACCAAGCATTCACTTTTTTATAACGTTGACTTCGTTTTTGTAGTTTGGATTTTGAAACAACCGATAGCAACTGCTTTATGATGAAACATGACCATTGGTGCAGAAGATTGCTTCATCAGTAAAACAGATCATTCTATGGAAACTTCTACCTACCAGGTAATTCTCACCAACCCATTATAACAAAAATCCAATCGCTTCTCTTCATCTCCATTTTCAAGTGTGTGTTGGAGCTTAGGTTTAAACGGTCAAACTTTGTTGTCTTTATAAATTCTTTGCAAATGAGTTTTGCTAATATTCAGTCCTTGGGATCGTTTCCATAAAGATAACTTTGGTGTTTCTATTACTGAATCTATTGCCAAAAGTGTAGCTGATCATCTTCATTGTACTTTTTGTTGGGTTTCTTAACAGTCACTACAGATACAGTTACATCAAATTTATTTACAAGTTTGCGCATTGCTTCACGCAATACTGCAGTGTTTGGGAATTTTCCATGAAACATGTCTATAGCATATCGATAAGATACGTTTCCAATTCCATAACATTTAATCAAATAAATATGTTCTTCAAGTGATAACATTTTGTAACATCAACAGTTAATAACGGAAATTAAAATCTACACTTTTGACGTTTGGCAGTTCAACACAACAACCTTTGATCGATAAACTTAAATTATGATTACTGTACATTAAATTTAATAAAACATGTTATTTTAATTAAACTAAACAATATATATATATATATATATATATATATATAACTATGGATTTTTAGGTTAGAAATGGTGGGACATAGGTCAGTAAGACATTTTAATAGGGTACACCAGGTATATAGCAGCCCAGAAATTATTTAGAATATTTTAAAGCTAGAACGTAGGTATTTATTATTAAAAATAAGCTTTGCAGTTAATTTTACTTCATGTTAGCATTAGGATAGAAATTAATCACGGTTATTATGAGATAAAAAGCACAAGTCCGTGTGTATAAACATATAATTAGTATGTAAAGATAGTGACAGTTGAGCTTTTCAGGAGTAGCATAAAAATCGATATATAAAGAGGGTGCACTTTTATGTAACAAATATTCAAGAGTAATTAATCTGTTAGTGTACATAACGTAAAATAAGCTAATATAAAGCAGCAACGTTGATAATTTCAAAAGTTTTAGCATTGTAAATATGAAAGTGTAGTCAAGAAACACGTTAATCATTAGGGAGCATTTTAAAAACAAGATATTTACAGTAAAAGTTTAGCTTTGTAAACATGTTCTTGGTATTGAGTTTAAAAGCGTGTCAACAGACGTTAGGATTCGTAGTAAAAGATAGTTTGAAAACAAATAGCTGATTTGGAGTAGATAAGACGTGAACGCTACAAGTATAAAAGTGAATCGATAATATAAAGGGAAAGATAGTGTTTTTAATCAGATAGCAAAGAATGGAAAACATTATATGGTTAGTTGTCGTTGACTTTAAAACGTCTGTAAGACAGAGATTTTTAAAAATAAATAAGTGCGAGAAAGATGCTACGTGTTTGCATAAGATATTTGTTAGAGAGAGTAATGAAAAATATTGTAGAGGCTACAGACAGAGTCAGACGATTAGACTGCATATATAAGAGCAAGAAAGACAATGTAGACTGGTTGGTTGGAATAAGACTTGTATACAAGCGGGGATAAAGATAAAGTAACATAATATACATGTAAGATAAGGATACACAAAAATCGATAATGAACGTTGAAAACTGAGGAAATATACAAGACAAGGAACAGTATAGCTTGAATGCAAGTTAGAATGAGGCGATCGGATGCGCGCATGTTTTAAGGCTTGGGTGGAAGTTAGTTGTCAGACGATTTCGTAGAAAGTGACAGCCATTAGATATTTTTAATGAAGATTTCGAACTAAAATACTCATTTGCAAGTGGAATTCTCGGATTTTTGAGACGGTTGGACACGGCTGCGAAGTTTACCGAGAAAAGTGTGCTTGGGGTATAGCATGTAACGATTCAGAGTTGGAATTCAGAGGATATATAAACAACGGCGAGGCAGTTAGGGCTCTCTTTTTTTCTTTCCTTGTTAATCTTCAACCAAGCTTCATGCAATAGTAAATGTGTATAAGTGAGTTTGAATTCTTTTTATTATAATTAAGATGCACAAGTTGGTGCAACGGTAATATTGCAATTGTGAATATCTAAAATACAGTTGATAACTGAAGCGGGAAGAATAGTAAGTAGACTTTTTACTACATATGGTTGGAGGCGCTTGGCGTGCACTAGAAGAAGTCAAGTATGTTGATGGACCAGTAGCATATGTATGGGAACATGGAAGTGCCGTGCATTAGCAGCTGAGAAATCTGAGTAGAAGCGTGCAGTTCCTGATGGTGAGAGGCCACCTGGAGCAATTCCTGAACGGGCAGTTTAGAGGGATGACCACCTCGGAGATGATTTCAATGTAGAGAGCTGGTGGTGCTTAATCCAGGTAATTCAACCATTTAAAACTTTTGAATATTGTGAATTTGTTGGTGATTATGACAATTTGGTGATTTTTGTGGATTTTGTTGTATTATAAGAACTTTTTTTTTTTAATTGACAATTTTACTTTGAAAAGGGATTGTATGAAAACATATTTATGTACTATTTGGTATTAGGAAATGAAGGTGTAATGTTGGAATTTTGTACAAAGTAAAAGGGTTTATAATTTTTCAGAGCAGTAGTTAGTACACAGGTACAGAAAGGTTTATAATATGAGCTCGTAATAGACCTGGGGTTTTAAAGTAAAGTTTTGGGATAAGCTCAGTTACTTTTATTTAATGATCGATGTAAATTAATAAATTTCCAAATTATTTTATTTAAAAGGACTTCGTTTAAAATTTGATGATATTTGTTAAAGATCCAAAGTGTATGAAGAATGTAAGACTAAAATTTTTGAATTGCGAATTAATGTTCCAATAAAGCGTGATGTACTTTTGGCAGTCAAATTTTATTAATTTTTCAAATATTAGGTTATTATTTTCAGAGAGCAAGTGAGTAGTCGTGGCGAATATTCCTGAGAAAGCCGAACAAAAAGCCGGTGGTTTTGGCGTCCGAATTGGAAAGCATCTTCAGATGTTATTATTATAGGGTGATATGTAATGCAAGTCTAGTTGGTAGAATATCCAGAGTAGGTCCGGAGCATTTATGACAACACAAATTTTTAGGAACCTTTCCAGGAGGAGCTGGCAGCAATTATGACACCCAAAGTGTGGGGCACATATATCTGTGGATTTATAGGTTATAATGGATGTTAGATAAGTAAGATAATTATTTATGGCAGGGTACCCCATGAATATACAAGTCACTTAAAATTTAAGACGTTTTAAGAAACGATAGTATAGGAATTTACAATTTACAATAAACTTTAGGGTTAATTTTGCGTCATTGTAACATAACTGTAAATATTAATTACAAATATTGGGTAGGAAATGTAGTTCTGTGAAGTGTAGTCTAAAGACTTGTATCTTAAAGAAGTAGCATGTGGGTTCATTATCCAAAAGTTTCAGATTCAGTATATAGTGAAAATCAATAATTTAAGAGGATGAATTGTTTAATTGCATAAAGTAACTGATATTCAAAGTATACATATTCTTTATGCGTTGAAGGTTGAATACGAATATGGATAAAGAGACAGTGTTTTAGCATGTATTAAAATGAAACAAAATTTAGGTGTCCGTTGACTTAGAAGTGACTAGAAGAGACAAGAAAAAATAGATGGAAGATGCAGCGAGTTAGGTTTAAAGTGTGGAGTGGTTGACTTCTACAAGGACTAATAATAATGGGCATATGAAAAACGGAGATAGTTGGTTGGACTCCACATATAGAAAGGGGATAGACGATACTCAAGAGAGGGTAGATGTTAAGATATTATTATCGTACGTGTAAACAGGGAATATAAAGGAAAAGAGATCTATAATACGAGTTAGACAAGGATACAATAAACTGATAACAGACAGAAAATATAGGAAGAGTACAAAATAGAAGACAGAACATTTTCGTATGTAAGTTAGAGCGAGGTGACCGTATATACGCGTATTCGAAAAACGTGTTTTAGATGCTAGTGTTTGTGTCAGTTGACGAGAGACCTCAACGAATTCGATAGTTGTAAATTTTAATTAGATTTTCAAAGTAAAGCGTTTATTATGTGTTCAAAATTCTTAGATTTTCTAGACGGTTGGCATACGACTGCCAACTTTTCAAAGAATTGCTGAAGGTTAACGGTGGGATTTTTAGAATCCACGACAGTTAAGTGTTGTTTGTGCATATTTATTTTGGAATTGTGTTGACCGTTGTACAAATTTATAAAGAAAGCTTGTTTGTGGTAATGGTGTGTTTTAGGAAGTGAAACTAGTCGGGGGCATTTTGGTCTATATAAACCACCGGGAGGCGGTGAGAAGCTCTCTTATAATTTTCATCCAAGCTTCAAACAACATTAGTAAATGAGTTAGGCGACAAGTGAGTTTGATATTTTAATTGAAATCAATTAAACATGGACAAGTTGGTGTAATGTAGAAATAGCAGTTTTAAATTTTATAAAATATATTTTGAAAAAGTGAAGCATGCTGAACTGTACATAGAGACTACTTTCTTATCTTGATTGTTGGTGCTTGTTGAGCACTTAAATGGAGTAGCGGATGTTGTTGGAACTTAGCAGATGTATGAAGGATTGGAATACCATAGATTGGATGAATAGAAATTTGGGTAGATGATTGCTGTCCCAGATGGTGTGAGTCAACTTGGGGTGATTCCTGTACATACAGTCATTGATGAGGACTACGTCAGCGATGGTTTAATGGCAGTTACCTGTTTGTGCTACATTCCAGGTAACTGATTTTTGTAAAAACATTTATCTTTTGTGATTATTTGGTGTAATGACATTCTGTGCTTTTTGAGGGGTATTTTGTTAAATTCTCTGGACAAAAGAAGTGATTATTTAATATTTATAATGAATTATTAGAAAATATGTTTATGTAAAAATTTGTATTATAAAATAATTGTGTAATATCTGCTTTTGTAAAAAGTAAACGGATTATAGGTGATTTTTAGTGCGAAAATTAGCACACATGTACAAAAAGTTTACTATAAGCTCTTATTAGATCAGGGATTTAAAGTAAGGTTTATGGTTAAGCCCAGTTACTTTCAATAGTTATTGATGAACATATAGGTAAATCTCAAAATGTAATATTTAAAATGAATTATTTTAAAGTGAGGATGGTTATTACGTAATCTATGTGTGAATCAATAATAATACGACGAAGATTTTTGGGTATTAAATTTTCTGTTAGAATAAATTGTGGTAAAATTTTGTAGTCAAGTTTTCTTTGAATAGTAGGGTAGTATTTTCAGAAGGCAGCAGAGCAGTCGTGGCAAACTTCACTGAAGAAGATAAGTTTTGGCAACCAGGAAGGTAGGAGATCCAGCACTTGTTTGCAGGTTAACTCTGCAGTATTTATAGCAGCCTAAGCGTGGGGCTTCAATCCAACTTAGCTTCAGAAAATTTTATGGAGTCCATTCGTGGGGCTAATTCAGAGAATTTTATGGTGCCTGTTCGAGGGGCTAATGCAGAAAAGTTTATGGCGACCTAAACGTGAGGGGCTCGAATTCAAATAAATTAAATTTTATTTCAAGAAGCTGGTGACCTGGAAAGTAGGGTTAATTGTGTTGTGGATTTTGTAAATATTAGTAAATTTGAGTGTGTGGGTGTGTATGTGTGTGTGAGCTGTATGCTGTAAACGTATGTTGAGAAAGGAGTGGTTAAGGAGTCAAGGAGTGGAAATTGGAAGCAGTGATAGTGCTCTGTTTGAGAAATCCGAACCAGAAATGGAAGCAGTAAAAGGTAGTACGGATCAGTCAAAGACCGAGTTGGGAGAACAAGGGAATGAGTTAATTATGAGGATGTAAGAGGAAATGCAACTAGGTAGAGAAGAATCGAACAGAAAGAAAAAATGAGTCTGGAATCAAATAGAAAATTTGAACAAATAAGCGAAAAAATTGATGTCAACCAAAGAACTTACAGATTTTAAAAATGGGAGAGGTTGAAACAGAGATGAGAGAAATAAAAGAGGTATAGTGGGTTTTAGGCATGAAATGCGACAATTCAAGACCGAGGTTAGGATTTTCTGTGGGGAAGAATCAATGGAAAAATGACTGAAGTGACTGATTCACGTAGGGATCAATTAGGACGAGTTGAAAAAGAAGTAAGTGGTATAAAACAAAATATAAGTTTTAACAGGGGATGGTCCGAGATTCTTTAAAGGTAATATGTCTTTAGATCAACAAATGAAATTTTATGGGGATAATCGAGTGAACTCCCAGATTTTTATAAATAGTGTTAGGAATTAAATTTTTAATTTATATGCTGAACAGGCTAAGCTGAATATTGCGAAAGCTTTATTGAAGGATAATGCCGAAGCTTTGTACAACTTAGTGGGTCAGGATATTAAATCGTATAATGATTTTGAAGAAACATTTTTAAAGCATTATTGAGGTAATCTTACTTACTTACTTACTTATCATAAGCAAGATCAGGTGCGAGACGACTTGATTATCGGGAAATATAAAGGTAAATTTGCAGGATTTAGGGAACAGGTCGCCATTCGAAAATATGGTGTCGCAATACAGTTAAGTCCACCTTTAACGGACCGACAAATAATTAAATATCTTTCTAGGCATTTTGAACTTGAGGTTAGGCAACATGTGGCGTTGCAAAATATCGTTGAAAGAGAGAGGCACTTTTAGAATATATTCAGAGGTATGATGATGTGAGTACATGACGACCTAGAGATAATAGGGAAAGAAATGTTAACCTATTAGATTTGAAAATTGGAGAGAGGGGATGTTTATAGACGCGGGACAAATTTTAATAGGAATTTTAGAAACAACTGGGAGCCTAGGAGAACGTTTTATAGAAGTAATAGCGGTACCAGAAGACCAACGCAGAAACCAAGAGTACAAAGACAAAATAGTAGCTCTCCGGAGATGACCCGGACACAAACAGCTATGGGTGTTAGGGACAGCGAGAAGAGAGAAAGACCAGAAACTACAAGACGATCATATGCCGAGGTAGTCAAGGGCAACCAGGGCCCAGCAGCGAAACTAGAAGTAGGCAGGATTTTTAGATAGAGACAAACCACTAGAAATTGAAGTGTGTAAATATGAACATCCAGAAGAAAAGTTAGGAGAGGTTCAAGCTTTGTTAAAGAAACATTCTGAATTAGTAGGTGTAGAGGCGAGCACAGCTTTAAGTTATGAGTATGTTTTGGAGGTAGATAATTCTGAACCATTTAATCCAAAAATTTATCCAATACTGGCAGCATATAGGCAGCAGTGTTGTTAAAAAGAAAGATAATAGTATTCGGTTGTGTTTAGATGCAAGGAAGATTAATCAACGGACAAACCGCAATTTCATTCTCCACCTTCCATGTACACGCTTTTAATGAGATTAAGTAGCAAATTTGTTTTAAGTAAACTACACTTAAGGAATTTTTTCTGGTTGACTCCGTTACATAAAAATACTAGAAGGTACACAGGGTTTTCTGTAGAGGAAAAAGGGTATAATTCTGAGGTTGGACCAAATAGTTTGTCTAAGGAAAGGATAGTATTAAATGAAGTTTATGAGGATTTGATATTCTGTGAAAAAGTTATTATACATATAGTGGTAGATAAAACAAGAAAAGTCACAGTAGTAAAATATGTGAGGAGGATCATGTTTAGGATAAAGAAGAGGGTCAGATTTAAGTTGGGAATAAGTGTAAATATTAGGGATAGTTGACTTAAATATTAGTGATAGTTTTATTTGAAAATAGGAAGGATAGGTATAGAATAGTGTATAGGTATAAATAATGGTTCTTATAGGTATTAGTAATATTTGAATCCAAATAAAACCAACTTCTTGATTATTATTTGAATTCAAATAGGGGGATTATTCTGTGGATTTATAGGTTATAATGGATGTTAGATAAGTCAGATAATTATTTCTTACAGGGTACCCCATGAATATACAAATCAATTAAAATTTAAGACGTTATAAAAAACGATAGTGTAGGAATTTACAATTTACAATAAACTTTAGGGTTAATTTTGCGTCGTAACATAACTGTAAATATTAATTACAAATATTAGGTAGGAAATGTAGTTCCGTAAAGTGTAGCGTAAAGACTTATATCTTAAAGAAGTAGCATGTAGGTTTATTAATCCGAAAGTTTTCAGATTCAGTATATAGTGAAAATCAGTAATTTAAGAAATTGAATTGTTTAATTACATAAAGTAACTGATATTCAAAGTGTACATATTCTTTGTGTACATAATTTAGCATAGTGTAGTATAAAACGTTAACATTGGTTAACCTTGCAAAGTTATTGCATAAGATAGGAAAGTGTTATCGATAAACAGGTTATAATGGCTAAGGGTTCGAAAAAAGACCGTGCAAGCAAACAAAACATTTGTAGTAAAAATTGAACGTTGAAAATATGTTCACAGTATTAATTTAAAAGATGGAAGATAATTGTCAAGGATTTCCACTTATAGGATCGTTAGAAATGTACAAGTCTATTTGAGGTAGGGCATTGAAGGTTGAATACAAATATGAAACGATATTAAATAGAGAAGCCGTGTTTTAGTATGTATTAAAATGAGACAAAATTTAGGTGTCCGTTGACTTTGAAGCAACTAGGGGTGACAAGGAAAAACAGAGGGGAGATGCAGAGTGTTAGGTTTAAAGCGTAGAGTGGTTGACTACATATAGAAAGGGGATAGTTGATACTCAAGAAAGGGTAGATGTTGTTAAGATATTATCGTACGTGTAAACAGGGAATATAAAGGAAAAGAGATAAAATACGGGCTAGACAAGGATACAATAAACTGCTAACAGACAGAAAATATAGGAAGGGTGCAAAATAAAAAACAGAACACTTTCGTACGTAAGTTAGAGTGAGGTGCATGTATATATGCATATTCGAGAGGCGCGTTTTAGATGCTTGTGTTTAGTTGACGAGAGACGTCAACAAATTCGATAGCCATTGTAAATTTTAATTAGATTTTCAAAGTAAAGCGTTTATTATATGTTCAAAATTCTTACATTTTCTAGACAGTTGGTATATACAACTGCCAATTTTCCAAAGAATTGCTGAAGGTTAACGGTGGGATTTTTAGAATCGACGACAGTTGAGTGTTGTTTGTGCATATTTATTTTGGAATTGTGTTGACCGTTGTACAAATTTACAAAGAAAGCTTGTTTGTGGTAATGGTGTGTTTTAGGAAGTAAAACTAGTCGGGGGCATTTTTGGTCTATATAAACCACCGGGAGGCGGTAAGAAGCTCTCTTAAAATTTTCATCCAAGCTTCGAACAACATTACATGATTCCCATTTATAAAGAAATGAAATATTACCTGGTTATCCCCTCCAAAAAGAAAAAGCGTTAAATTATATATTATGGTAAGGCTTAAGCAGCAAATCGCTGCCAACATGCCAAACCGCTAACTAATTGAGAGTTACATGTTACGATAATGTTTAAGCAATCGAATCGCTGCTAACATGTCAGACCGCTAACTGTGAGTTATGTCAAGGTGAAGTTTATTACATTATGTTATGGTAAGGCTTAAGCAACGAATCGCTACCAACATGCCGGACCGCTAACTAATTGTGAGCTATGTCATGGTGACATTTAGTTAACTGATTTTTATTTATTTTTTTTGTTTTGTTTTCGAACTTGCTTAAGGTCGGTTTGACGCAGCCCTAAATTCTTTTCTATTCTGAGTTAGTCTAAAAAGGTCCGCATACCCTTCACAACCTAAATCTCTAATAATTTGACTAATATAGCTTTGTCTAGGTCTTCCTACTCTATTTTTATTTGGTAGTTTATAATCTAAGACCTTACTAAATAGTTCCTCATGTCTTAACTGGTGCCCTATCATTCTATCTCTCCTGACCTTTAATTGTTTCCATATACAGGGTTCATCACCTATCCTTCTATAAACTTCCTCATTTGTTACTCTCTCTGTCCAACTAATCTTTAACATTCTCCTATAACACTAAGTTTCAAAAGCTTCTATCTTTTTCTTATCTACCTCTTTAATTGTCCAAGTCTCACTACCATATAATAGAATGCTCCATACGTACGACTTTAAGAAACTTTTTCTATTATCTAAACTAATACTATTAGCTATTAGTAAGTCTTTCTTTTTTAAATACATTTTGTTTAGCTTGAGCTATTCTAGCTACCATATCCCTTCTGCTACGTACGTCCTTTGTAATTATACTACCTAAATAGCAAAATTCTTCTACCTCCTCTAACTCGGTATCACCTATTTTTAATTTTGGTTAGAACTAGGTTGTAACTCACTTGTCATTATCTTTGTCTTTTCCGAGTTAATTCCCATACTATAGTTACTATGTAGTATCTTATCTAAAATATTTAAAAACTCTCCTAACTATTCTCTAGACTCTGCTATAATAGCTATGCAAAATGTAATGTCTATTTTCTGTCCCTGTACACTAATACCTATCTCTTTTCTCTCTCTAGCTAAGTTTAAAGCTTCCTCAATATAAACATTAAAAATCAAGGAAAATAGTATCAGCCCTGTGTAGCACCATTTCTAATCTTAGCTTCCTTTTCTATTTCATCAAATCTAATTACTATGCTTTGGTTTTTATATAGACTGTAAATAATTTTCCTATCCCTATGAGAGATTCCTATTTATCGCAAAACCCTGAATATAACAATCCAATTAACCCTATTAAATGCTTTTTCTACATCTACAAACGCGAAATGAGTCTTTTTATCTTTTTGTAACCTTTTTTCGATAATTACCCTAATCATTAGTATCGGTTCTCTAATCCCTCTGTCATTACGAAAACCATATTGGTCTTCGCCTAAATAATTCTCAGTAAAAGCTTCTACTCTATTTTTAATTATTATTGTTAGTATTTTGGAAGCGTGGGAAGTTAAATTAACCATTCTAAAATTCTCACACCTATCAACTCCTGCCTTTTTTGGGATTGGGATAATATTTTTTTCAAAATCTATTGGGACCTCACTTGTGTCATATATTACTTTTACTAGTTCATATAAGCCGTCTAAAGTTTTCTGACTTGCATATTTTATTAATTCTGCGAGTATATCGTCTATCCCCGGCGCTTTATTTAGTTTAAGATTCCTAACAGCTCTATCAAATTCCTCTCTTAATATTGAGAACCCTATTTCTACATCCTCTTCTTGGTCGTTCTGTAACTCATCCATATCGCCTCCCTTATATAAATCTTCTAAATATCTTTTCCATCTATCTGCTACTTCAACTTTATTTATTAGAAGCTCATTATTCTCATCTATAATACCATTATATTTTTTCCTATCTTCCCCGAAAAACTTTTTAACTGCCCTGTAAGCTCTGTTTGTCTTACCTACTCTCAAATGATCTTGTATTTCCTTACAATTCTCCTCCATCCATTTATTTCTAGCTTTTCTGCACTCATGTACTATATTATTTCTAACTCTATTATATTTTTGCTTACTTTCACTATCCAATTCTCTGAAAGGTTTAAGCTTTCTTCTATTTTCTATTAAATCTAATATCTCCTTTGTTACCCAGGGTTTTCTCGCTTCTATTTTTTTCTTACCTATAGTATGTGTTGCTGTATCATTTCTTTCCATCTATTTTCTATGTTCCCTCCTATAGCTATTTCTTTGATCTTATTATCTAAAACATGTTTATATTCCTCTTTTACCTCACTATCATTAAGCTTACCGAGATCCCATCCCTCTCTTTTAACCTTTCTCAATTTTTAAATTTTAGCTTACACTTCATTTTAACTAAGTTATGATCGCTATCTATGTCAGCCCCTGGATAACTAAGACATTTTTTAACTTGGTTTTTATATCGTTGTTTAACTAATATATAATCTATTTGGTATCTAGCCCTATCAGCTGGCGCTTCCAGGTATATCTTCTTCTAACATGTTGTTCAAATAGGGTATTTACAGTTACTAATCTATGTTTCTGGCAAAACTCAACTAATCTTTCTCCTCTATCATTTCGTCTACCATACCCAAATTTTCCTACCATTTTTCCCTCACTACCTTCGCCTACTGACGTATTAAAATCGCCCATAACTATTAAATTCTCATCTCTCTTTACTTTTCTCACTTTACTATTTATATCCTCGTGCCCTTTTCTACTTCCTCATCCTCATACTGAGTTGTTGGCATGTAAACCTGTACTAAAACAGTGTCTGTGGGTTTCGTACTCAATTTAACCATAATTATTTTATCAGTAAATTGTAAATACTCTTTAACTTTACGTCCTAGTCTTTTACCTAACACTATTCCTACCCCTGCCTGTCCATTAGTTGAAGAACTTGTGATTATTCTATAATTATCTTTTCAAAAGTCATTACTATCTGGCCATCTCACCTCACTAATACCTAAAATGTCCAGCTTTCCTTTTCCCATTTTGACTAATAAATTCGTTAACTTATCCATTCTAAGTAATGACCTTACATTCCAAGTCCCTATCGTTAAATCGAACCGTTGTTTTAAATTCTAACGATGACGGTCCCCAAGTACCCCCTCCCGGAGATCTGAATGAATGACTATTTTACCCCCAGACAAGAATTTTACTTGTGAGCTCTCCATCATACATATTTCGTGTTTTAGGCCACACAATACCTGGGAAATATTGTAGTAGGTTACCATATCTTTCCATAACGCAGTTTTTAAAGATTTTAGCAAAAAGCCGTATCTGTCACGGCCAACCCCCAACAACCTTGTAAATTATTAAGAATCGCCCGAGACCAACCAACTCACCTCCAATATCTTTTAGCCAGCAAGGCTTCTGCCCCATTCTGCGCCTTTTAATCGCCATTTACGATAAGCAGGCTTACTGTAGTAGTAGTCTTTGTCCCCTACTAGAGAAAAAATATAGGGTAATAAAATAATTAAAACTGGCAGAAAGCAATGCAATATTGATATTTTGGTTTCTATAAACAACTGCAAAATAAACATGCAATCTTTACACCAGTATTTAAGCTACAAATACTTCACAAAATCTTACTATTTAGAACAATAACACTGGAAATCTTAAAACTAAATCTTTATATAGCCATATATTGATCAGAATTTTTTTTTATACACAAACAATATGCATTAGTGTAGAAAATACTCCTAAGGGTTTAAGTGCAATTACACTTCACCATTTTTTTATATACAGGTTAATCATTGATTCAAATTGCATAAAAGCCATTCTATATACAGTAAATTTGTTTCACAAGCTAAATATCTACATTCTGCTTGTAATTGTTACAATACTATTATTCAGTATAACACTTTCAATAGCATAGTCCACTTTGCAACAATAATATCTTGCAGAAATGGTTCATAAATAGACTAAGGTTACTAAAGTCACAGTTATTGTAATTTTATTTTTAAATATTCAATTTTCAATTAGTACATATTGTTAGAGAGTCACTTTAAAAATAATTTATTATTTTATTTAATATATTATTTATTATTAAATTATTTTACTAATGATATGCCACATTTGGTACATTCTTATGTAATATTAAGAGCTAAGCAAAGTAGAATAGAAAAGTTATATCACATGTTTATCATCATCACTGTTTTCAATTCTAGAACTGGTTGGATGTGTACCTCCATTATTTCCTATTCTGAGCTAACCTACACGTTTCCTTGATGTTCTCACAGCCTACATCTTTCACTATCTGTGTGTAATAGTATAATTTAGGTTCTATCTCTTTTTTCTGATCGATGCTTCTAATATATCCCAAACTATTCCCTCATGCCTTACAACATGTCCTATCATTCTATCTCTCATTTTTTAACTGTTTTATACATGTTTCTTTCTACCCCTACTATTTCTAGAACTACTTTGTTCTTAACTGACATTTCTGTCCATGATATCTTCATCATATGTCTGTAACACCATATTTCAAAGACTTCTACTTTTTTCCTGTCCATGTTTCATAGGCATACAGTGCTGTGGTCCACACATACGCTTTCAGTAACCTCTTCCTTGTTTATATATTTGTTGTCTTCAAACATAATAGTTACTTTTTCTTGTCAAATTCAGCATGGTCTTGTGCTAATCTTTGTTTTATCTCTATTGCCATCTTACGTTATTTGGCTTCCTAGGTAGCAGGAATCCTTAACCTCTTATAAACTCTCATTTTCAATTTGTATTTTGGTTTTAATATATTTTGTCTTCTTTCACATTTTGGTACATTAGTTTTGTTTTTCTTGATTTTCATACCACCCCCCCTGTTAGTACTATTTCTATTAAGAACTGCTCTTAACTTCTCCTTGTTAGATACTAATATCCCTATATCGCCTGCAAATCTGAGCATATCAAACGTTCATCCCTGTAGAGTACTTTTAAATGTCTTTCTGCATTTGACAATATTCATTTCCCTTTGAATATACAAGTTAAAAATCAATAAGGATAACGTATATGCCTGTCCCAACCCTTTCCTAATACTTACTTTCCTATGTTCCTGCTTTAACTCTATTATCGGTGTTTGTTTTCTGAATCAGCTATGAACTATCTGCGTATCCCTATAATTAATTCCTATCTTTTTGAGTATTTTAAATATCTGGTTCTTATCTTCTAAAATTAATGAAAAAACTGTAATCATACACGCATAATAATATGAAATAACCTCTTACAAACAATCTTTTTAGTACAAAATATTGCATCCGCAACAGCTTTCTCTGACAAACAATATCTTGAATACAAAATTGATGAGAAATAACTTCCCCAGACATATACATTATATACTAAAATATAGAGTCCAGAGTATCTCTTTAAACCTGGAATTATCACTCATTAACAACTTCTTAATATGTACCTAATATGTACAACAATCACTTTTAGAAGTCATATAATTTAATATCCTTAACCTTAAAAACCGTATTAAACGTATCTGAATTCAGTTATGTTCAATTTTTGCCTTGAGTAATGACAAAAGTCTGTGCATAGGTTTGCAAGAAATCCTTAAAATTAAATTAAATTGACTTTTACTCACAACTCTTACTCTAAAACTTAAATTGAAAATGAGTTTTTAGACGTCATTTAAAATATTTAAACAAATTGATTTAAATTTTACGGTTAAATGGTTTTTTGTTGTTTGACTTTAATTTACATGCTTTAACTTTATCAAAACATAATTACCAATCCATGCTCCGTCTACTTTTAAATCGTTTTAAAAAGTAAAAATTTTCATGCAAATTAATCCATTCCACTTATATGTTCATTGATCTTTCATTTTAATTTTCCCATCTTTAAGTAAATTTTAGTTGGTTTCAAATCGTATATCTTCCATTTTAATATATTTAAATAATTATTACTAACAAATATTGTACATTTTATGTATTACTTTAACTATGTACTGTATTGTATTATATAATTACATCAACAGTATGCCGACGTCGAAGTTTCAATCAATACTGATCTCCACTAGGCACAGATTGGTCTTTAAATAAAGCAAGTCCTCTCTGGCATAGCAGATTCGAGGATGTTCGCCCTTGATCGAGTCGCTTTTCATATCTGTCCTGTGGGTTGAAAATCTTTAGGTTTATTGTTTCACTGTCTTATATTACGCTTCAGGCTACTTTTCTCATTTACATATGATATCAACATTCCCATTTATTCGAAAATTTTTATTTCATTGTTTCACTGCCGCTTCGGGCTATTTAATAATTGGACATGTCGTTTACCTATCTCGACATTCCATCATTCTAGAACATGGAGTCAATAAACATGCATTTTTATTAGAAATATGTCTTTTTGATATTAAATTAGAAATGAAATCCTTTCAGAATATTTATTTATGTGAGTTTCCCATTACAATAGAAAATATTCATATTCATTTGAACTAAAATTTTATAGAAAACACGATCCTTTAATTATTAATTAAAAATAAAATTCTTTAATAACATTTACACAAATACGATATTTGAATGGATGAAACTCTTTTTATATACACTTGTTTATGCATAGCCAAACATAAGTAATACTTTTATACAGGGCATTTCATAAATATTTTATAACAAGTAAATATCTAAACAATTTTGTTTTTCAAATTTACAGTCAGGTGTTTCTCATTCATATGATGCCAATATGACCTTACTTTGATTTTAAATACACAGACACCCACACACCCATGCATGCATGCATGTACACACCACATGCACATGCATTTGCATGCACATGCACATACACACACATGCATGCATGCACACACACACACACATGCACACACACACACACAATTAAATGTAATGCAATGATAACAATTTGATTTAAAGTTTACAACCATTTTAAAAAAGGATTTTGTGAAACTACTGTGCTTACCACAGTAACCGATGAACTATTATTAGATCACTATAATAGTTTATTGAGTGCACTTGTTCTGCTTATATACTGTATATATTATAATTCTGTAAAATAATGTGTTCTCAATGTATGCAAAACGTAAATTCATCATTTGAATTATTTCTTATCTTCAAAAACTGGAAGTACTTGTAAAGTTTCAAATGCTTGCAAAAAAATAAAAGGATACAAGATAAAAACTTCGCCGTACAGTATTTTCATTGGTGCACACAAGCTGACGATTATAGTAATTCTTCAAATGGACGTGCTTTTCCATTATAACCCACTTATACATAAAATGTGAAAAAAAACATATGAAAAGACTCTCACAGCCAGTACTCATTAATGCATATGGTGTGGCAAATGCTATTACAGTACTAAGTAAGCGTGGTCCTATTATAAGTTCACTGAAAAGAGGCATAAGTAACGATAGAACTGCAACAGTAAGTAATTGTTAACAGTGTAAACTAAAGTACTTAAATCACTTACCAGAAATAGTCCATGAAATGAATTTATTACAAAACCATAGTCCAGATCCATTACTGATCGTATAATCAACAAAAATTGTATTAATAAAAGCAATGGTTAACATATGTAACTGATAATTATATATCCTTTTAGCTGCTAAATTGGGTACGTTCACAACAAAACAATTCTGGAAAATCAACCATACAATAGCTGTAATTGCTCTAGAAATAAAAATTAATGCTAAATACTGCTTTAGACCACAAAGATTAGCACCTCTGTAATGGTTTTGAAAGATCAGCACCTCTGTAATGCTTTTGATCTAAGTGTTGACATTCTTGCATATAAATATTATACTCTAAAAAAGTTTAAGTCCATTTGGAAAATACGTTTAAAACATAACTTAAATGAATGTTAGCAAAAACAGAACTCTCTCATCAAATATGAACTGATCTCAAATGGCAGAATATAAGTATCATAAGTTATTTAATAATATTTAAAACTACTTACGATGTACTATCAGAAAGTTAACAGACTAGGTCTAATAATATTTTCTGCTTGCCTAGGCCACTAATGGCTTCCAAAGTAGTCCTGCAAATCAATATAAAGCATTCAACATTTCCTCCATTTCTAAAAAGTGTCAAAAAATCATTTTCCTGAAGGCTGCCAAGCACTTCATGTGTTTAGTTCTGAATGTCTTCTATAGTGACCTTTCATGTGGATTTTCACATTCAGGAACAGAGCAGTCACAGGGTGACTGGGGAATATGGAAAGTGTGGGATTACGGCCATGCTCTTTTTGGCCAAAAACTTATTTTCAGTAATGCATGCGTAGGTGCATTGTCATGATGCAACAGCCAGTTTTGGTCTTTCCACAATTAAGGACTTTTCTCTAGTACATTTTCTTTTAGCCAGCTACAACGTCACCATCAAAATCTGAGTTTACTGTAACACCAACGGCACAAACTCACAACAGATAATGCCTTTGATGTTGAAACACATGACAAGCATGGTTTTGATGCACTTCTGACCTGTGGTGCTTTCTTTGGTATCATAAATCGTAAACTTTTCTGCCGTGACAAGTGTTATTTTGTCTCTGTATCATAACCATCAAACCAGCTTTCGTCACCAGTTATGACCCCAGAAATAAAGGTAGCGTCATTTTCAGATGCTTCTTTGAGTTCCTTGCACACACCAAATGACGCTGCTTCTGTTCCACAAACAAAAGCCAAGGGACAAATTTTGCAGCACTATGAGTCATGCTCAAACGTTCTGTTAGAATCTCTTGGTAGCTTTTATAGTTTATGCCAACATGTATAGAAAAATGATGGATTGTTTGACAACAGCCTTCATGAATGACTTCTGAAGTCTTTTCAACATTTTCATGTACTTTACTCGTGGAGGGTTTCCCTCAATGATGATCATCTTTAAGTAAAGTTCTGCCGGCCTTAAAATGAGGGTATCACTCAAAGATCTGTTCTGTTTAGGGAATGCTCTTGGAAAGCTTCCCCGAGCATTGGTAAAGTTTCAGTTGATGATCTACCAAGTTTAAAACAAAACCTGATGCAGGCTCGTTGCTCAAATGTCATAAAATTTGCAAATGAACATAAACACACAATTACAAAACACAACGCATCTTGGCGCACTGGTTCATTGAGAATAACATTCACAGTTGCTTGTGCGCCAGCATGTACAGAAACCTCCATGCCGAGTACAGTCCGAGAACATTCTGATAGTACCTCATATATAAAGATACTCTAATTATAAGACAGTATCGATCTAGCATTTTTCTTACACCAGACATGGAGGTGCTAAACTTAATAATGAGAAAACACTAAAAAATTACACCAGAAACTTACAATTACGTTTAACACACCTAGTGCTGATGACTCAAAATCGCATAAGCTTCATCTAATATTTTGATACATGTCATGAACATGTAGCACTGTAGAGTCGATTTTGGGGCATGTCGATTCTTAAACAATTAAGTCATCGGCATTGAATGTGTTAAAAGATAATATCCTATGTCACCATATTACATCAACAATAGATAAGGTGGTTCAGAATTATGTACCATAATTGCTAGAGCTGATAGAACATTTAAAAATAAGTTCGGCTTTTTATATACTCTCTTTTCCAAAACTGAATAATAAGGGAGGTACAACCCTGTAAAGGGTTGAAATAAAAATAATATTTTTTAAATATTTGCCACACACTTTTGAATAACGGATTCATATTTTCGGTGTATGCATATGGCATATAACTTATTCCATTCCTTATGATTAAGGATTAGTTTTGGATCGTGTGTGTGTGTGTGTGTGTGTGTGTGTGTGTGTGCATGCCTGCACACATGCATGCATTCATGTGAGTGTATGTGTTTTTGTGTGTGTGTGTTTTTGTGTGTGTGTGTGTGTTTTTGTGTGTGTGTGTGTGTGTTATGTGTGCGTATGTGTGTGTGTGAATGTGTGTATGTGGGCACTTGAATGCGCATATGCATGATGCATATGTGCATGTATGTGCACATGCATGTGTGTGCGTGTTTGTGTATTATGGCATTTTTTAATTTACAGTTATTTCAATAATGATTTTAAAGTAATTAAATTTGTTACCATTTATTCCATTACTTACAATTAAGGGATATTTATGGATGTTACAACTTTCAACAGAATCATACGTATAATACTTTAACCTTCAATTAGTCACCAAAATAATTTATTACAGCAAATGTTCGAAATGTCTTCCATTTAGTTGTATACACAATCTCCCGGGTTCGTATCCCGACACGGTCCGCTTGAAAAATGTTAGGCGAGCATTTTTCACAAAAATACACCCTCGTTCGGATGAGAGGTAAAATGGAGGTCCCATGTGTGAGTGTTGTCACGCACGTTAAAGATCCCTACTTTGCTTGGAACAGCAAGGGTTCGGCAAAATTCAAAATTTTCCAGGTAACAAAAACTCGCTTCCTGGCCAGTGTAGTACCTTCGGGTGGAGCATTGGAAAATCACATGTAATGTATACAAAATCTAACGGTTTTATTTAGTAAACACATTATTCCATTCAATGTCAGTGGATTATACTTTTAAATCCTTGCTCGATTTTGTCTCTACTCATTTAATGTATTTGATATCAAATAATGCCATTAATCAGAATCCAATGGATTCAGATTAAGTCCAAGGTAGCCATTTAATTGGTGCATCTGCATTTCGACCAATCCATTCATTACGGAAGTCGCAATGCAATCACCTTCTACAAATTCCAGCATAGTGTGGTTTAGTGCCAACATGCATAAAAAACATTCGCTGTCATATTTTTCTTTTATCCGCTACTAAAAGTACACATGTAACATCAACAGAATTCCTTGTTACGGGTTCGTCTGACACTACGACATCAGGGACAAAAGGGCCGAGATTCTTACGGTGACTAGCTCAAGTCGATGAGGAGAGAGTTTGGTACAAATCGCAGTTTGCATGGTTTGATGGTCCTGAACCGTAATTAGTGGTGATCATCCAAAACAAAAAAAAGAAGGGCCAATTCTAATGATGACAAAATTGGGTGAGCTCCACCAGAAATGTCACTGTGACTATTATTATTAAGGGGACCTTGTCACTGATCGAGAAAACCGTTCGGAACTTGGTAATATGAAGTGGAGAAGCAGAGGTACATGATGTAGAGTGCTATGATTCGCGTCACTTACATGCTGACTTTTAATAGAAATGATATACCTAAACTTCAATCCTTAATTTTATTTGCAACGTATAAATGTAAGAATTACACCAGTTTACAAGGTACTTATAGATGTAAAACAAACGTATGACCTGTACTCTTTCGTCAAAATACAATTATACAATAACTAATCCTTCAACAGAACAATGCAAGGTTTTTATTCCTAAGTTACAAATTCATTATGGCGTTACCAAACTAAATTCCTATATACAACTAAATTATTAAACAGGGTGGGGTTGGATGCACCTGG
The DNA here is from genome assembly GCA_036346225.1 of Platerodrilus igneus. Lineage (NCBI taxonomy): Eukaryota > Metazoa > Arthropoda > Insecta > Coleoptera > Lycidae > Platerodrilus > Platerodrilus igneus. The sequence goes on along the minus strand of JARFIW010001257.1, from coordinate 112,644 downwards.
GCTTTACGCCGGTAAGGTTTTAGAACTTGACAACGCAGAGTGTAAACTATGACATCTTATACCAAGCGTGCTGTATTGGGTGCATGCAAATCCTACTGAACAATTGTGACAACAGACGTATGTCTATTTGAATATGTTTGACACTACCTTTGGCATGATCTTTTATTCCAAGGGTCAGTTATATTATGGGTATAGTACATACAAAAGGATTTTTATCCCATGCATGTTAATCACAAAAAAGGGCTAGTGGATATTATGCGGAGCGTACGTTTCTAACCTTGCTTAAAAAGATTTAAATAGCATTCTAATCAATAAAAGTCCGTGTGAATAATTTGTTGTCCACAATATCTCTTAAGGTTTTAACTTGCTTTGTAAACATGGCATGTAGTCACCAAGCATTTGTTCTGATAAGAATTCCCCAGATCCAATTGTTTTTATAAGTTATTTTCTTAGTCTGCTCACTTCCACATAACCTTTGAGCCAAGCAGAATGGGAGTTGTTGATGTGCAAACACTCACAAGTCAAAAAATGCCCATATGTAGGAAACACCCATAGGTCAAAAAACACTCTTGCATATACAAATACCATCAGATCAATAAAAATACCCTCAGGTCATCAATAAGTTCCAAGAGTCAGTCTGGCGTCAACTAAATCTTATTCCTGCACATGAACGGCAGCAGACGAGCTGAAACCGGATCATAACCAACGCAAGCGTAGCAGTCGGCGACCAATAGTTAAGGGCGAGTCTTTTACTTTTGCTGAATCCTTAACCAGATTTATTTAACAACGTCCCTCTTCACTTAGTCAAATTACTAGCCGTAAAAATCATCACCGTTTCAGTGCATAAGATCTGTTAAAATTTTAAACTCCCTTAATTTTATTAATTTTGCATGACTATATATCAATATTTTTTTGTGAAAGAAACATTTTTCATTAAATTTTGTTGTATTTAAAGCTCTCGCTTACGTGAAACTTAAAACAATTTATGCTTTATATATTAAGATTGTTTAAAAGTGCAGTTTCTTTTTAAATTTGTACACGACTGCCAGATCTGACACCTATTAACGAACATGGCGATTATGTAAATGGATTTTGTTCCAGTTTTTTAAACTAAAAAGTCAGTGATATAATTTATTTGTTAACAATCCCTGCTGTTTGATTCTAAATATTTGTTATGTAATAAGTATTATTACTTGGGTAATTTTTTCTATGTTAAAGAGGTCTAACCAATTATCCAAGAATTTAAGTAACAAAATTAAGAATCACCAACTAAAAAAGGGTTTTCTGTATCTACCCTAAAATAATTTTTTTTTATTAATATTAACTAGATACAGTGGCGTCTAACATAAATTTAAATTGTATTCAATTTAACTAATAAAATTTCAGCCCACACCCATCTCCTAACTCTCACTTGGGGTGATAGCCAAGTGAGCCGTCGTCAAAATGGTTTTTAGTCTTTCCATCTAGTACGTGTAAGAGGCTTTAATTTTCTTCAAAATACATTATTATCGCATCTCACATGCAATAATGGTAATTCAGCCCGCTTCAATTGTTTAAGACTTGTTTCACTAATGCCATGTCAAAGGACATTCTTAACATTGGCAGGGTAACTGTATAATTAGCAGGCATAGTATTTTTATCAACTGCTACAGTGTATCGATAAAAAAAGCAAGAATACCCCAGAGTGCTGAACACAACTTTACCATTACACACAACAAATTCTCTCTTGACGTCTCGCTTTCTGTCAGTTCCCAGCCTCCATAGAAAAAAATTCGAAACTGCATCGCCTAGTAGCCTATACTTGCGGGTCGGTAATTAAGTCATGCTGAAAGGGTCTATCGTAAACTGACAAGTCCTAACCCTACTTTTGCTAAACTACTGTTTTATAATAAATGATCAACAAATGGAACGTTAAATAAAAATAATATCCTGGGGTAAAAATAGATGTTCAATAGCTAATTGAAAAAGAAAACTCACTAAAAGATATACGGCCTAGCTGGAGTGTATCCAGCAGAAGAACTGAGAACGGACTTGAGTATAAAACTAATGGAACTATAAGCATGGATGCCGATACATCTTAATAATGAATAACCGAAAGAAGAATTCCTGGAGAGGACATAGGAACTCGTAGGAAAATATGAAAGAACGCTGTACCAAAATGAATATAGTCCAAAAGGATATCACACAGACAGAATGTATGCTAATTGAACAAAACAAAAAAGGTGTTGCTTATCTGATGCTAACAGGTTGACACCTTGTTGGCTCAAAGCTGCACCTGAAAAAAAAATGCAGCAAAAAAATATATAATGACCAAACACCATTTGTGTTCGAAAACCGACAAGAAAAAGTACCTGATGACTCAGTTTAATACTTAATGACGTTACCTTAAGTTTATCAAAAATATTTACTATCTTTAGACATAACCATTTACAGGAATAAAACTAAATATTAATAAGTAATATAAATATATTGATGTTCTCTTGTCTTTTTAGGTTCAATTAATTTAATAAAACAAGCACTAATATAGAGAGTAACCTCTAGATTTAGATTAATAAAGAAAAATTGAATTTTCAAATTATAATTCACTATGATTCAGGAATGTAAATGAAATAGAATGGGGAGTGGTGACTAGTATACATAAATAAATTAGTTCTTTTTAAAACTTGCAAACAGAAATATTGTAGTTTACAATAAACTGAATTTATATAAAAGTAATAAAAAATGTACACCAATGATACAAGTGAAGTGACCTGGTAACATATCTGATTAGCATTCAAATATTTAAACTAATCCTAGAAAAATACTACCATGCATCCTTGATCTCATGAAACCGGTTCTGGATCTCACATAAAGACAAACAACTGACAAAACGTCAACGGATTACAATGTGTTGTCCACAAAATCATCCATGTCACTGTTACGACATAGTAAGCATAAAATCTAAATTCTTTCACTTACACTTGGCCATAAATCATTAAAAAAAAAGCATAGAACTTAAACCAATACGTTTGGTTTCACTAAACCATGCAAAAGCTAGAGAAAATCTGAACTAAAATGTAGAACGGTTCACAGCCTAATAGTGGCACACTCTTCCGTATGAATTCAGGAATTTCAGAAATTATACCATTAGGTTCCATAATATTTCAAACTTGTATAATTTTGCAAAAGTTAAATAATAATCTAAATTACTACGTAGATTAGAGGCGGTATGAATTGTCATAATGATTTACGAAATGTACAACACAACCTACACCACAATCACATGCACTTGTTTGCATTGATTTACAACCATATTGTATCAATGCCCATTGGTGTGCATTGGATATATCCCATAACCAGTCATTCAGAGTGCTGAAGATCAAAGAGGCCCTGGGCAAGCACCTATTACAAATATCAAAAACGGGCATTTTAAATGCTTCCCTACTCCATCATAAAATTGTTCATATACTAAGAAATAACGAAAAGAGACAAGCACTGTCATCTAGTAACATCATCATCCAATACAAATTCAAACAACCAATATATGAAGCAAAAGGTAAATAAAAGAATGCACTAATCAATCAACAGCTTTTTTAAAGCAAAAATGTGATTCCAATCAAATGCTTCTAAAATAAGCATAATAGATTTAAATCAAATCATAATAAGGGAAAAAAGAAAACGCCACAGTGCAGTGCAATATCTTCTAAAATACCATGTAAAGTATTATCTAGAAAATCGTAATGTATGCTTCCATTTAAAATTACAGGGAAAATGCGATATCCTATAATACAATTTCTTAAAGTTGCTGCTCACATATTATTTTAAAACAATGTTTAAAAAGAGTTTTCATGGTAGCCCTGGGATTTTCCTCAAATGGATATATCTCAAATTAAACATACCTTCCGTTGTACATATGGCAAAGTCCCTAAAAAGAATGCTGTCTAAGAAATTTTGGCCATTTTGCATTTTGTTTTGCAATGGTTCACAAAAGTTAAGTTTGAGTGATATGTCATCTGACAGTAATTTCTGTATTTGTGGATACAGATATGGGGCAACTAGTGTTCAGGCAGAACTCTTAAAGTACTTTGTTAGAAAATGTTCATCCTTAATCCTAACTTACATGTACTTATCATGAGATCATTCATTACCATTTTAGGAATTTATTGTTCAAAACGAGTAATATTTGCTCCTATATGATGACCAGCATCTGTAGTTCTTTTCAGAAGACAATTGATTTCTCTAAGTCGTCGTTTAGTACTTAAAAGCTCTGGCATTGGAGATATTTCTTCTTAGAAACTTTTCTATAATATCGTACAGCCATAGTAGTATTCTCCTAATACCCAAAGTATGTCTGTCAACTCAAAATATGAATACTTTGCCACATTAAGGTAAAATATATGAAACACTACAAAAATGGAATATTCAACAAATTTAGCTTTCAAATATATCACAAATTCTATTTAAACATTTCAAATCTTTTTAGATGTCACTTAGATTTGTTACCTGCAATTCGAGTGAATCAGTAACAAAAGAACGAAATCACAAAATGCTCGCCCTCATTAGAGGATAACAAAGGAAGGAGGGAGAAAGACCAAGAAAATGAATTTCGCACTCAACAAAGTCAGAGATGGGGGGTACTAAAGAACAAAATGACTACACACCATCCAATTAACAATTTTCTTCAAGTCTCTGTACCTGCAAGAATAATTAAACACAAAACGCACATAAAATATAACTCTAATAAATAATTTCTAGGAATTTGAATAATAAAACAAAATTAAATTGTAAGAACAGTATCCTCCACACCTTCTTAAATACTAATCACATAAAGGGTTTGGAAACAAAAGAACTTTGCAACTATACATTCCCTTAAATATTGTTGCATAATTTACAAACTAAGTAGATTTAACGACGTAATCAATAAATTCTGTATTGACACAGCAAGCCATTAATACTAATAATATATACACAGCGACAGAAACCTACATAATTTAAATACTTACTTACTATATTGATGCAGACCAAATTCATTGACTAGAGCAATTGAAACATATATGTACACAAAAAACACACATATTTACAATAGTACATTTAAAGATAAAACCCCAAATTATTAGATAAATGCTGCTCTTAAAATTGCTAGAATGTAGGTAAACTACATACCATTCAACAGTAAAGCAAACAGCTGATGGTCATCACAATACAGTATTCCTTCCCACAGGCTGTGAAGGGTAGCTACAATGATTATCCATCTCGTCCTGACTTGATCTTCATATAATATGGTAGCCAAACAGTATATGCCATAACGATAACGTACATTGCTATGGTATAACGAAGCAAACCTTAGTTCTAAAACTGAAGAATATTGAGTACAAATCCGAGCAGTCACATAAAAAGAGAAAGCACGTTTTTCATAAGAATTTGCAACTGCCCGATTTATCAGAGAAGAACCAACATGACCAAGCACTAAATATTGAGTAAACTCGATTGACCAATGTAATTGTAATGTTCTCCAAAGAAATAATCACGGATATCCCACATATAATACAAATAACATTGAGCAGGTGTTTATTTTGCCAAGATAACATGGCTGCTATACCTAATTACCATTAAACTAGCAACATTCAGGAAATTCCTAATTAGTCAAGATTACATGTCTAGATAAGAAAGCATATAGACAAGCAAACTTGTAAATTTAATAAAGGACGAGCACAGTTGGCTGCCTAACTAAGCAGTTTGAAATTATAGAAGTGTAGCAACCGTTAATTCAAATGAGTAGAAACTGAATGGAGTAAATTTTCAAATACAAAATGGAACGTAACAGATTTAATAGAAAACTTGATATTAAGTGTTGTTGATAAAAGAAACTTCTATTCCTAAGCCTACTTGACTTTTTAAAGGACTTTGTTAGGGTTATATAAAAATGCATGTTTACTTTTACTTTAAATTACTCAAAAAACAATATTTATCGTAATGCAACAAGTATACTTTTTTCTTGCATAAAATAGACGAGTGAACATGTTTTTAAAAAACTTGTTAAAATAATTGTAAATTGAAAAAAAAAGTGATAATTCACACGCACCACCTAAAATTATCCCTTAATCATAAGAGATGAAATAGATGGTAACATTAATTTAATTATCCTAATGCCACATATGCAGCAGAAAAATATGAATCTGTTATTCAAAAGTGTCTGATAAATATTTAAAAAATATGATTTTACTTCACCCCTTTATAGTTTTTATAGTTTATATATTTATTGTAAAGATTAAGTAACTGTAAAATTGTTAAAACAATAAAGAGGCTTCAGCCATAACTTCTTTTTAACCTCAGCATCTACAGTATATACTGCTGAAAGTATTCCCAATGAGACTGAGAAGCGATATATTCATTTATCAATACCTTTGGATATCATTATTAAAGCAGAAATTATTAAAATTGATAACACAGTAGAGCGAGAAATAGTCAAGCCTGTAAAATGTAAACGCTAAAAAAGTTCCAGGAATTATCAATTACTTCAACAACCTTCAGATGAGGAATAAGAATAACTATTTTTTTGAACCTCACCTATATTACAGATTCTTAGGTGAAGTTAAAAAGAATGATAAACCATTTTTGGCATTGAATACTTTGAGTTGGTTCAAGATGGCTGACTGACTAATACTACGTGCCCAATCAGTAATTAAGAGTTAGTTAATTATTAATTCCTACTACAGTGAGTGAACAAAGTATTGTGATCGATTTACTTCAGTGTGTTTTCTAAATGCTTACTGGTTCGTATACTTACTATAAATTAAATGAAACCAAATATTGTAATATACCAAAGACATCCATTTAAATAGCATAATCTGCTGTAAAGCAGCTGCCGTTTATCAGTATCGGCATTGAACATTAATATCGCGTTAGTGTATTCATTTTATAAGTTGTAGGCTAGGATGGATTCACGCCTATATTTCGAAACATTTGAGCGTACATTTCTTAATAAAATGAGCGATTTCGAAAATAAACTGCTTATATCATCTTCTAATAATTCCAAAAACAACAAAGAAGACGGTACATCAATTAGCTTAGAAAGTTTGTGCAAGAAATTTTATAGTTTCAAAAATGATATTATTGATTGCATGTCCACAATGAAAAGTTGCCTCGATGGACTGATCATTGACGTTGGTGAACAAATTGATGCTCTAGATCATAGGTTCCCAACCTTTTCTGAACCACCGCCCCCTCTACTGGAAAAAAAACTTCCAACGCCCCCCTCCTCATCATAGTGCATTATAACGAATATTAAAATATTGTTGCATAGTATCTATCTATATATATATATATATATATATAAAATAAGATGTATCTGTAAACAAACTCTATGAAAATAATAGAGTCTATTGACGAATACAAATCGGGCTGGTAGTTATATAGCCATTAACAAAACATTAGCTTATTACTTCATAGGGGAGGAAACATCCACTGACCGACGGTTTCAGCTTTATTAAGCCTCCTCAGAGTGAAATAGTCTCCAAGAACCCTATGAAGTAATGGTATAATTTTGAAGCAATCTCTGTACTATGGTAAAAGTAAATAAAACCGCCATCAGGTGATAAAACACCAACACTACTAAAGTGTGGAAGTACAGAATTGAACCGAAACTACATAGTAAATCCTATAGATGGCTATACAAGTACGTGTGGCCATTTGAGATTTGCGGAATGTTACAGCAAAATTTATTTGCAAACGTAACAAACCTTCTCGCGGCGACACCCGGGTTCATGCCCCAAGGCAAATCAAATAATAAAAGACAAGTTATTTGCAGTCCGCAATAAGAAATTGTGTAGAACAATATATAAAATAAGATGTATCTGTAAACAAACTCTATGAAAATAATAGAGTCTATTGACGAATACAAATTGGAGACTATTTCACTCTGAGGAGGCTTAATAAAGCCGAAACCGTCGGTCAGTGGATGTTTCCTCCCCTATGAAGTAATAAGCTAATGTTTTGTTAATGGCTATATAACTACCAGCCCGATTTGTATTCGTCAATAGACTCTATTATTTTCATAGAGTTTGTTTACAGATACATCTTATTTTATATATTGTTCTACACAATTTCTTATTGTGACTGCAAATAACTTGTCTTTATATATATATATATATATATATATATATATATATATATATATATACATAGATACTCATATACGAACGTTGCACTTTTGACTGCTATTACAAGCGTTCACTAAAGCGTTGGACAAGGTATATATATTAAAAATCGCAAAAGTAAACCTTAATTAAAACGACTATCAAATGTAGTACAAACTTGTTTATTAAAAACTTAAATATGAATACATAATGAACAGAAAAAGATTAAGAAGAAAAATTAATGAGATAGTTGAGGCTGGTGAAGTTTTAACAATTTGCTAATGTCGGGTTCCAATTTCGTTAACATCAGCCGCAAATCGCCACGTTCAGTAATGTGCAGTCTGTTCCTTTTCTTAGACAATAAATTAGCTACTGCACTGAACCCACGCTCAGCCAAATAAGATGAAGGAAATGCAATTAAAATATCTGTACTCTTGACCACAATCCAGGGTAAAGAACTGGTATTGGTTTTGAAGCCAGAACTCTTGATATCCATTTCTGAATTTTACTTTTAGTTCTTCGTTAGTTGTGAGTTCTACGAGTTCCTCTTCTAAATTTGATGATTCTGCTGTATCTGCATTTGCGAAAGGATCTAAAACCCAACCCGGTATATTCATGTTTAAAATATCCTGGAATCGCTCCACACAATCAACATGAAGAACGTCCAAGTGTTGGCAGTAAGTAAGTAAATCTTCATGTTTTGCAGAGACTGCTGATAATGTGGGAAAGTGGCTGTATTCACCTCTCCCTAGATTTCGTTTGAATAGAAGAAGTTTTCCCACAAAAGCAGCTATGACGTTTTTGTTTTGATTAAATTCAATTCGTCACCTTGCAATTGTAAATTGACTTCATTAAATATTTTAAACAAGTCTGTCAAATAAGCGATGTCATTTTTATGTATAATCAGGTTTTCGCGCAATTTTTCGTTTCTGTTTTCAAGAAAGTCCAGTACTGAATCAAATAGTTGAAAAAAACGGTTCAAACAAGTACCTTTTGAGAGCCAACGAACTTCTGTGTGCAGCAGCAAGCGATTGTAATCTTCATCATTTTCACTACAAAGTTGGCTAAATAATCTGTCATGCAATGAATTGCTTCTAATCGTATTTACTGCTCTAATAACGTAATGAAGCGACGAATGCAAACGTTCGTTCAGATTTTTTGCAACCAAGTACTGATGATGAATAATACAATGTATAGCGAGTACATTTGGTACTGCTTGTTTCAAATGAGCTATGAAACCCTTATGACGTCCCGTCATTGCTGGAGCACTATCAGTAGCTGCCGACAAAATATTATGCATAGGTATTTCTTTCTCTCAAAAAAACCTACTCATGGTATTAAATATCGTTTCTCCCTTTGTATCAGTTTCCAAATTTTTGCAAATAATAACTCTTGATAAATTTTTTCGTCTTTTATGAACCGAACGTATGATAACAGCAGTACTTCGTTATTTGGTAGAGTGGATTCATCAAGTTGAATGGAAAAATTGCAAGTTTTTAAGTAATCGCATAATGATATTTCAACGTCTTGAGCCATTTCGTCTATTCTCCTTTGCACTGAGTTATTACTCAGAGGAATTTTTCTGATGACATCTGCCGATGTCTTATGATGAAGAACAGTTTTTATTACCTCTCTGACTGCCGGCAAGATAAGTTCCTGGCCAATGGTATGTGGTTTTCCCGTTTTTGCGATTAACAATGAAATGTTATATGATGCTCGTAGTCCATCATCTTCTTGTTTAGAAGACGACGCAAATAGGTTTGATATAGTTGGCTGTTTCAAATATTTCTTCTGCAGTTCTTGAAAATTTTTTATCAGTATGCATTTTATTTAAATGTTCTTGTAGCCTAGAAGGCTTCATGGCTTCATTTGAGAAAACTTTTTGGCACAGTAAACACATGGGTAATGATGGGTTTACAGGAGAGTGCGTAAATCCATATTTCAAATACAAAAGATTCAGACATTTTGAAATCCAAAACTTGCCACGGTTTAAAATAAATTAACTTTTCAACGAATTTATAGATAATTATAAAATTAATGGTTATAATGACTTATATAACTTATCACTCACGAACATGGATTATTTGCGAAGCACACAAAAATAATAACACATTCCTAGAGCTATCCCTGCCTTTTATACGTTTGATTTCATACAAGCATCAACTTGTATGTTTTATCTTGTTTGCGATGCCGGTGCACTTTGTAAGCAAGTCATATCGCGTCTTTGCTTATCAACTTGCAAAGACTTGTTGCGGACAATATTAAACGGAATTAAGTATTCATAGACCTAATGCTGAATTAAATGTTTTAAAGTATATTTTCTCGATAACAATAACATAGACATTTTAGATAGCTAAATAAACTGTCTATTCATGCCAACTAGGTATTTTCAAAGTATTTTAATATATTTATTTTCTAAAAAGGTAAGTACGTCACGAACGCCCCTTGATCCTCCTAACGCCCCCCTTTTGCCCCTGTACTCGCTACCGCCCCCTTTGAAAGCTACAGCGCCCACTGGGGGGCGGTACCGCCCCCGTTGGGAACCTATGCTCTAGATGCTTACTCACGAAGTAATTGCTTGCTGTGCCACGCTATTAAGGAAGACAACTCCAAAATCGACGTCAATAATATAATACTTAATTTCATAAACACTACGTTAAAGATCAACGATTTTTCGTTGAATAGTATTGATCGGTTTCACCGCCTAGACACACAAAGTAATAATGGTAAAAAACTACGCCCTATTATCGTGAAATTTATGTCTTATCAAATTAGACGTTGTGTATGGGAGAGGAAAAAGTGCCTTAAAGGTATGCCGTATCTCATAACCGAGTCCCTCACTAGACGACGGTTAGCACTCTATAACTCCTGTAAGGAAACTTTTGGTCCTAGGCATACCTGGACTCAAGACGGAAAAATACATGTTTTTCAAGCAGAAAAAAAATTTCTCATCACCACTATCTTAAGGCGGCAGCGCGGGATTCCCGTAAGGCTTCGGACAACACGACTAAGCATTACAATACCCGTAGCCAACAGCACGGATGACAAAAATCTACATAACTAGGTCTTATTACAATTACATCTATATCGTTATGGTTGGGTAATATTATCTGATTAAATAATTTTAATTTTTCTTTTACTTCTTTTTTTTGCATTTTGGATACTAATTATTCATTTATCCTCTATACAGCCTGTTTGTTCGGAGCCTAAATACTATAGGACTCTTACTTCAATTATGTACCCATTAGATTTAAGTTTAGTTATGTATTTAGTTGTGTTTCTATAATTTTGTATGATTCCTTGTGTGAGTTGCGGGCTCTTAATCCGTAAACCCTGTTTTATTCTCTTTTAACTTTTCCTTTTGCAATGGCTGAATACTTTTCAGACCTTTGCAGAATCTATGTTGATACCCCAGATGAGAAACCTGATGTTCTGTCTCTTCTGCCCAGCATTCCATCTGCTTCGACTCGTCTACAACAACCATTATGACGACATTCAAGGGCTTTTCATTGCTGTCATGTGAACTCGGAGTCGTTATTAAGCAAATTCAATAATTTTTCTAATGCCTTTGAATTTAGTGGTGCACATTGCATTGCTATATCCGAAACTTGGCTCAAACCTTCACTCCTAGATAGCCTACTAAATCTGCACAGATATCGTATATTAAGAAATGATAGAACCAAACAATGTGGCGGCAAAGTAGCTTTATATGTAAGGAAGGTCCTATCTGCTAAGTTGATGGCTAGCTCGCAATCTGCATATCATGCTAGGCCCGAATACATGTTTGTTGAGATTTCATTTATGCATAAGAAAATCCTGATTGGTACTATATATCGTCCACCAAATACTGGCTATTTGTCCGACATTGAGGATATTCTATTTCAGTTCATACCAGTATATAGTGATATCATTGTACTAGATTTCAATATAAATATCACTAAGGACACTTATGACGTTCAGTGTTTACGAAATATTATAAATTCGTGCAACTTAAGTTTACTGCCTCTTATGCCAACTCACCATTTAATCACTGTCACTCATGAAATGCATTCACGTATAGACCATATAATTCTGCTAAAGAAAGAAAAAGCAATTCAATTTAGTCAATTCCCCATTCTTGAACTGTCTAAACATGATCTTATACATGTATGTTACTCAGCAAAACTACCAAAATTTATTCCAAAATATAAAACATACAGAGATTTTAAACATATGGATATTAAACAGATTACAAAGGATGCTCATGAAATATCGTGAAGTCAAATTGACCTATTACCTAATGTCAACTGCAAACTACAATCATTTAACTTCTTTGTTACTCACCTCTACAATATTCATGCTCCAATTAAAATGGTTCGGATTACAAGGCCTAAAGCACAGTGGCTAAACGATCAAATACAGGAAATGAGACGTTTAAAAGATGCTGCTGCAGTTGTTTTTTTGGTGAAGTGATAGTGATTGTGATCCCCCCAGAACGTTTAGTGCATATCCACCAGGACTTTAACAGTGCATATTCAACTCCCCTATAAAAGTAGAAAACCAATAGATGTAGGTAGACGACCAGAACTTCAGATTCTGGAGAAATTTATATTGGAGGTAAGAATAAAATTGTGGCGGCTGTACTCGCATGAGCATTGATTTGTGATTTTAAACAGATTTTGAAATAATCTAACAAGCACGTTTTTGTGTAATGGCGCTAGTCGATATAATGCTCATGCGAGTGCACCTGATAATGTATTTGCTTTTGCTAATATATGCACTGTTACATGCTTTTGCTTATTCAGATATTTATTTATATATTTATTATATGTTTATTTATATATTTATATTATATTTATATATATTTTTACACGTATATTTTTGCCTGCATTGTATTGTTTTGTGGCTTGATTTAATTCGTTTGACGTTCTGTCGCCAATTTTTGGTCGCAGTATATATAGAAAAGAAGATTGTATATATAATATGTCAGTTAGGGAATGATAGGGAACGTTAGGGACAAATTTTGAGATAAATACTTAGATCAGGGAGGACAAATTTGTAAATTTATTAAGCAGGCAAAATAGCTGAATTCACTATTAATACATTTGGCAAATGCTTAGAAATTTGAATCCATTTTAAATTAGCTAGCTAGATTTGGATAGTTTTAAGTCGACCCTTCAGGTCGCACTGGTAAGCAGAGCCGGCGTCTGCTATCCGGTATTACGGATCCCTACCCCTCTCATTTTTGCTCGTCTTGTTGATCGGGCACACTCCAAAGTCAACGCTAGGGATACCATTATTTAAACCTTGTTTTTAGTTTTTGTTTCAGTCTGTTAGATTTTTATTTAGGGTAGATTAATTATGAAGTTAGAATAAATTAGAAGCACGTTTATTTTCGCGTTTAAACCCAATGTAGTACCTTCGGGTGGAGCATTGTGGACGTGGCCGCAAGTATAGCGGCCCTTATTCAAATTATAATGCAGTTCAGTTTCAACGACTACCTACGTTGAAAAATCATTCACGTTATAAGTTATTTCGTAATAAAACTAAATAATTAATCCGTAGTTCTATGTTACGGCATTTGTACCCGCTATCGTCAAATTTAAGTTCTGCCAAAACCTGGAAAGAGTTACAAACGTTGGGAGTTGGCAAACATTCCACTCGTTCACCAAATGTGTTAAGTTTAAATGAATTAAACAATCACTTTGTAGCTATAATCTGTGCAGACCCGATTCTTCATTAAATTCTCCTGTATACCCTAAATTTTATTTTCAAACTCTAAATAAGGATACTGTCCATAAAGCGTTTAAGCGCATCAAATCGAGCGCAATAGGGGTCGATGGATTATTTAAATCAATGATTCTATATATACTTCCTAGCCTAATGGAGACCTTTCTGTCTATTGTAAACTGTTCATTCTTAACAAGTACTTTTCCTGAATGCTGGAAACAAGCGCTGATTCGTCCGTTACCTAAGAAGATCAGTCCTTCATCTCCCTCTGACTTTCGCCCAATTAGTATCCTTCCAACCCTCTCTAAATTAATTGAATATATAGCTCTTGATCAACTACTTGACTATTTTTACCTAAATAACCTTTTTGATAAATACCAGTCTGGTTTTCGCAAATTCCATAGTACCTCTACAGCCTTAATTTGTGTAATTGATGATACTAAGCAAGCCATGGATAGAAAACGGCTTACCGTTCTTGTGCAATTAGATTTCAGTTCAGCATTTAATAATGTTAATTCTGCAATATTACTTGCGCTTAAAATGCTATATAATTTTTCCAATAGCTCTCTCGAATAATTTAAATCATACCTTAACGGTCATGAACAACATGTTCTCAATGATGAAGGAGATCAATTTTCTAATTGGGTGAATCTACAGGCAGGAATGCCACAGGGAAGCGTGCTCGGTACTTTTCTGTGTTCCTTGTATATTCAAGATATTAGTAAAGTTCTCAAATTTAGTAAGTACCATTGTTATCCCGACGACATTCAAATATATTGTCACTGTCATCCTAACGATTTACCAAATACATTTATCAACATTAATTCTGATTTTGCTAGAATAAAATCGTGGGCAGACGAAAACCAACTAACAATAAATCCTTTTAAATGTGAAGCAATTGTAATCGGATCTTCCACAATGGTTAGGTAAACTGACCAATCGATACTCCCGCCTCTTCAATTAGGTGGGTCGCTAATCAAACTTTGTCCGGTCGTTAAAAGTCTTGGAGTTGTTATTGACGCGACCCTATTTTAGAAGAGCCACACACTATACATATGTCAAAAAGTTTTTGCTTCACTGCATGGTCTCAATAGAATTAGGCAATTTTTACCAATTAGCTTAAAAATCAAACTGGTCCAGGCCCCAATCTAGTTCATTTTCGACTATGGGGATGTTGTGTATAATAATCTGCCCCAGATTAGTGGGGATCGTTTGCAAAAGGTTCATAATAGCTGCATTCGCTTTATATTTGATACTAAGCACTATGATCACATCTCAACATTTTTTAAGAGATTATCCTGGTTGAAGCTGCATAACCAGAGGAAATTACATCAAGCGATAATGTTGATAAGTTTTTTCGCGGGATTCGTCCAAACTACCTTACTACAAAATTTTCGCCTTTATCTAACGGCCACTACAACATCAGAGATGATAACCTGTGAAAATTCCTCATCATCGAATTGAAATGTATCATTCCTCTTTTGTGGTTTCCAGTTCTTCACTGTGGAACTCGATTCCTGCCATTATAAGAAATTCTACCACAATCTCTAAGTTCCGACAAACGTATCGGGAATATCTACTATCGCAACAGTAGTTACATTTAGAATGCATGGGTTCTGAGATTACGTGCCTGTTGTGTGACTGAGTGTTTTTGTTGTGTATGTATGAGCATGGGTGCGAGTGAGCATACGAGCGTGTGTGTATGTGTATGGCAAAGGTATATTTATTTATTTATTTAAACACTGTAAAACGCTTATTTTTATTTTATTTTTTCTTTTTTTTATTTAGTTATTTTTCTCCATGTCGAATGGACCTGCACCTTGCCGAAGTTCTAGATTACTAGAACAGGTGAAATGGCTTGCGTGTTCTAATGAGCTAAAGAGCCAAACTACAGGTCCAACCATAGTAGTAGGGTCGTTAGTGAGGAACCAGACTAAGACAGGTCCCCGAAAGAGGGCAGCGGCTCTTTCGGTACTTAGATTGGCAGAGACCATAGGGGTCGGTATGGCAGTCTAAGACACACTACCGCGATGTGGAAGGCAACGGGAAACCACCACATTACCTCCCAAGTACACAGCGTACTTAAATTATAATAAAATGATGGCATTCTCTGGGGTAAAAGATTCCGGAGTTAAAATAGTCCCCCATTCGGGTCTCCGGGAGGAGACTACTTCGGAGGATGCGATCGGAAAGTTAAGAATAAGAGTCGGGAACATTTTGCGAGTCGGAGCGTGGAATGTTAGAACTATGAAGCAAGTGGGTAAGCTAGAGAACCTAAAATCGAAATGAATAGGTTATCATTAGACATAGTAGGGATCAGCGAAGTTCGGTGGCCAGAGGCGGGGATTTTGGAGTGGAGACTTCAGGGTAATTCATACAGGAGCCGAGGAAGGAAATTTGGGTGTGGGGATAGTTATGCGGAAAAAGATAGGATACTGTGTAGAAAATTACTTACAAAAGAATGAAAGAGTACTCATGGTTAGATTAGAATCTAAACCGGTAAACACAGTAATAATACAAGTATACATGCCCACCTCTAGCTACAGTGACGAAGAGGTAGAAGCGATCTACAAAGATATCAAAGACATATTAAGACACGTAAAAGGACATGAAAATTTAATAATTACGGGGGATTTTAATGCAGTGGTAGGTGAGGGTAGGGAAGGAGCGATAGTAGGTTTATTTGGTTTAGGCACTAGAAACGACAGAGGAAATAGGCTGGTAGAATTTTGCGACAAGAACAATTTAATCATTACAAACACATTATTTCAACATCATGCTAGAAGAGGATATACGTGGAAGATGCCAGGAGATATAGGAAGATATCAAATAGATTACATTCTTGTTAGACAACGGTTTAGGAATCAAGTAAAAGATTGTAGAAGCTACCCAGAAGCAGATATAGACACTGACCACAACATCGTAATTATGAAGGCCGCACTTAAATTTAAAAATTTGAAAAAAAGAAACGGAAAAAGGCACTTGGACCTACAGAAACTAAAAGAGAAAGATATTCAAGAAAGATTCGAAAAAAGGTCAAATGAATTGCTCAAAGATATCAGGAAAATATCTGATACTAAGGAAGTAGAAACAGAATGGAATAACATTAAATCCAGCCTCGACATGGCGGCCAGAGATATTCTGGGGTATACACAAAAAGTAAATAAGAAACCATGGATAACAAAGGATATCCTGAATTTAATAGAAGAAAGACGAAAATACAAAAATAAATCAGACGAAACAGGAAAACAGAGATACAAGACCATAAAATGGGAAATTATTTGAAAATGCAGGAAAGCTAAAGAACAATGGATTGATGAAAAGTGCAAAGAGGTACAAACTAAGATGGAAGTAGGAAAAACAGATGAAGCATACAAACTAATTAGAATCAATTTTAGGGATATAGAAACGTATAGCAAAAATATAAGGGACGCGGGAGGAAATGTCATTATAGAAAATGTAGAGAAAGTGGGTAGATGGCAAGAATATATAGGGAATTTATATGCAGGAGAAGAACTAACTGCATTAGAAAAGGAATCAGACATTGAAAAAGATGACTTGGGATATCCTATACTTAGAGATGAATTTGAAATAGCATTAAAGGGTCTGAAAAATGGTAAGGCGCCGGGTACAGATAAGGTGCAAGCGGAGACTCTAAAAGCAGCTGGTCAAGCAGTAACAGAACGTCTCTTCCAACTTGTAAGCTATATGTATGAGACAGGCGAGATACCCAAAGATTTCAAACATAACGTCATAGTAACTATACTAAAAAAGAAAGGCGCAGATAGATGTGAAAATTTTCGAACAATAAGCTTGACAGCACACGTATCAAAAATATTAACTAGAATTGTACAAAGATGAATGGAAAAACGGGCTGAAGAAATACTAGGAGAAGACCAATTTGGGTTTAGGCAAAACAGGGGAACATGGGAGGCCATCTTAGCTCTGAGGGTGATAATGGAGAAAACAATAGAAAAAGGGGAAAACGTGTATATAGGGTTTGTAGATCTGGAAAAAGCATTTGACAATGTAAAATGGAAACAAATGTTCGAAATACTCAAAAAGATTGGAATGAGTTATAGGGATAGACGGATAGTACATAGCTTATACAAAGAGCAAACAGGAGTAATAGAATTAGAGCAGGAACGTAGAGAAGTAAACATCAGGAAAGGGATGAGACAGGGATGTTCCCTATCCCCACTAATTTTTAACTTGTACATTGAAGAGGCAATGAATACTGTCAAATGCAGGAAGACATTTGGAATTACTATGCAGAGACAAAAAATTGATATGCTTAGATTTGCAGATGATATAGCGGTATTAGCATCTAGCAAGGAAGAGTTAGAAGCTGCTCTCAATGAAATGGAAACGGTTCTAACAGAGAGATACGGTATGAAAATTAACAAAAGTAAAACTAAAGTACTAGTATGCAAAGGAGAAAAAATAAATCAAAAACAAGAATACAAATATGTAACACGAACTTACAAGAGGTTAAGGATTTCTGCTACCTAGGAAGCCAAATAACGCAAGACGGGAAAAGCACAAAAGATATAAAACAAAGATTAGCACAAGGTCATGCTACATTTAACAAGAAAAAGCAACTACTGTGCTCAAAGACCACAAACATAGAAACAAGGAAAAGATTGCTCAAAACATATGTGTGGAGCACAGCACTGTATGGCTGTGAAGCCTGGACAGTGGGAGTAGCGGACAAGAAAAAGGTAGAAGCCTTTGAAATGTGGTGCTACAGACGTATGATGAAGATATCATGGACAGACTAAGTTAAGAACGAAGAGGTTCTAAAAATGGTAGGGGAAGAAAGAAATATGTAGAAAACGGTAAAAAATAGGAGAGATAGGATGATAGGCCACATACTACGGCATGAGGGAATAGTGCGGAATATACTAGAAGCAGAGATAGGAAAAAAGAGAAGAAGAGGTAGACCTAGGTTGGACTACTGCACACAGATAGTAAAAGATGTAGGCTGTAGGAGTTTCATGGAAATGTGTAGGTTAGCTCAGAAGAGAAATCAATGGAGGTACGCATCTAACCAGTCCCAAGATGGATAAATTAATGACGCAGAAAGTAACTGCACTTAAACATGATATTTATTATAAGCAACTACAAGCATTGGAGCGGCAATATTCTCGAATAATAGTAATTGCGTGAAAGCATTTACTGAAAACTATTATTTCGGCAAATGTCTAAGTGTTGGAGGATCTTGGCAGCCACAGGTTGCTTAACCCTCTTCAATAAATCTCAGTGAAAAAGGGCAAAATATTAGAAAACAATAGAAGAAAGATGATATTTATTATAAGCAACTACAAGCATTGGAGGGGCAATATTCTCAAATAATGGTAATTGCCTGAAAGCATTTACTGGAAAACTATTATTTCGGCAAATGTCTAAGTGTTGGGGGATCTTGGCAGCCACAGGTTGCTTAACCCCTTCAATAAATCTCAGTGAAATAGGGCATAATATTAGAAAACAATATAAGGGGAACCGAGCTGTATTGGTGTGTGAGAATTTCAGGGAACTATGTAGGTTAGTTTAGAAAAGAAATAAGTGCAGGTACATGTTCAACCAGTTTTGAGACGGAAAACCCAATGACGAAAAAATAAGCGCAGATAAATCTGATGATTATTATAAACAACTAGTTGTTTGTTGTGAAATATCTGCAACTAATGTTGACTGTGCGAAAAGATATATTGGAAAAAATATTAAATCAGTAAATGTTCAAGTGCTGGGAGAACTTGGCAGCCACAGGCTGCTTACCCCCCTTCGCAACCACTGAATGTCGGAGAAATAGGGTATATAATTGTAAAACAATAGAAGGTGACCGAACTGCATCTAACAAGAAAGAACGGCGCCTATGATGAAAGACAACAAACATAGAACAAAAAGTTGTTGAAAGCGTATGTGTGGAGCACAGCACAGACAGTATGCCTACGAAACACGAGCAGTCTGAAAAGCAAACAGAAGAAAAGTAGCGGCCTTTGAAATGCCGTGCTTCAGATGTTTGAGGATGGACAGACAAAGGTAATAACAAATAGGTTATAGAAACAGTAAGGGAACAAGGATATCTTTGGGAAAAAAATATGAGAAATAGAAGGGCAGAATAAGTTCTAAGGCATTTTTGGGGAATAGTATGGGATATATGACAAACAGAGATAGGAAAAAAGAGGTGGATGTAGACCTAGATCAGATAGTGATAGATGCAGATTGTGCAAATTTCGGGGAAATCTGTAGGTTAGTTAAAAATAGGAAACAATGATGGTACGCGTCTAACCAGTTTCAGGACTGAAGACCCAATGATGATGATGAGTTATTTTTCTGTCAATTTTGAAGTAATTTTTAGTTAGGTGTAAGAATGGACTTCATAGTCCAAATCTCGCTAGAGTTACTTGTGGAGTTAATAGTTATTTGTATAAATGCTATTTAAATAATAAAGATATACAATACAATACAATACAATTTAATTTAGAAAAATTTACTTACAAATTAATGTCCGACGTTAGTGAAAATACCAAACGAAAACCACAATAGATGCAGATTTCAATTTTACCCTTCAACGTCGCTTCTATCAAAAAGGTTACAAGAAACCCATCCCAACATTACTAATCACTTTCAAAAAATATTAAACAATGCATCCTTATGATGTTTGCATACTTTTAAATCATACTGATAAATGTTACACTTCTCTAACTTCAAAATAGGTGACAAGATTAGATTCCTTCTATTACTTGGAAAAAATAATCAACAACCTCAGCAAAATCAGCATAGGCATTTTCAACTCAGATCATCTTCCTGCCAGCATTGAATTGTGTTTCTGAACACCTAAACAATGCTAATTTCGTCAAAAATATAAAGACCATACTAGAGTCAAGGATTAACCTCTATACACAAGCGGAAACAGCTCAAATTAAACATAAAAGAAATTACTATTAAGTTATTTAGGTAATAGCGCAAACTAGAGCCACTGGAATACAACAAAATAATTAAGTATCTTTAGTAGTACCTGAAGAAGAACAATGGAAGATTAGAGTATGCTAGTAACTTACTGAAAGAGATCCACAACTTTGCCAAAAATGTGCTTACAATAAATATTTTTCTTGCAAAATATAGTGATTTTCACAATTTTGACCTACCACCCTATCATATACAAAAGTGAAAAAGGTTTGCAATTTATATACATGCAATTGTGCTATCATAAATAAGATAAAACTTTACTGTAATTTTGTACATATTTGTATTCACAAGTTTCAATAAAAAATAAAAACATACATAAGCATGCCCCAACAAACACACACACACACACATGCACAGCCAAACACACACATATACATGCATGCACCCATGCATGTACCCATATATGCATTCACATGCATCCTCATGCCAATGCCCATGTGAATGCATGCATGCATGTACCCCCCACACACACACATATGCACACACACACACAACACATACATACACACTTGTGCACATGGCCACCCGCGCACCCCACATCTGCAAGTCCCGTCCATCCGCATTCAAGCATGCATCCACATGCATGCACATGTTCATGTGTATGCATGCATACATGCATGTACCCCCTCCCCACACACATGCACACACATACACAAATGCAAGCACATACAACTATGCATGCACGCATGTGCGCCTGCTCGTTCAAGTGTCCGCTGGCCCATGCACCTGCATGCATGCATGCACACTTGCACTCATATGCATTCACACATGGACATGCACATGCAAGACATGCATAGGTGCACACACAAACCGCACACACACACCTTATGCACACACACAGCACAAGCAAACATACACACACTTACATGCGTATAGGGAAGCGCATATACATCCATGCACATACCGTATATACATGCATGATCCCAAGCAACCACCTGTACCTGCATGTACATGTGCACCCCACATACATGTCCATGCCAATGCCCATGTGCATGCATGCAAGCATGTACTCACACACACACACACACATACTTGCACACACACACATACACGCACGCGCGCCCGCCCGCACCCCCCACACATATGCACGCATTCATATATATGCCCATGCCAATGCCTATGTGCATGTATGCATGCACGTACTAGTGCTGGCAATAAAATTCGATTAATCGATTATTCGATTAATCGATTAATCGCAAATCGCGGTTTTTAAAAATTAACAAATCGATTATTCGATTAATCGAATATTCGAATAATCGATTAATCGAATATTTAAATAATCGAATATTCCAATAATCGAATATTCGAATAATCGAATATTCCGACCAATAGGACACACCTATTAAAAATAATGGGTAAATAAAATACAGTTAAAAGAAAAATGGTTTGCTTTTATTTCTATTAAGAGGCAAGTCCTTACAGAACGAAAGCTCTAGTAAAATTAAAAATATAACAGTACAAACATGTTGTAAAAGATTTATCCTAAAAGGAGCAACGTCCGTTTTATAATACAAAAGAAGATCCTCGATTCCACTTTAAACTAAACCTTCCAAGAACTAATAAAACTGTACACAAAATTACAAACGATATATTTTTGTCAAATAAATTAGAAATACATCCACCAACACCTATAATCACTGTTATTTGATTAACTGACTTGAATCAATTGGAAGAATAATTTTTTATTGTGTTAATTGACTAACATGATCCGTGATGTATATATAATTCAGTTTGATTACCTAATAGATTAAAATCAACTACCTACGTGAGTGTACAATAAAATAGTAAGGAAACGCCTGTATTAATAGCTGTTCGATTTCTGACTACCTGAGTGGGTCCACTATTATAGTTTATAATTTAGTTCTTGCTTATTAAACTGCAAGTTCATAATTTTAAAATTATTTTGTAAGTTTGTTTCTAACTTGAACTTATAATACCTAACTAAATTATAGCCGTATTATTTGTATTACCTATATAGAGCCCAAGTTTTCTTTTTCCTATGTGTGCAAGCTATAACGTGAGGGAAGACAAAAATACAACCACACATAGTACAATTTCAGGACAAGATCTTGCTATGAGATGGAGGAGACTTGAAAATGAAATGAAACACGACTTGATGGATTTTGTAATTGACTACCCCGCACGATAGTGATTTAATCAGACAAACGATTATTGGGTTAGAAATAATTTGTTTGATTAGTTGATTAGTCGATTAAACGCTTAGTCGATTAATAGATTATCTAGACAACCATACGATTGATTGACTAACCGATTAATGAACTAGCCAATTAGTTAACTAAAAAAATTGTTAACAATCGAATAATCGGTTAACCGATTAATCGAATAATCGATTAATCGAATATTCGATTAACCGATTAATCGAATATTCGATTAACCGAATATTAGATAGAAAATCGATTAATCGGTTTAATCGGTTTGCGAATACTGCAAAATTCGATTAATCAAATACAACTTTTTCTAATTTTGCCAGCCCTAGCACGTACCCACACACATATACACACGCATGCACAAACGTGTACTCCCACACGCCGGCCTCGCACCTGCGCCCTCGCATGCACGTACTCCAGCACGCGCGCGTGCACGAAAAATACGCATGCACGTACGCATACACTCGCACACACACAGACACTATACACACCCCACACATGCATACATGCCCACTCGTGCTCGTACAAACGTATGCACATACAATATACACACGTGCATCCATGAATGCATGCATGCACATGCATGCATGCATTTATGTGTCCAATCATGCATGTACTTATGCACGCATACATGCACGCATGTGCGCACACACACACATACACACACACACACACACACAAGTATAAATACTTACTGCAGAAACCTATTGAAATCACTTTGTATCTGAATTATGTATGGAGCTAATCCGAATAAAATCAGTTTTGCTATCCAAGACCAATTAATGTAATTTTGCATCCAAACATATTGAACTATCAATAGCAGATGTAAATAAAGCAATGTTCTTGGTTCGTAAAATGTATAAACCTAAAAATAAACATACTAAGTGACAAATATTGTATTACAATAACAGGAATATACAAACCAATAATTCAACACCAACTGTATAAAAAATTACAAGTAGTAATAATTGATGAAAGGTATAGGTGCATAATATACCATATATAATAAAAACTTTTTTATAATTATGTAATACTGTATACCAAGTAATGACAGGAAACAAAATATATGCATAAAATTCATAATCTAACTCTTGAACTAAAAGATAATTATTTAATTCTTAAAACATAAATAATGTATGTTACCAAATATTATATTAGCTATTAGAACGCAAATTATTCCACAAGTTAATGGTCCATATTGATCAATATAGGGTATATGTAAATTTCTGTACTTTTGACATATGTGGTTATATGTATTAGTTCCTAAATCAGTTATAGAAATAATCACTAGAACTATCCATCCCACATATCCAGTTGTTACAACCATTAATAGAACTGTTTTATAATATGAGTCATAATATTTTAATCCACTCTTACATAGATTAATAAGAGAATAACATATATTAATCTAAAATAAAAAATATTGAATTTGAAAATATGAAAACGAAATTATCTTTATTATATATATTTATATATATTTATTATATATATATATATATATATATATATATATAATTAGAACAACCAATTTAATATATCAGGTATTTCTAAACTAGGTTCTCAATTTAAAATTTCCAAAAATAAAAGCACAAACTTGTTTGTAAGAAAAATTTAAATATTGCCACTGTTGTGTTGTTCAAGAAGAATTAGCTATAGTTTGAGCAATCTAAAATTACTGTCTCTAATATATACCGCCTGGTGTGTTAATTGTACAATAGCAATATTTAAAATTGAACGTTTTTAAATGCAAATGGTAATAATAATAATAATACGCCTTTAGTAAATAACTTGTAATTTCTACTTTCTTGTACATAATAACAGATTGAAAATCGAGAACTCCAAACTAACCAATCATTTTCCTCTAAATAATTGCAATAAAAATCGATAAAATCGATTACCCGCTAATGATGCTGGTAGCCACAACACTTTAATATTTTCATAGCGGTAACAGTACTTCTGCATGACATAATAAATACTAATGATGTACATTGGATTTTAGATTGCTCAAATATATTCTTTTTTGGTATAAACATCATTAGTAAGTGTATTACAAATTTTGCTAGTAAATTTTGATACGGATTATTTTAGTTCTACATTGTTACGTACAACTCGTCGCAACACTAAACTTCAGTCGCAGATTGGAGTGGGGCATATAAGCAAAATAAATTAAGAGACAACGTTTTACTGAGCTGAAATAAAAAGTATTAGTATCAAATAAACATCCTGAGCATTAGTCTGTTTAACAGGAAAGAATACTGAAGAAATAGTGATTAGGTGTTTATTTATTTACATATAATCTTAGTTGAAAATTTCTGAACAACACTTAGCTGAGAAATGTACGCTGTGAATTGTTCAAACATCAAACAATCAACCTTTAACACAAATCTAGTTTGAATCTAAATTAAAAATACTTATTAAGCTCGTCAACAAAACTAAATCTTACCTAAGTAGTAGAATACACCGATTCTGGTGCTGTACCGCTGCCGCTAATCGTTTTTTAATGGGTTTTCTCATTAAAAACCCATTAGCACTAATCGTTTTTTAATGGGTTTTCTCATTAAAAACCTATTAGAACGAATCGTTTTGTAATGGGTTTACTCATTAAAAACCCATTAGCACTAATCGTTTTTAATGGGCTTTTTCACTAAAAACTCGTTAGCACTAATCGTTTTTTAACGGGTTTTCTCATTAAAAACCTATTAGAACGAATCGTTTTGTAATGAGTTTACTCATTAAAAACCCATTAGCACTAATCGTTTTTTAATGGGCTTTTTCACTAAAAACCCGTTAGCACTAATTGTTTTTTAAATGAATTTTCTCATTAAAAACCTATTAGCACTAATCGTTTTAAATGTGTTTTCTCATTAAAAACCCATTAGCACTAGTTTTTTAATGGGTTTTCTCATTAAAAACCCATTAACATTAATCGTCTTTTAATTGGAAAACTCATTAACACTAATCGTTTTATAATGGGAAAACTCATTAACGATGTTATCATTTTTCCTTACGTTACATCTGTCATTACCGCCACCGCCATCTAACCTAGGTTAGACAACCCACAATACACATATAACTTAGATAGTCGTCCAGCAAACACCATGGGGAGGTAACACGTACACGCTGTCCATCACAATAGAAGGGGGAAGGATTCGGAAAGCGGGTAAGTAAGGAAAAGAGCTTAAAAATTATAAAATCTTAAAGCTATTATATGCATAAAACTTAACCTATAAAAACTTAAAACTAGGTGAATCGTCTATTTTTCGATGCCCCCAGACGTACTTATGGACAGTTCCGGGGATAATAAAACGTTTATCTTCAGCCCCGGATAAGCTAATCTTATTTATGAATTTTGTGTATAGCTAATGTTTAGAGCTCCTAATAGATGTATTGTATGCCTGAGAGCACCTATATTATTTTGAGCAATATCCTTAAAACTATTCAGTTATGTTTTTCACTACACTACGGTTAATGCCTTTAGTTTTTCTAATAATGTCTTTTTCACTTATTATACAATACGATTTGGCTCTAGTTCCGACAAACTCTAGAACCAAATCACCGTTCATTTCGTCCTTAAACTTACCCACCACCTTCTTATTAACTAAGGGGATATTATGCTTATTGTCTGGAGGATAATCACTGGTGTCAAAATGGTTTATGTTATTACTAATATCTAAATATGTCTTCTGTTTGTACAATATAAACTAACGAGTCGATGTCTGTATAGAGGAGTTGAATTTGATCATCATACATGTGCCGCATAACATTGTAATGGAAGTCATACATTAAATTTTAAATCTAAAATAGAATATCCTGCATATATAGGTTTATTGTACGTCACTTTCACCCGGTCCATTTGTATGATGACCAAATTCTCGTTAAGCACAGTAGAACTATTACAGTTCGGGCAAGCTATTAAAGTACTCGCGTACAATTTTTTGCCTTCCGTTTCCCACCTAGTCACAAATTTCACATCGACACGTTTGTCTACATTCTTCATGGTTTTGCCGAATATCGTGTTGTTCATCAACTTAAAAAAGTCCTTTTCAAACGCACTTCTTGCTAGTGTTTGTAGTCCTGTGTTTAAGTCAATGTACAGTTTCAACCATGGAGACTGTTCAAATTCCATGACCCGATGAACCGCTGTGAGCCGGAGACCGTTCTTTAAGCACTGCTGGAGGTTATTGTAGTGGATCACATAGTTATTCTTATTTTCCAACGTGGCGAGCAGTTTCGGGTTCTTAGAACCTGCATATGGAGGAGTCTTCGTTTCAGGACAGAAGGGTAAATCGTTATGGGAACTGTGCAGTTCGTCAGGGTACTCGAGATCCACTTCTAATATATACCCCAAGTCGCAAGTCTCAGGCATATTGAGAATCTCCCGCTTGATACGATCAATTTCGGGCTCGCTCATCAACCACCTAAATCCACCAATGGGAAGATGTTGGCTCATAGACCACCCATATAAATTGTTAGCGTCGAGGTACGTCAAGTAGCATGATGGTTCGCTGACATCGTAATCGTCCATGTATTTATTGTTGGCCTTTGCGTACCTTCCGCTGCATTGCGTAAGACTTCCCCTTATGCCACACCTTACGAAGTTGTGCATACTAATGTTGGTTAACAATTCTAATTTCACATTGGTATACTTCAACATTGCGTCCCAACTCAGGCTGGGGGCGGTCAGATACTGGCACGGGTCGAGGTTGTAGGTTTTCATGCAAACGTTTAGGAAATGTTCGAAAAAGTCGGCCAACAACAGGACGTCAGTCTGTAGGTATAAATCGCTGTATTCCCCGAGGGTATCCAACTGGAAAGTTTTCCACACTTTCTGCACGTGCCCGTACTCTGCAAAGGAGATGTCAGTAGATGACAGCTTGTTGTAAAAAGCTTGCTTAGGCGACAACAATCTCTCATTCAACACGGATGCATCCGTACGGGAACGCGCCTTTTTCTTTAACCAGTTTGAATTTTTCTTTTTCGGGGAAATACTTAAACAGTTCCACAAACTGATCAGAATCCAAATTTTTTGCCAGTTTGTCCAAGGATGATGCCATAAACTGCAGCGATGCAATAAATCGGAGTTGAATGGAGCCTGCATCATTCTCCTCCTCATCATCGTCCATATGATCATCGCCATTCAGTTTAACATTTTTTGTAAAAAAGATGTACCTCTCCTTATAATTTGGTATGACGCTAACACTTTTTTGATCGCATCCCAGCTCCTTAATTATGAAGTGAGCATCGTACCAACTAAAATTGTGGAAAATCACTGGGATGAAGTTGGGTACTTTATAATGCAAATTGCAATGGCTATGAGACGTGAAGCAGAATTTACTCGTCAGATGGCAGTGGTCTCGTACCCTTTCTTTTCCCAGTGGTTTTTTGTAAATTCCGCAGTCTGTTACCATATAAAAAAGAAGCTCGTCTAACGGTTCAAGTGGCGCCATAGGAACGTTAGTTTTCAATATACATCCTAACCGGCGAGCCTCCCCCTTCAATTTCTCCATAAAAACCATTGCAGCATCAGACCCTCTGAATATCTCAAACTTCGATAAACTGTTATCATAACTGCATTTAACGTAGTATGCGAAGCTATAAGGGGTATGCTCCTGCACATTATTAGTGAATGAAGTTGAGGTGTCCAAAACAACAGAGTTTATAGGTTTAAGCACCAACTCCAAATCTGCATAAATCGTAAATGGTGTTCGCATCTGTTTATGCATTTTTTAAATTCCACAATGTTTTTGAATGCATTCCGAATTTTTGTAACTGCATGGTTACACTCATGCTCCGAATGCCGTCAAAGTTCCTCTTCCGTCCGGAAGCAAACCAAGCAACCATCACACAACCATTTATGTTTTTGTTCATTCGACATTTGTCTACCAACCAATCTTCCAAGATTTTTTATACAACAATAGTGACTGTTTCCATCATCTTGAATATACAATAAGTTGATATGGTGAGGTTTCTTGTTCTTTGCAAAAAGTAGAGGTCCCACAATCGATTTGCCTTCCACTCCAAAAACGTTAATGCTGACGTCGTTCATCTGCTCAAATCTTGGTATGTCGGACATTTTAACTGAAAATTCAATTCCATGAAAGTTTAGAGCTGTACTGTAGTGCCGGTACTTATTTACTCTTTCAGAATTTTGGACAATGAGGTGTAACGCTGTCATCACCGCCCATGCAAAGCATGCCAGGTCGTCATTTTTGACGTTGATTACTGCCTTAGTAGTGGGGCAAGGCCGGTCCTAATTCAAAACGTATTCAAACGTAATTTCCATATGTAAAATACACGTGCACCGTTTTGAATTAGGATCGGCCTTATATACTTTCAATGTAAAATAGTTGTGAAAACATTTAAATGTAAAATAGTTGTGAAAACATGAATTCTTATATACTTTCAAATGTAAAATACTTGTGGGCACGTTTTGAATTAGGATCGGCTTTATATTACTTTCAATGAAACATACTTCAAAACACACGTATGTTGAAAAATGTAAGTGCAGAGAAAAATGTGTGTAGCTGTTTTGAATTCGGTTTTCTAGCGAGAAGTTACACGTGCACCGTTTTGAATTAGAATCGGCCTTATATACTTTTAATGTAAAATACTTGTGAGCATGTTTTGAAGTCAGACCGGCTTTATATTACTTTCAATGGAACATACATACTTCAAAACACACGTATGTTGAAAAATGTAAGTGCAGAGAAAATGTGTGTAGCTGTTTTGAATTTGGTTTTCTAGCGAGAAGTTATAAAGTATGCCAGATGCAAAATATCGCATTCAAGTCAATTGTGTTTAATTAAAGTGGATTCTGATTTATGTTTTTTATTTATGTTTAGAGGCTGCAAATACACATGGGCCGGTTTCAATTCAAAATGTGTTCACTCTTGTGATATGTTGAAAAGTGGGTTGGCAAAGTACGCAGATGGTGGTAATCTGCTTTATTAGGAGATTGCTCCTAATATTAATTTAATTAGTCGAAGTTTACTGCATATATTTACATACAAACATGTATATAATTGATATTCAGGGATTTAAATACAAGAAAAACGAGTTTGTGTGCAAAGAAATTGCGGTTTTGGACTTGTTGTTAGGTGATGTTTGGTATCAAATTTTTAAACTGTCAATGCAGTCTAGTTGTTTGAGCCAAGATCATATAAAACATAACGACTGGGTGACAAGGAATATTCATGGTCTTTCTTGGGATGAATCTTAAACGGCTGGAATGGTGTTATCATATATAGCGCTTTATTGGAAGCAAATTATCCGACCCGATGAAGAAGTATTTGTGAAGGGTCTAGAAAAGAAGAAATTGATTGAAACCTATCTAATGCAAAACGTTGTAACTGATATGCTTGCACTAGGTTGTCCTAAGCTATCGGAGTTAAAAATCAACAATCGTTTAAAATATAATATCCATTGTTGTAGACACAGCAATAATAATCTGCAATGCGCAAAACAAAATACCATTTTGTTAAAAGAATGGCTTGATAATAATAAAAAACAATAGAAAAATTTTGTCTGTATTATTTATTTTAATATAATTTTACAATGTTAGCCTTACAAAATTCCTTTTTATTAAAAGAATGGCCTTATAATAATAAAAAACAATAGAAAGATTTTGTCTGTATTATTTCCACTCTTTCTTAAGACTTTTTCTACCAGGTAAATTCCTGGATGTTTAACCTTTTGCAACTCCATTTCATAAAATGCACCTTTGATTTCTTTCTCGTCTTGATCTTCTAATATATATGCTGTAGGATTGGTTACGTTTACCTTTTTAATCTTAAAAATTTAATTTGACCAGTTTAGCGTGTAACCTTTCGTAAATGCTTCCCTGTGTTTACTAATCCTCACACTGTCTTTAATTGAATATTTTGGTATTTTGGTTGCAAGTTTGATGTGGGTAAATGATGATTTAAGAATAGTTTTTTCATTTGATTTATCAACTTTTACAGGTTTGACTCCGATAGTATTATGAACTGTATTGTTGTATTGTTTCACAATATCGCTTAAATTTTTTATCCAATTGTAAGAACCTTTCAGGTTAAACAAGCGCCACATTTTTCCCTTTAAAGTTCTAATTACACGTTCCACAATGCATGCTTTCTTTGTAGAAAAAACACCATATGTCTGCATTAAGGATTGAAAGTTTTTGTTATAATATTCTTTACCAAAGTCAGACTGCAAATTTCTTGGTGGATTTTTAAATTTATTTAAAATTGTTTTCATTGCAGCAGTAACATCAATACCCGTTTTACTTTTAAGTGGTACAGCCCATACGTATTTGGAGAAACAATCAATAACTACTAAAATGTATTTAAATCCTTTGTTTGTTTGCGAATATGGTAGCATTTCAATCAAATCGGTCTGAAGAAGGTCATTTAAACCTTTTACTATCTCTTTGCGTCTCTTGAAATTTATTCTTGCTGGTTTATGAAGTTCATTTACTATATCCTCTTTCACAGTTCATTAAACCTTTTACTATCTCTTTGCGTCTCTTGAAATTTATTCTTGCTGGTTTATGAAGTTCATTTACTATATCCTTTTCACTTTGTTGGATTTAATATTTTTTAATCTGATTTTAAATCAATTAAAACCTTTTAAATACTCCTTATGTTTTTGAAATTTTATTTCTTTTAATCTTTTGGATCTAAACCCTTAGTTTTAAAATTATCTTTATTAACGTTTTCCTAACCTGGATCTTTTAAATAATAAAACTTAAGTTGACATTTATGAATATTGATGTTTGAAATATTTGGTACTTTGATTATAAGCAAAAATTTTAAGTTTAAATAATAATTGCTTTAATTGTGTTCGCTGGGACCAATATTTTTAAGTTTAATAAGTAAATCAGCTTTAATTTTTTATAAAAATTACATGGACACTTTGAATTGAAAACATTTTTAACATGTTTCTATTTATACAATTTAGAGGATGGTTATTAAAGTAGTGCTATTATTAAAGGCTTAAGTAGTCATTTTATATATTTATTTTGAAGGAAATCATTATGATTTGGCTACCTCTTTGGTAGATTTTAACATTGTTCTGAGGTAACCTTATGGTGGGTTTACACTTGTCAGATACCAATGTTGTTCTATGAAGGTTGTATATGGATCTGAGGCGACCCTATGGCGGGTTTACACTTGTCAGATACCAATACTGTTTAACGGATTGTATATGGTTGTGAGGTAACCTTATTGCGGGTATACACTTGTCAGATACCAATGCTGTTTTACGGTTGTTAATATGTTCATCATCATCATCATCGGATCTTCATCTCAAAAACTGGTTGGACACGTACCTGCACTTATTTATATTCTAAGTTGCTTCTTCTATTGTTTTCTAATTTTTTTTTATTTTATTTCACCTAAATTATAAGGTGAAATAAAACATAAAATTAGAAAACAATAGAAGGAAGCTAACTTAGAATAGAATAAAATGCAGGTCAGTGTCCAACCAGTTTTGAGATGAAGATCCAATGATGATGATGATGAAACATATTAACAACCCTGTAAAACAGCATTGGTATCTGACAAGTGTATACCCGCAATAAGGTTACCTCACAACCATTACAATCTCCGTTAAACAGTATTGGTATCTGACAAGTGTAAACCCGCCATAGGGTCGCCTCAGATCCATATACAACCTTCATAGAACAACATTGGTATCTGACAAGTAAACCCACCATAAGGTTACCTCAGAACAATGTTAAAATCTACCAAAGAGGTAGCCTAAATCATAATGATTTCCTTCAAAATAAATAT
The DNA here is from genome assembly GCA_036346225.1 of Platerodrilus igneus. Taxonomy (NCBI): domain Eukaryota; kingdom Metazoa; phylum Arthropoda; class Insecta; order Coleoptera; family Lycidae; genus Platerodrilus; species Platerodrilus igneus. Next base: position 79,914 of record JARFIW010001257.1, on the reverse strand, counting down.
AAAAATGACTACTTAAGCCTTTAATAATGCAATTGCACACTTTTAATAACCATCCTCTAAATTGTATAAATAGAAACATGTTAAAAATGTTTTCCATATTGAATTTATACAAAATTAATCGCTGATTGTACACGTGTAAACTATTACTATAAGTCTTATCTTCAATTTGTTTATAAAATTTCAATGTCTTGCGGGTATACTTTAATATTCTCAATGACTGCTTCAACTCATAATGGAAATTCATAATTTATGTTTAATGTTGAAAATAAGGAATGTCTTGATCACCATCGAGGAATGTACTAGAGTAAAACGTTGCTACTACCGTGTAATTGTAGCAGTATGTAACTTGTACTTCAATCAAGAGTTTCAAGAACCTTCATTTTGATTTTCATATTCCTGTTCACTATATATCTATTTTACGGTTATTTAAGTGCCTTCCAAATTTGTCAATTGTCATATTCATATAATCACTTTCGCCTCACGCAATTCTTCAATTTGTATACGAATTTAATTTCGTTGCCGTGACCTGTGTGTCCAAGACATGTTCTGATAGATGAAACTAAAAGCCGTAATCTATCAACAAGTTCATTGGGATCATTCCAATATAAATAATCTATAGCGTTATTTGATACTTCCATTGTCATACCGTCTCCAAGACGCTTTCTATAGGGTAATGTTCTAGGTCTACGGGTGTTTGGGAAGTATGTTTAATGTAGATATTATATTTTGTATTTATATGAATTATTACCCTGAATTTGTTCTGTTTCAGAATAATATCTTCTATTAGCATTTGTTCTTTTCACAATATCAAGGTACGACTTTAGATCTTGCGATCTGTACCCGACAGGATATTTGTTAAACAGTAGTTCGTATAATCCAGGAGTACCTTTATATTTCAAATCATTTATTAGAACATTTTCATCATCCAACACGAAATTCGAATTGCCTATCATAAAACCATTTGAATCAGGGTTAAACCTAATACCATATTTATGATCAAATTCGTTCTTAACATCTTTAAAAATATTGTAAATATATTCTCGAGGTAGCGGATGTAGCTGTTCGAGATAATGTGTCATACCAGGTGAATCGGCAAAGCTTTGTATATATTCCTGGGCTTCTTGTGCATTTCGATTAACTTCTGCTTCGTATTCAATCTCAACATCATCATCATCATCTTCCTCTATGGCATCATTTTTTATATTCGGTATATGCTGAGCAATAACGGGCGAATCAATATAGTCAACGTTCCTTTCTAGCAATTTAGGTTTAATTTTTTTTACACTGCTATGAGGCAGTTCTTCTTCTTCTTTAAATTTTTCTTTCTTTACCACACTTTCCCCATCCAGTTTATTAGCAATAGGTTCTAATCGCGATGTTATGGGTAAGATTGATTCCACTTGGACGACTTCATTATCTTTTAACCGGCGCAATTAGTTTTTTACAGTGTTTCTTTTCTTAATTAAAATTCTTTTAAGTTTTATCGCCTCCTTGTTCATTGCGTAAAAAGGTTATTGTAAAAAAAAATTCTTCGATACTAACGATACTTGCGTCTCTCAAGGTTTAAATATGTATGAAGTGATAAAAACTTATTCGGTACCTTCCTTGACCTGGATCACTATCTTTGTCTACAACTAAGAAACCGTATTTGTCTTGCCAACAAGCAGCACATATTTCACGGAATTTATCATACTTCATGTCAGTATTGACGTGATCGTCATATATGTGTTTTAAGTTTAAATCATCTTGTTTAAATAAAACTAAAAGATTAGCATTATCACGTAGTAAGTGCTTAGGTATACGAGGATAACTTTGACAAAAGTAAAAATTATCTACTTGTTTATGACACCCCATACTAAAGTATTCCCTAATGATACCTTGTTTATCGCAAGCTACATCATCAAAAACAAATATAGAATTATTTCGAGCATCAGATGGTGATATAATATTATCAGAACTGGAAAATGTATAATATTTGATCCCTTTTATTGATCGCAGTAGACTTTCAAGGTATTGATACTTTGGTTGATAAAGTGATTTAGAATAAACATATACGTTTTCAAACTTTAAACCATTAGGATGTTCTATCAACCCAATCATAACGTTGTTTTTACCGCAATTTGATGGACCAACAACTAGACATCGAATAGATGAAGGCAGAAGAACGCTAGGTTTTTTCTTTTTAGCTAAGGATTGCACGCCAATGTCATTATTGTTTATGGTTAAAGGTGTTGATTGTTTCACAACACGCATGTTTGCAAGTACTAAATTCGATTGTAAAAAAAGTGGAATTATATATAAAGAATCATTAATTCACAATATTTTATTTATTTACTGCACAGCTTGAGAGGACAGTTGTCCGCTAATGATTACATATAATAATTCTAAAACTACTGGAAACGGACTGTTAAATACTGTAATTAACAATTTACCATTTGAAGCGCATATTCCGGGTTACAAATTTTGCGGTCCGGGTACAAAACTAATCAAACCGTTAGCCGGGGAGACAAAGGAATAAACAAGTTAGACGAGGCTTGTAAGGAGCACGATATTGCATACTCCAAAGAAAAGGATCTATCTAAACGCCATCAAGCAGATTCGAAGTTAGCTCAGTTAGCTACAGAAAGACTAAATTCTGATGACTCGTCTTTAGGAGAAAAAGTAGCAGCATTTGGAGTAGCTACCGCAATGAAAGCTAAAGTAAAACTTGGTATGGGTGCCTGTGCATCACTGAGAACAAAAAATATCAATAAAATAAGAAAACTGATAAAGAAACGTAAAATAAGAAGTTCGCTAGGTATTAAAAGTATTATCAAACAAGCACGTACAGCTTTAAAAAAGGCTAAAGGATCTAATATTATGGATGCAATCAACATAGCAATTAAGACCGCCAATACAGCAAAACAAAAGAAGCATATTAAATCAGCTCGTATTATATCAATTCCTAAAACAGGAGGTTTTCTACCACTAATACCAATTTTTGCAGGCCTAAGCGCCCTTGGTACTCTTACTGGAGGTGCAGCTGCTGTTGCAAAAGCAGTTTCAGATACTAAAATAGCTAAGAAACAACTAGCGAAAAAACAACGTCATAACAAGGCAATGGAGGACATTGCAGTCGGAAACGGCATGTACATCAAACCTTATAAAAAAGGTTTTGGTCTTTTTTTAGCCCCTGCAAAACCTCAAAGGAACGCAACTTGATTTTACCTAATCGAGCACTAAGCAATGTAGAATTAATAGAGTTTGTTAAGCAATTAAAAGTACCATATTTCCGTGGAGTGTTCATGAGAAACAATCTTCCCAAGAAAGTTAATTTAAAAAAATGCGGTATAATTAATTTGGATGGAATAGAAGGTTTAGGCACGCATTGGACCTCTTATAAAAAGTACGTTATTAGCGCTATTTACTATGACAGCTACGGAAACCTGCAACCGCCAACAGAGTTGATAAGTTATTTGAATAGCGGGGGTAAATGTAAAATTCTTTATAACATTAACCAAGAACAATCGTACGGTACTGTGTTTTGCGGTCATTTATGCTTACAATTTCTAAGTAGTACATAGAACTGCGTATGAAGTTATCATGTCGTACACTTTTACTCTAACGGGAAACACTTCAGTTTTAACAAGCAACTTTAATCCGCCTATTAACTTGGATAATGATTCGGAGTACGTATTAGGATTAACAAATTTTGAGTCTTATAACACAATTCCAAACATAGAAAAAGGAATAAATAATAAATTTTATTATGAATCTAACGGAGAATTCATAGAAATACCTAAAGGTGCTTATGAGATTAGAGAAATTAATAAATATCTCAAAAAGCTTTAGGTGATAAAAGATGGCGTGGTCGTATGGAACAATCACGAAGTGCTAGAAAGACGCCAGTGTATATAGAAATTACAGCTGACAAAAATACACTTAAATGTAGTATTAAATGTAGTCTAGATGTGGATTTTACCAAAAAGGATTCAATTGGTTCTCTACTTGGTTTCAATCCGCAAAAATTGCTAGCATATGTCACGCATCAAGCAGACTACGCAATCAACATTTGTAAAGTGAATGCAGTTTTAATCGATTGTAATATTGCAAGTGGATCCTATTTAAATAGTAAACCAGCCCATGTAATACACGAATTTTTTCCTCAAGTACCTGCAGGTTTTAAAATTGTCGAGTGCCCACCTACGATTATATATCTACCAATCAAGTCACGTATAATAAATGAAATAATAGTTAAAGTGTTAGATCAAGATGGAAATTTAGTTAATTTCAGAGAAGAACTGCTAACTGTAAGGTTGCATTTAAAAAAATCTGCAATAGCCATGGGTATTAAGTATAATGCACGCAACATGTCAAGAATTGCTATAAATGCTGGTAATTTCAAAGCAATCGACACTCGATTGATTGTTTCAAGACCGCTAACAACACAAAACCGGCAGTTTCTACAATCGTTAGGACTGCATTTATTTAATTAAAAAGTAGAATGAATAGTGAAATACTGAACGTGTGTGAAAAAGTTTACTTCGACATTGCAATTGTTAATATTGAAAAACATACTCATCAACCTTATGCTAACACATCTTTAAACAATAATGATGAAATTCGAATCCCTATACAACAACAAGATGTATACACCTTACCATCGAAGCCATGCTGTACATAGAAGACAAATTAATTAGAACAGATGGAACGCTGTCTCAGACAGCAAAGTTTGTAAATAATGGGATTTTGCTGCTTTTTGATGAAATTAGATATGAGATTGGTGGTGTCATTGTAGATCGTGTTCGGAATCCTGGATTAACGTCTATAATGAAGGGATATGTTTCATATAATAGCAATCAAAGTAAACATTTACAAAACTCTGGGTGGTTTCCTATGGATGATCCGCAAATAGTTGATGCCGATGAGAATTTTAATATTGCAATAAACCTTTCAATGGTTCTCGGATTATGCAAAGATTTTAAAAAAATTATTTTAAACCTCCGTCATGAGTTAGTTTTACTACGTTCTAGAATGATACTAATGCTATAATTAATCCTACACCCGATGAAGAAATAAAAGTTGTTTTAAACAAAGTTTTATGGAAAATGCCGCATGTAGCCGTTGATGATACGCAACGAATTAATTTAATAGAATGCGTTGCACAAAATCAGGATTTGCATATTCCGTTTAGAGGATGGGAGTTGCATGAATATCAACTTCTACAAGAAACGAAACGTCATACATGGAACATTAAAACAACAACACAATTAGAAAAACCAAGATTTGTGATTGTTGGTTTCCAAACCAACCGAAAAAATAGATACATGAGCAACTACAGTCGTTTTGATCATTGCTATTTAACCAACATGAAACTCTATTTAAATTCAGAAATTTTCCCGTACGATAACTTAAATTTGAAGTTCGAGAATAAACAGACTGCGTTGTTATATGAGATGTATGCTCAGTTTCAGCAATCATACTACGAAAAGGAAAATGAACCACTTTTTAATCCTGAAGATTTACGAAGTATTGCACCATTAGTAGTCATAGATTGTTCTAGACAAAACGAAGCATTAAAATCTGGTACTGTCGATATTAGATTAGAATTTGAAACTAGCAGAAACGTTTTGCCAAATACATATTGTCATTGCCTTATACTTCATGATAAGATAGTCAAATACAATCCACTCTCAAACAGCATAAGAATATTAAAATTACTTTATTATTATTATTACTGTACCTTTACAAATTATGAAAAAACAATAAATCATTTAGCAATCACAGTTTATTTATTAATATTTTACATGTTTTTACAATATCTTTTACATGTTTGAATTATTAAGTGATTTAGTAAACAGCCATAAACATTGACAATTTTAAATAAAAGTTTTGTTATACATTTCTCAAATAAACTAACTGGTATGTTATTAACAAACTGGATTTTTTTTAAACAGAACGGTTATTACTACTATTTTTTCTCTACAATACATTTATACTAATATAGTTCAACTCGGGTAGATTGAAAGGTATCCTATTTTTAGATACATCCAAAACGAAAAACGGCGTACTTGTGCAGGTATAAACATAACACTGAAGTTTTTATAAATAAAAAATATTATATGTTAATCGAGATAAAATAAATTGCATTCTTTATTTGAGCCAGTGGTTGAAGCTTTACAAGTCATTTCTGAGTGTATAGTTATACCCCCAAGGTTTAGTATCAGCGGTTGAGGTACTAAGAATTCTTTTATCATCACTTGGATTAAGAACAATTTTGTTTTGTTTCATAGTAAAGACATCATGTATGACTGATCTAATTAAACATTGCTGTTTCTGTACAGTCTGTTTATAAAACAAAGCATGCTTATAATCATCAAAAGAAATTTGCTTAATACTTGCTAAGGAAGATCCCTTTGACTTTTTTTATTATCCTATCCTGAACTCTGTAAGTGTACATTTTAGATCTAAGCCCTACAAACTCTAGCATGGTGTCATCTAAAAAAATTCTAATTCTCCATATGGAAGATATTCAGACATTGCAGCCACATATAAATTATTAACATCAAAATACATTAATGCAATTGGAATTGTATCGTAATACTGAATCAAAATGTGAATAGCTATAAAGTCCGAAACGGGAACAAACGTTGAACACACTCTTTAAGCAGATCATGATTGTTCATATTTACCTTCGAGTGTAACACTTCACTGTTAACTTTAAAATATCACTACTAACTTCAGTCACTAGCTAAATTACTTTATACATAAATATGTTCTGATGTAAGCAAAATAGCTATAAAATTAGACATTTGCAATTTTTCAGAAAAATAAAGCAAATTCGAAATCTTGCCTGAACAAAGCACGTTCATCAGCAGAAAAATTAATACTGAATTTGAATTTCCAATAACAACAATCTCACATCATTTTTCATTCAGCTGCGTTTACGGAAAAAATATGCTTGCTCGCGCCAAAGCAATTCGCTATGCAAGCATTTCCATATTTACATACTGAAGGCAACTCTGAAAATATTCTGCAGTTTTATCATAATATAATTAAGTCGTGCAATTTTTAATTTATTGGAAGATGGAATTTTAATTTCCAATAACAATCCCACATCATTTTTCATTTAGCTGCGTTTACGGAAAAAATATGCTTGCTCGCGCCAAAGCAATTCGTTATGTAAGCATTTCCATATTTACATACTGAAGGCAACTCTGAAAACACTCTACAGTTTTATCATAATATAATTACGTTGTGCAATTTTTAATTTATTGGAAGAGATGGATTTAATCTCAGTAAATTTTAATAATGATACAATTTTTCCAAAATGTTGCTTCAATTAAAAAATCCCTAAAGATTTGAGTATCCCAGAAAAAATCTGCATCAAACTCATGCGTTTTTTTGTTTAACTAAAAATTTAGGGAAAAAATAACTTTAATTTATACAAAAATATCAATGTGAAATATTTACTTTTCAGTAAAACTGAATGTGATTTTGTATCAAGGTTTATTTTATTATAAAAAATGTTGCCAAGCGTTTTCTTGTTTCATGTCGTCCTGTAAATAGAATATGCAATGTGCAACGCATGACATTTTCCATAAAATTTTGTTAAAGCAATTCATTTCTTCATCGGGTGAAGGATTAATTATAGCACGTAGTAAAACTAACTCATGATGGAGGTTTAAAATAATTTTTTAAAATTCAACAAATGCTACATAATGAAATTTAAATTACACGACGTTATTTCTATGATAAAAACTTTTGGTCTTTTATATGACCTTAATAAATACTTGTTTGAAATGAATGTCAATCGCTTTAAGTGAAAAAATCAGTTAGACAAACCGCTCATTTGGCGCTTTGTGAGTTTATTCACACAGATATATAAAAATATTATAACACCGTACAGTTAGCAATCTCCTCCGATTTACTTTTCAGTAAAACTGAATGTGATTTTGTATCAAGGTTTATTTTATTATAAAAAAAAATGTTGCCAATTCAAACTTTTTCTGCATTGCCCTAAAGGCGGCTCCGTGGCGTAGTGGTATGTGTGTGACTACTACGCCCAAGGTCCTGGGTTCGAATCCCGACACGGTCCGCTTGAAAAATGTTAGGCGAGCATTTTTCACAAAAATACACCCTCGTTCGGATGAGAGGTAAAATGGAGGTCCCGTGTGTGAGTGTTGTCACGCACGTTAAACATCCCTACCTTGCTTGGAACAGCAAGGGTTCGGCAAAATTCCAAATTTTCCAGGTAAAAAAACTCGCTTCCTGGCCAATGTAGTACCTTCGGGTGGAGCATTGGAAAATCAAATGTAATGCATTGCCCTAAGCGAATAAAAAGAAACGTAGTAAAAAATTAACTCATGCCTTAATCGACTAATACAGTAATATTGACGGGTATTGATGTTACTTTCTGCAACGGAAACAATTTTTAACACAGTACTCGCTGTCGTATGTAATTTTTGTAATCAATACTACAAAAATAGGCAATAGTTAGTATCAGTGGTTGAGGTACTAAGTATTCTTTTATCGTCACTTGGATTAAGAACAATTTTGTTTTGTTTAATAGTAAACACATCATGTTTGACTGATCTAATTAAACATTACTGTTTATGTACAGTCTGATATCGATTAAAAAAATGTATAAAAGTCAAGTTCTTTCAGTTGTACTGAAAAAAGTATGCAATTTTTTTTCAGAAAACGATGCAAATTTTTAATTTTTTCTAACAGGTCAGTTTATTATTTAATATAAATACTTCACGTAGATTTTACCAACAGTATAAAAAAAAAGTCTATGATATCGATTAAAAAATGTATAAAAGTCAAGTTCTTTCAGTTGTATTGAAAAAAGTAAATATTTCAAATGATTTCTAGGTAAAATTTATTTTTTTTTGTTTTGCAATTGACAACTTTAATTTTAAAATATGGTATATATGCGTGCACCGTTTCGAAGCCAGACCGGCCTTCCATTAATGCTGACTAAGTGGATTTATTTATTATTCTGCTGATGTTAGCATTGAATTTCTCGCTTTTTATTTTTCTGTGGATGTCAGCATCAAAAAATTTATACATGACTGGCTTTATTAAATTTTCTGTAGATTTCATATTTCTACAATTGCTATTTAGACAATACCTTAGAATTAAATTCTTGCTTACATGGGTTGAATTTTCTGCTGTTCTTGTTGTTTAATATCCTTATATACTCGAGATATGTGTGTGTGTGTAATAATCGTTCCATCTTTATTGCCAAGTTGTAGTTGTGTGTGTTCTATAGAACAAATCAAAAATGAAAACCTTTTTTTTTAAATTGTCCTTGTCAGGAAAGAATAATGATAGTGATTGGGTTAAAATTATTGAGTAGTTTATAGTCAATCCAAATTAAGTACTGGAGAAAAAAATCGTTGACGCCGTGAGCAGATCCACCAATTGCAACGTACGACCTGATGGCACCAATACAGAGTATGTATTCGTTAGCTTAATATATAGATTTAATTTTCTTAATGCATTTACTTGATCTAATATTCATTTGAATCTTTTTTTTAGTGAACACGAAGAAGAAGAACAATCAGAAACGACCGCGCATCAAAGATGAAGAAGACAGCCCTCATAGAACTGATAATGCAATATTTTTTACCGTTCAGAGTTGGAGTGAGTTAGAACTGTTCTTTATATTTGGGAACTTAAGTGAATTATAGTATGTTTATTCTAGAGTACATAACATTATATATATATATATATATATATATTTTATAAATTACAATAAAGAAAAATACATTGTGTTTCATTTAACATTACTCCCGATTTAATAACTACGTAATCTCAGTTTACAGAACGGTGTAAAACAATTTTTGACTTTTAATCTGAGTGCATATTTCGAATAGATGCTCTCATTTTTTGCGATTAAAGTTAGAAATGCATTTCAAATAGATGCTTTCATATTTTTTTGTAATTGAAATTAGAAATGCATGTGATCTAAAATTGCAGAGTGGCCTTCAGTATGTAACTATGGAAATGCAAATGCTGAAGAAGCATTAAACTAGACTGTTCTTGTTGTTTAATATCTTTATATATACTCAAGATATGTGTGTGATAATCGCTCAATCTTTATTGTCAAGTTGTAGTTGTGTTCTATAGAACAAATCAAAAATGAAAACTTTTTTTTTAAATTGCCCTTGTCAGGAAAGAATAATGATAGTGGTTAGGTTAAAATTATTGAGTAGTTTATAGTCAATCCAAATAAAGTGCTGGAAAAAAAATTGTTTACTCCGTGAGCAGATCCACCAATTGCAACGTTAGCATATATTTCAAAAGATTTATTTCTAGTTTTTTTTTAAGTTGGAGCAATTCATAAATTTTCTCGTTTATATATTTCTTGCAGATAAACTGAGTTCGCGATATAATAACTACGACTTGTTTATTCTTTAAAAGCGAGAATGAGAAAATTGATGCAGTCAGTCTGTCTATCTGTCTTTAGCAAATTTTTCGAGATATCTGTACAATTTGTTAAATGTTGTAAAACCAGTGAAGAGCTATTGCGTTGATCAATTATAATTGCTTTCAGGGTTGAGAGTCCCATTCGTGCTGTCTGAGTTTAATTGTTTTTTTTTCTGCAGACATCAGCATTAAAGATTTCTTACTGACTACAATAATAATACAGACACAATCTTTTCTATTGTTTTTTTATTATTATCAAACCATTCTTTTAATAACAAAGTATTTTGTTTTGCACATTTCAGACTATTATTGCCGTGCCTATAACATTTTGCGATAGATAGGTTTCCATCCATTTCTTCTTTTCTAGACCCTTCACACATACTTCTTCACCGGGTCGGATAATTTGCTTCGGCTAACATTGTAAAATTATATTAAAATAAATAATACAGACGAAATCTTTCTATTGTTTTTTATTATTATCAAGTCATTCTTTTAATAAAAAGGTATTTTGTTTTGCGCATTGCAGATTATCATTGCTGTGTCTACAACAATGGATGTTATATTTTAAACGATTGTTGATTTTTAACTCCGATAACTTAGGACAACCTAGTGCAAGCATATCAGTTACAACGTTTTGCTTTAGATAGGTTTCAATCAATTTCTTCTTTTCTAGACCCTTCACAAATACTTCTTCACCGGGTCGGATAATTTGCTTCAAATAAAGTGCTATATATGATAACACCATTCCAGCCGTTTAAGATTCATCCCAAGAAAGACCATGAATATTCCTTGTCACCCAGTCGTTATGTTTTATATGATCTTGGCTCAAACAACTAGACTGCATTGACAGTTTAAAAATTTGATGCCAAACATCACCTAACAACAAGTCCAAAACCGCAATTTCTTTGCACACAAACTCGTTTTCTTGTATTTAAATCCCTGAATATCAATTATATACATCTTTGTATGTAAATATATGCAGTAAACTTCGACTAATTAAATTAATATTAGGAGCAATCTCCTTATATAGCAGATTACCACCATCTGCGTACTTTGCCAACCCACTTTTCAACATATCACAAGAGTGAACACATTTTGAATTGAAACCGGCCCATGTGTATTTGCAGCCTCTAAACATAAATAAAAAACATAAATCAGAATCCACTTTAATTAAACACAATTGACTTGAATGCGATATTTTGCATCTGGCATACTTTATAACTTCGCTAGAAAACCAAATTCAAAACATTTACACACATTTTCTCTGCACTTACATTTTTCAACATACGTGTGTTTTGAAGTATGTATGTTCCATTGAAAGTAATATAAAGCCGGTCTGACTTCAAAACATGCTCACAAGTATTTTACATTAAAAGTACTAGGTTATCATAAAGTAAGGGATATATTTTAAATCATTACAACTTTTTAATAAATTAAGTTAGTAACATAAAATAAACGAAATCTAGTTGCTTAATGAATGGGATTTTACCGTATCTAAAAGAAACAAAAGCGTTGTCATAACAATTGTTGACACTAGTGTCAAAACGAAATTATTCAATTTGAAGTTTTATTTTGAAATTAAAACTCAAGTAAACGTTGAGTTCAAACGACTCAAGTGTAATAACATGGATTTACAAACAAGAATTGGTTTAGTTCAGTGCTATTATGAATCCGACAGAAATTACACCGCTGGATTACGAAGATTTCGCACGAGAATGGGTTTGAGAGTGGGACCCTGTCATATGAAAGCGTACCGCAATTTGATACAAAAATTTGAAAGAACAGGGTCTGTAACTGACTTATCAAGATCAGGAAGACCAATAATTAGTGATGTCCAAGTTGCAGAGATTCTTCATGAAAATCAAGACATAGCCAGAAGCAATTCACTCGCAATCAGCAGTGCAAATGCGATATCCAAGCGATTGCAAATGCCGTATACCACGGTTTGGAAAATTTTACGCAAAATTCTAAACATGTATCCATATAAACTGAAAATGCTGTTTGAATTAAAGGACGCAGATTTGGCTACTAGGTACGATTTTTCTTTGCGAGTAATGGCTCAGATGGAAATTGAACCCGAATGGTTATCCCGTATTTTATGGACAGATGAGGCACATTTTACTCTGAATGGTGGAGTCAATACTCAAAACTGTAGAATCTGGTCTGCAGAAAATCCGCAACAAATCGTTCAAAAAGGTCTTCATGACAAGAAAGTCACCGTATGGTGCGGTTTTACAGCTGATTTTATTATTGGTCCGTATTTCTACGAGGAAATGCAGAATGGAGGTTTTCCGGGGCCAAAAAATTTTTTGGTTTTTTTTTTCTTAAAAAAAAAACCCTTTTTTTTTTTTTAATTTTTTAAAATTTTTTTTAAAAAAAAATTTTTTTTTAAAAAAAAAAATTTTTTTTTTTTTTTAAAAAAATTTTTTTTTTTGGGTTTTAAAAAAAATTTTTTCCGTTTTTTTAAAAAACCGGGTTAAAAAAAAAAAATTTTTAAAAGGTTTTTAAAAAAATTAAAAATTTTTTTTTTAAATTTTCAAATTTTTTTTTTTTCCCCTTTTAACCCAAAAAAGGGGGGGGAAAAAAAAAATGTTTTAACAAATTCCCCAAAAACCGGGGAAAAAAACCCCCCAAAAAAAATTGAAATTTAAATGTTTTTTTAAAAAATTAAAATTTTTAAAAAAATTTTTGGGAAAAAAAATTTTTTTTTTTTTAAAAAAAATTTAAAAAACCCAAGTTTTTAAAAAAAAAGGGGAAAAATTTTTTTGGAAAATTTTTAAATTTTTTGGGTTTTGGGTTTTAAAAGGCCCAATTTAAAATTCCCCTTTTTTAAAAACCCCAAAAAAAAAAAAACCCGGAATTTTTTTAAAATTTTCCCTTTTTAAATTTAAAAGGGGGTTTTTTTTAAAAAAAAAGGGAAAAAAAGGGGGGGGAAAAAAAAAATTTTTTTTTTTTTAAAACCCTTTTTCCTTTTTTTTAAAAAAAAGGAAATTTAAAAAAAAAAGGGGTTTTTAATTTAAAACCCCCCTTAAAAATTTTAAAATTAAAAAAAAATTTAAAAAATTTTTTAAAAATTTTTTTTTTTAAAAAAAAAAATTTTTATTTTTAAATTTAAATTTTTTTTTTTTTTAAAAAAAAAGGGAAATTTAAAAATTTAAATTTTTTTTATTAATTTTTTAAATTTTTTGGGGGTTTTTTTTGGGGTGGAATTGGAAAAATTTTTTTTAAAAAAAAAAAAAAAATTTTTCAAAAAAAATTTTATTTTTTAAAATTTTTAAAAATTGGGGAAAAAAAAAGGAAAATTTTTAAAAAAAAAAAAAAATTTTTTTTTAAAAACAAAATTTTTTTTTAAAATTTTTTTGGGAAAAAATTTAAAATTTTAAAAAAAATTCGGGAAAAAAGGGAAAAAACCCTTTGGGTTAAAAAAAAAATTTTTAAAAAATTTTTTTTTAAAAAAAAAAAATTTTTTTTTTTATTTTTTAAAAATTTATTCAAAAAAAAGGGGAAAAAAAAAAATTTTTAAAAAATTTTTAAAAACCCTTAAAATTAAAACCCCAAATTTTTTTTGGGAAAAAAAAAAAAAAATTTTTAAATTTTTTTTTTTTTTTTAAAAAAATTTTTAAAAAATTTTTTTTAAAAAGGTTTGGGTTTTTAAAAATTTTTTTTTTTTTTTTTTAAAAAAAAAATTTTTTTTTTAAAAACCTTTTTTTCCCTTTTTTAAATTAAAGGGGTTTTCCCTTTTTTTTAAAAACCCTTTTAAAATTTTGGGGAAAATTTAAAAAAAAAAAAAAATTTTAAATTTTTTTTCCCCTTTTTAAAAAACCTAATTTGGTTTTTGGAAAAAAATAAAAAAAAAAGTTTTTCAAAATTTTTAAAAAAAATTTTTTGGGTTTTAAAAAAAAAAAAGGGGAAATTTTAAAAAAAAAAAATTTTTTTGAAATTTTTTAAAACCAAAAAAAAAAATTTTTTTTTTAAAAAATTTTTTAAAAAGGGGCCCCCCAAAAAAACCTTTTTTTTAAAAAAACCCCTTTTAAAAAAATTTTTTTTTTTAAATTTTTAATTTAAAATTTTTTTTTTTTTTCCCCCAAAAAAAAAAAAAATTTTTTTTAAAGGAAAGTTTTTTTTTAAAAAAAAAAAAAAAAAAAGGGGGGTTTTTTTTAAAATTTTGGGAAAAAAATTTTTTTTAAAAAAAAAATTTTTTTAAAAAAATTTTTTTTTTTTTAAAAAAAAAAAAATTTAAATTTTTTTTTTTTTTTTAAAAATTTAATTTTTAAAATTTATTAATAAAAAAAATTTTTTTTAAAAAATTTTTAAAAAAAAAAATTTTAAAAAAAAAATTTTTAAAAAAAAAATTTTAAAAAAAAAAAAAGGAAAAAATTTTTTAAAAATCCCAAAAATTTTAAAAAAAAAAAAAAAATTTTAAACTTTTTTTTTTAAAAAAAAAAAAAATTTTTTAAAAAAAAAATTTTTTTTTTAAAAAAAAGGGTTTTTTTAAAATTTTTTTAAAAGGAAAAGGAAATTTTTTTTAATTTTTAAATTTAAAAAATTTTTAAAAAAAATTTTTTAAAAAAAAATTTTTTTAAAAAAAAAAAAAGGGGGGAAAAAAAAAACCTTAAAGTTTTTCCCCAATAAAAAAACCAAAAAATTCCCCAAAAAAAAAATTTGGTAAAAATTTAAAAAAGTTAAGGAAAAATTTTTTAAAACCCTTTTTTTCCCTTTTTAGAAAAAAATTTTTTTTAAAAAAAAATTTTTAAATTTTTTAATGGGGAAAAAAAAAAAATTTTTTTTTTAAAAATTTTTTTAAAATTTATTAAAATTTTTTTTTTTTGGTTTTTGGGGGAAAAAATTTGGGAAAAAAATTTTTTTTGGGGGGGTTTTTTTTTTAAAAAAAAAAAAATTTTTTTTAAAAAAAATTTTTTCCCCAAAAAAAAAAGGGAAAAAAAATTTTTAAATTTTTAAAAAAAAACCAAAAATTTTTTTTTTTAAAAAAGGGGTTTTTAAAATTAAAAAAAAAAAAGGGAAAAAAAACCCCCAAAAAAAAAAAAAAAAAAAATTTAAAAAATTTTAAAAAAAAAAAAAAAAAAATTTTTAAAAAAAAATTTTTAAAAAAAAAAAAAAATTTTTTTTAAAAAAATTTTTTTTAAAAAAAAAATTTTTCCCAAAAAAAAAAAAAATTTAAAAGGGAAAAAAAATTTTTTTAAATTAAAAAAAAAATTTTTAACCCCCCAAAAAAAAAATTTTTTTAAAAGGGGGTTTTTTTTTAAAATTTTTTTTTAAAATTTTTTTTAAAAAAAAATTTTAAAAAAATTTAAAATTTTTTTTAAAATTTTTGGGTTTTTTTAAAATTTTTTTTAATTTTTCCCCCCCCAAAAAAAAATAAAAAAATTTTTTTAAAAATTTTAAAAAAAATTTTTTTTTTCCTTTTTGGGAAATTTTTAAAAGGGGGTTTTTTTTTAAAAAAAATTTTTTTTTTAAAAAAAGGTTTTTTTTTAAAAAATTTTTTTTTTTTATTTTCCCTTCAAGGGTTTAATTTTTTTGGGGGTTATTTGGGTTTGGAATTTGATTTTTAAAATTTTTTTTTTTTTAAAATTTTTTTTTAAAAAATTTTTTTAAAAAAAAAAAATTTTAA
The DNA here is from genome assembly GCA_036346225.1 of Platerodrilus igneus. Classification (NCBI taxonomy): domain Eukaryota; kingdom Metazoa; phylum Arthropoda; class Insecta; order Coleoptera; family Lycidae; genus Platerodrilus; species Platerodrilus igneus. Next base: position 63,869 of record JARFIW010001257.1, on the reverse strand, counting down.
AAAAAAATTTTCCCAAAAAAAAAAAATTGGAAAAGGAACCCAAAAAACCCTTTCCCCCCCAAAAAATTTTTAAAAAAACCAAAAAAATTTTTTTAAAAAAAAAAAAAAAATTTTTTTTTTTGGTTTTTTTTTTTTCCCGGATTTTTTTTTGGGCCCCTTTTTTTTTTTTTCCTTTTTCCCCCAAAAATTTAAAATTTTTAAAATTTTTCCCCCCCTTTTTTCCTTAAAAAGGGGGAAATTTCCTTTTAAAAAACCCATTTTTGGGTTTTGAAAAAGGCCCTTTTTAAATTTGGAAAATTTTCCCCCCTTTTTTTTTTAAAAAACCCCCCCCTTTTTTTTTTTCTTCAAAAATTTTTCTTTTTTTAAAAAAAGTTTTTTGGGGCCCAAAAAATTCCCCAAAAATTTTTTTTTTTTTTTTTTTTTTGGCCCCAAATTTTCCAAAAAAAAAACCCGGGGGGGGTTTTTGGGGAAAAAAATTTTTCCCAAAAATTTTAAATTTTTTTGGGAATTAAAAAAATTTTTCCCGGGGGCCCCCCAAAAACCCAAAAAATTTTTTTTTTTGGTTTTTTAAATTTTTTTTTTAAAAGGTTTTTTTTTTTTTTTTTTTTTTTTTAAAAATTTTTTTAAACGGAAAAAATTTTCCCCCCAAAAACCCTTCCTTTTTTCCCTTTTGGGGGGAAAAAATTTTTTTTTTGGAAATCCGGAAAAAAACCCCCATTTTTTAAAATTTTTTAAAAACCCGGGGGGAAAAAAAAAAAACCCCTTAAAATTTTTTTAAATTTTTTAAAAATTTTTTTTCCCCAAAAATTTTTTTTTAAAAAAAGGAAAAAAAGGGTTTAAAAAAAAAATGGCCCTTTTTTAAAAGGGGTTTTTTTTTTAAAAAAAAAATTTTTTTTGGGCCCCCCTTTTTTTTTTTTTTAAAAAAAAAACCCTTTAAAATTTGGGCCTTTTTTTTTTTCCCTTTAAAAATTTTAAAAAATTTTAAAATTTCCCAAAAAAAGGGGGGGAAAATTTTTTTTTAAAAAAACCCTTTTTTTTTTTTGGGGGGTTTTTTTTTGGGGAAAAAAAAATTTTTTTAAATTTAAAAAAATTTTCGGGAAAAAAAATTTTTTTTTTGGTTCCTTGGGGGGAAAAATTTTAAAAATTTTAAAAATTTAAAGGGTTTTTTGGGGGGGCCCCTTTTTTTTTTTTAAAAAAAAAATTTTTTGGGAAAAAAAAAAGGTTTAAAAAATTAAAAACCAAAAAATTTTAAAAAAAAAAACCCCGCCGGGCCCCCCTTTAAATTTTTTTTTTTTCCCTTTTTGGGTTTTTTAAAAAAATTTTAAAAAAAACCTTTGGCCCAAAAATTTTTCCCGGGTTTTGGGGTTTTTTTTTTTTTAAAGGGTTTTTTTTGGGGGGGGGGTTTTTTTTTTTAAAAAACCCAAATTTTTTTTTTTTTAAAAATTTAAGGGGAAAAACCCCCTTTTAAATTTTTGGGGGGTTTTTTTTTTCCCTTTTTTAAAAAAATTTTTTTTTTTTGGGGGGCCCTTTTAAATTTTTCCCCTTTTTTTTAAAAATTTTTTTGGTTTTGGGGAAAAAAAATTTTAAAATTTTTCTTTTTAAAATTTTCCCTTTTTTTTTTAAAAAAATTTTTTTTAAAGGGGCCCCCAAAAAAATTGTGGGGTTTTTTAAAATTTTTTGTTTTTAAAAAAGGGTTCAAAATTTTTTTTTTAAAAGGTTTTTTTAAAAGGGGTTTTTCCCCTTTTTTTTAAACCCCAAAATTTTTTTAAAAAATTTTTTTTGGCCCTTTTTTTTTTTTTTTTTTTTAAACCTTTTAAAAAAAAGGGAAAAGGGGTTTTTTGGTTTAAAAAATTTTTTTTTTTGGGAAAAAAAAAAAACGTTTTTTTCCCCCTTTTTATTTTTTTTAAAAAAAAAAGGGTTTAATTTTTGTTTTTCCAATTTAAAGGGAAAATTTAATTTTAAAGGGTTTTAAAAGGTTTTTTTTTTTAAAAAAAAATTTTTTTTTCCCCCCTTTTTTTTTTTTTAAAAAAAAAAAAATTTTTTAATTTATTTTTTGTTTTTTTTTTTCCCTTTTTTTTTTTTTTTTCTTTAAAAAATTTTTTTTTTTTTCCCCCCCCCGGGTTTAAAAAATTTTTTTTTTAAAAAAATTTTTAAAAATTTGGGGCCCAAATTTTACCTTTCCAAAAAAAAAAATTTTTTTTTTTAAAACCTTAAATTGGGTTTTTTTTTTAATTTTTTTTTTTTTTGGGGAAAATTTAATTTCGACGTGGACCTCCAGGTCAAGGATTTCTGCTAACGTCGAATGGTGATGGATACGATATGTAGCAAAGAACGCTAATGAATGCAGCCGATTCCAAATCTGACTTTGATCTGGTTACTCAAGGAAGCACAATAACATTTAAACCTAAAGAAGAAACAATTAGTTTCTATAAAAGAAGGCTAGTTGATGTAATGGAGCCTAAAGACGCTAGTGATTGTGTTTCTAAAAAGTTTGCTGTTAATTTCGTGAATCAAACCTTTTCATACTGTCTAAGAAGTATGGACAATGTTCAGTATAAAGCTGTAGTATACAGCGCAAGAAACCACCGTATCATATAGCGTAGTCCTCCGATTGAAAAATCGGACGCAGCAACCAGGCAATATATAGACGAAAAATGTGATAAAATTGTATCCAATGTAAAAGCATTTGTTCAGTTTTTTATGAATTTGGCTACGGCTTCTGACACAAACGAAAAGGAGCTCGATCTCGCATTATCATCGATGTACGAGGCAGCACCAGAAGCTATAAAAAACAAATACTACAAACCAAAGCTTCAGTTTATGACAAAAGTGCAACTAGATAATGATAGCTCTATTAGTTTAACATCAGTGTTAAGAAAAAATGAGTAAAGAAATCATCGTTAAGGACTTATTTAAGCCTGCAAGAAAAAAATTTCTGTGTCATCACCAACTCTGAAACATGTAAAACGTGATTTATCCAGTCGGACTTGTGCGAAATGCAACCTTACGCTCGAATAAACAAAGGTTATAGGTACATTTTAATGGCAGTGGACTGTTTCACAAAATACGCTTTAGCTGGGCCTTTAAAAACCAAGACTAGACCAGAAGTCATAAAAGCAATGAAAAGAATACTGGAAAAAATATTACAAGGAGAAATTAACCCAAAAATCAATCTACAAACGGATTTTGGGAAAGAGTACTACAACCGCTGGTTTAAAAATCTTATGCAAAAATATATGATAAACCATTATTCTACGTATTCCGCAATCAAAGCTAGTATGGCTGAACGACTGATCAGAACAATCAAAAACAAGTTGTACGGGAGATTTTACTTGCAAGGCAGTCATAGATGGTTGGATATTTTGCCTAAGGTTATGGAAGAATACAATAATACACCACATTGAGCTATTAACATGGCGCCTATGGAAGTGGAAGAACGCCCAGAAAGAATAAAACTTTACACCGCTGACAGTGCTTCTAAAAGCCACAAGAAGTTGTACAGGGTTGGCAAGATTGTATGTATATCTAAGTTTAAAGCAGTATTTGACCGAGGATTTCATCCAAACTGGAGTACAGAACTTTTCAAAATTATTAAAGTACAACAAACCAATCCAATCACGTATCTACTAGAAGATTTGGAAGGTCGGCCAATCCTAGGTGCTTTTTACGGTGATGAGATTCAGCTCAGTGGCACCCGACACGTACCTAGCGGAAAAAGTTTTGCGGAAACGGAAGCATGGACGTGAACTATTAGTGTCGTGGTTGGGGGGTGGTAAAAGTTGGATTAAGAAAACAGACTTGCTTTAGTATATATTGATAGAGTTACCGCAAGTTTGGTTATTTGAGAATCAACCATCGACAAGAACGCAGCACCATGGCTTACATCCTGGATATTCAAGGTTTCCAATTCAAAAGCAGCTGTTCTTTATAAAGGAAATAGCTATTTTGTATGTGAAAAATAATAAATTGTGGCATGAAATATTGGTTCTGCCTTTGGAGTCCACCCACTTGAACGAAAATTTCAAAAAACGTAACACATGACTCCTGAAAAATCCGCATGGACTTAGTTGGGAAAACCAGTCAACCAGTGGGCTGTCGTCATTGCATTTAACTTCATATTTAGAAAAGATAATCCCATGAAGTGCCACCATGCACGTGAAGGACTTACAACAACGAAATATCGTATCCAGATATTTACAGTACAACTATATTAAAAATATTGAAGAATTTAACATTCCGAATTTGAAAATGTTAAGGATGGATCATGGAGGATTTGGTCATTGTCTTATGCATATGGATAACCATTTAGCATGCGCCAAACAAAATGTTTTAATTATTTAGAATGCATTGTAACATATTTAAATTTAATAAATTTTTGACTACTTGGTTTTATCAGTAAATATTCGTGCTGGGGAACTTGGCAGCCACAGGCTGCTTACCCCTTCGCAACCACGGAATGTCGGAGAAATAGGGTATATAATTGTAAAACAATAGAAGGTGACCGAACGGCATCTAACAAGAAAGAACAGCGCCTATGATGAAAGACAACAAATATAGAACAAAATGTTGTTGAAAGCATATGTGTGGAGCACAGCACAGACAGTATGCCTACGAAATACAAACAGTCTGAAAAGCAGACAGAAGAACAGTAGCGGCTTTTGAAATGCCGTGCTTCAGATGTTTGAGGATGGACAGACAAAGGTAATAACAAATAGGTTATAGAAACAGTAAGGGAACAAGGATATCTTTGGGAAAAAATATGAGAAATAGAAGGGCAGAATACGTTCTAAGGCATTTTTGGGGAATAGTATGGGATATATGACAAGCAGAGATAGGAAAAAAGAGGGGATGTAGACCAGGATCAGATAGTGATAGATGCAGACTGTGCAAATTTCGGGAAATCTGTAGGTTAGTTCAGAATAGGAAACAATGATGGTACGCGTCTAACCAGTTTCAGGACTGAAGACCCAATGATGATGATGATGATGGTTTTATTATATAAAATTCTACAAAAACATAAACATTGGTAATAAACAAGCAGGTAGAAAATGCGGCTAAAAATATAGTAGTTGAAAAACTTACCCTTATTAGAATAAAAATCTAAGACGCATGTACGCCTTACAACCAAACTTATGGAAATTTTATAAAAGGAAATTATATATTTTAAATTAAATAACTAGTACTTAAATGTTAAACAAAATTTTATTATTATAAATATAATTTAATAAATTTTATTGTTTTAATCAAGTTTGAGTCGGACTACTTAATGATATAAGCTCCCAGCACCACTCAAACAAACAGAAAAATAGAGAATAATTAATTAAAATTGTTAACATATATTCTGTGATTAGTCCCGGGTATTGTGATTCCTCCGAATAAGTCAGTTTGATGTACGGTTGGAATATCTTCAGCCGAATTAGGAATGATTGCTTCATAGTGATCTCCATGTATCACATCCCTGCCATTTCCAGCGCAATCAACTACAGCTAAAGGCTCGCGAACTAATTGATCTTCTTTTGCACAAAAATTATATGATGTGATACTGAAGCCGAAATGATAATAAGAATCATTTGGATATCTATTAAAGTTTATATTAGTTTGTACTGTTGACATTTCTCAAATAAATTCGATTATCTCGAAAACTAAATGAGATATCGAAAAGTGTATAGCATATTTGTAATCAGCGTAAAGAACTAAACAAGGGTACATATATATATCATTTATTGTATCATTATGGGAATATGGCAACGGACGACGGCGGCGACGACGACGACGTAGCGATTATATTACCCTAACTTACTTCGTAAGTTTGGTTGAAAACGGCTAAAAATTACAAGTCACAAACGCAAGTACTTACCCCACAAACAACGAAAAACACTATAAGCATACAACGTGCTCCTTTTGAATATATATTGGAAACGTAAACGATATTTGCTGCCGGGAGCGATTATGCGGTTAATAGTATCTTGGAAAGTTGTACGGAATTTGTTTTTCAAAATGAGCAGTAATGCCGACGGCAATTTTTAATTTCGGTAAATACAATTAAACATTACTAGTATTAGGGAAAACGAAATTTCACTTCCAAACAATTTACAAAACTGACCTCGTATTAGTAATTATAGCGAGGACAGTCGACAACGTTGATAAGCTTATGTGGTTTGCATTAATAAATCGTTAATTTAATAACAATGAAATGCATTCTCCTCGGTGATTCATTTAGAAATTTAGCATGATATACCCTTAGTAAAAGTTTAAAGTATTTTATTAAGTTTCCCTTCAAAAATTAAATAAACAAAAAATTTAAAGGTACGAGGCTTTAAGAGGGTGTAACTTTGTTAGGGATAGTCCGAGTTTAAAAATTCAAACGGAGTTAGATTGCCCGGGAAATTAGGGTTCAGGTCCAATTAACGAATCACCCAGTGTAAAAGAGATTAGGATGGCGCTTGTGATGCAGTGAGTGTGCAATGAGTTGCAAACATTTAGGTGCTGAGAGGCGCTGTCCGTGCATCGCAGGTTGTCCTATCTAAGTTATATGTGTATTGTGCGTTGTCTAACCTAGGTTAGTTTGCGGGTGCGGTAATGACAGATGTAACGTTAGAAAATATGATGACATCGTTAATAAGTTTTCCCATTAAAATACAATTAGTGCTAATGGGTTTTAATAAGAAAACCCATTAAAAACAATTAGTGCTAATAAGTTTTTAATGAGAAAACCCATTAAAAAACGATTAGCGGCGGCGGCGCTACATCAGAATCGGTGTATTCCACTACTTACCTAATATTCTGTTAACAGGAGAGTAAGATAGTGATAGTCAATAGGTACATTGCGAGTTCACTAATATTATCAGAGCTAGACCTCTATGATGAACTGTACCCTTTTTAGAATAATGTTAACACCATTTATATACGCCATATATATATATATATATATATATATATATATATATATATATATATATACTCCTGTCCTGATGAGCCCCAATTAGGACGAAACGCGTCGACAGGATGCCCTCGTGGCTGGATTTGAGTCACTTGCCATTAATTCTTTTTTTTTTTAATTTTTCATTAATTTAAGACTCATTAAACTAACTTTTCGATTAAATTATATCTTTGACTATGGAAAAAGGCAGTTGAACCAGATCTCCTCCGTGCCGACTGTTGTTAAAACCTGCGATATTAGGTGAAACGATACGAAGACACAAATTGTGAGCTAGGTGATGCTGTACTTCCCATAACGTGTCTGTATTAAATGTTACAACTTTGCTACTCCTGTCCTGATGAGCCCCAATTAGGGCGAAACGCGTCGACAGGATGCCCTCGTGGCTGGGTTTGAGTCACTTGCCATTAATTCTTTTTTTTATTTTTCATTAATTTTAGACTCATTAAACTAACTATTCGATTATATATATATATATATATATATATATATATATATATATATAATGGTAACACAATCATTTGGCCGTATCATGTGTCTTGTTTAATTTGTGCCGATAACGATTTTGGATTGGAGGTCGTTATCGGTGTTGTTCAATTAGAAGTCAGTTTTGCTTAAGTTTTCGATCTCAAATGTTTTGCACTGTATAAGTGTCGTGTTTAAGTTGTTAAAAATTTTAATTGTATATACGTAAAGAACTTTGGTGTTTGATGGCAGGTAACGATTCATCTTAGATCCTTATCCTCCAACCCTAACTTACTTGTCCAAAGGTCAGCCCAGGAGGCCGATTTTGCTTCCAAGTCGGAATTCGGTAAGTTATATTAATAATTATTATTATTTATTCATTATGGAAATACAGTCCCTTATTGGTTGAATTAATATTTTGATGATTTGATATTTAAATATAAACCAGAGTTCAGCGAATAGAAATAACATATTTGGTATACCTTAGAACCGGATTTCTGGTTTATTAATTTGTAGATTGAGCCAATAGCACCAAAGGTTCTTTACATTAATTTCGCTTTTGTTAGTTGCATTAAATTCATATAAGAATTAATTGTTTAAAACAAGTTTATTTCAAATATAATAATCGGTCCGATAACATTCAGATGCGTTTGTACATGTGCGATAATTAATTTAATTTGTCTATACTCATAACAGGAATCACTGTTTAAAGTCATATTTCGTTGGTTTGGTTGGCAAATGTTATTTATAATGTACACATTGGGAATACCGTGTATGTAGTATTCATTATTCGAATAATTATAACTTAAAACTGCTATCAAAAGTAGCTTAAAAATTCTGGTTAACGTTTTAGTATTAATGGGACGAATACCGCTTTCAGAATGGCTGAAAGTAAAGCGCAACTAAAAAATCGTTTAAAAGCTTCGAATTCCAGAAAAGAAATGTATTTTCAGGATTCAACGTTTATAACGACATCAAAAATTTTAATGCCGCAAACATTGTGAAAAATTTTGTTATTAGATTGAACACTAGATGAAACTAAGGTAGAATTTGAAAAAAAGTAAATAAGATAAATGATATTGAATTATTATTGGATGATGAATTTAACCCTAACTATTAAGGTATTGAAGCACAACGATTTATATTGTAACAATTTGGTTGCAGCTGAAGATGTCTGTGTGAAGCAAGCTTCAGGTAGAGCTCAGGCTTTAGATCGTGATTCACATGCAAGTGTTCCTCGGCTTCCAAAGTTGTCGTTGCCAGATTTTTCCGGAAATATTCGTGAATTTCCTGTTTTTTACTAATGCTTTAAAAGCCTTGTACATGACAATGAGCAGTTAAGTGATCTCGATAAAATGAATTATTTGTTAAGGCAACTTTCAGGCAAAGCTTTAAATATGTGCCAGAATTACCTCCGACAGGAGCATATTATAAAATTCTTTGGCAGTCTCTTATCGAAAGATATCATAATTCGTGAGCTTTAGCATCCAGTTATTTAGGACAAATTTTAGAGTTGAAACCTGCAGTAACTGCTTTGTTAAATGGATTAAACAATATTTTAGAAAGGTGCGATTCAGCATTTAGAGCGTTACAAAAATTGAATGTTGGTGATTTGTTAGATTTTACTTATGCTTACTTAATATGGTCTAAGTTAGATGTGCAGACTAGGAATCTTCTTGAAAATAATCGGAGCAAATCAACTGTCTTGACTTTTAAGGAAGTAATAGAATTTATAAAGGAACAAGCTCAGATTATTGCTATGACCTCGGCTCAGAATAAAGCGGGAACAGCATCAAATTATAGTAAAAGCAAGTCTTTTTTTTGTTAAAGATAAAATAAGTGGTAGTAAATGCGCTATTTGTCAGTTACATCATAATATATTCCAGTGTAGTACATTTTGGCTAAATCGCTGGAAAGATTCAAGGTTGTTAAAAATAAAATATATGTATTTGTTGTTTTGGACAACACAGGGTAGTTGTATGCAAAAGTCATGTTTCTTGTGATTTTTGCAAATGTAAACATAATTCCCTCTTACCTTTTGGTAAACCTCAATCTTATTATACGGGGGACAAAATTAATCCCCAAAAAAATTATCGTGTCGTTGAGGTAAAAGAGGAGCATTCTAAGGTGGTCTGCACTGTTCATGGGACATCATACGATGTACCAATGGCAAAGTCTATGCAGGGAAACCCAAACACAGCATCGTTTTGATCAATTTTGAATAATGTCACAGACAATTGCAATGTTATTTAGTCGACTGTTAAGATAAATATTTTTGGTAAAAATGGCAAGCAATCTAAGGTTAGACTTTTACTCGATTCGGGCAGCCAAGCCAATTTTCTTACCTTAAATTGCGCTAAGTCGCTTCAATTGGATATTGATCCTTGTAGCTCAATCGTTAAAGGCATTGGTAGTAATAAAGGGTGTTATTACAACAGCAACTTCGTCTCGATTTAATTCAGACATATAATATAAAATAAAGGTTTTGTTGGTTGATGAAATTACAGATAGAGTACCAGATTGCAAGGTTCGCCGCGATTTATATGAATATTTAAGTGATTTACCTTTAGCTGACGATAAGTTTGATATGCCGGGTACTATTGACGGAATAATTGGAGCAGAATTGTTTCCAACTTTGTTAGATTCTCGAAAGGTATCTGGGTCTTTACATTCGCCTATTGCTATTGAAACTAAGCTAGGATATGTAGTTATGGGATCTGCACCAACAGTTTGTCCGCAAGCAAGAAAGTTTCAGATATTTCATTCTGTTGTCGAACCTACATTGGATTCCTTAGTTAGAAAATTTTGGGAAATCGAAGACTTTCCGAAACAAAGTTTTGACATCCTGATGATTGGGAATGTGACAAAATTTATGCATCGACGGTGCACCGAGACTTAAGTGGTCGTTATATGGTAACGCTGCCATTTAAGTACAGCTCTTCGAAATTAGGAGATTCTTATTCGGCGGCACTTAACCGTTTTTATTCTTTAGAAAGAAAATTTGATAGATCGTCGCTATTTGAGGTTCAATATTCAAAGGTTATTAAAGATTATTTAAATGAAGGATATATGTCATTGGTTTCAAATCCGGAAATATCGCTTCCAAATTATTTCCTACCTCATCATGCCGTGTTTAAGGATATTCTACAACACTGTTACGATGTGTTTTTGATGGAAGTGGAAAAACTTCAACCCAAGTTTCTCTTAATGATTTGTAATATACAGGCCCAAAATTACAAAGTAATGTCGTTGACATATTTTTGAATTTTCGATTATTCTCTATAGCATTTACTGCTGACATTCGTCAGATGTACTTGAGAATTCAAGTAGACCCTTTGCAAAAAAAATATCAGCAAGTTCTATGGCGTTTTTCAAGAAACGATCCAGTTAATGTGTATTGTTTAAATACTGTCGTTTTTGGTTTGAAATGTACTCCATTTTTAGCATTGAGAACGTTGCAACAGCTAGCGATAGATGAAGGAGACAAATATCCGCTGGCGTGTACAATAATTCAACAATATTTCTACATAGATGATTTGTTATCGTCTTCTGCTAGTTTGGAAAAAGCTAGAACGTTATATTGGCAACTAAGTGATATTTTTAAACTTGGGCAATTTCATTCGACAAAGTGGGCTAGTAACTCGGAGGAATTACTGCATATAATTCCCCATACAAATCGTTGTTCTAAAATAGTGAATTTTGACAACGATGGCCTTAAGGTGCTAGGTCTACAGTGGCATCCCCACTATTATGTTTTTAAATTTAGCATTAATATTGAATTTAAAGCTTGTACTAAACGGAATTTGTTATCTACTGCTGCTAGATTGTTTGACCCTTGGGGATTTATTGCTTTTGTAACATTGTTAATTAAGATATTTATTAAAGAAATGTTGACTTTTCGTTTGGATCGGAATGAAGTTATGGATTTGATTTTGAACTACAATGGAGGCACAAATTGCTGCCTGGTGTGTCTTGTTTTTAAACATAATTTCTTTCAGGTATCTCATTGTTGTACTTAATTTTTAGTATTGGTATCAATTTCTTTTGGGTTCTACATTTCCCTTTCTTTTTAAATGTAGTGGCGTTCTTTTGAACATCTTTAAATACACTCGTACTATTGCTATCTACCGTTTACAGTAAAGACTGGAGTTACGTATGAAGCACACACATTTTCCCAAAAGAAAAATTGATAGAAATCTCTTAAACTTGAAAATTATAGCTATGCTCACAATCTTTTCTACTAATCTGGATCTACTGATCGCTTTTTATTAGCTAAAGCACCGGTGATCTCTTTTCGCCAATATACAAAATGATTTTACAAAGCTCCATTTCTCAAACCATGTGTGTTCAAAACCTCCGCAAGACATTTGAGTATTGTCTAATTGCATTCATAATAGCATTCACTAAGGACAATATTGCCTCACAAATCAAAACCATTTGAAAACTTTTTTGACAGTTATTATAGTAACTAATGTAATAAAAAACTTCCAAGCTCCAAAAAGAGTAGCATTTATTTTGAGCAAAATTTTTTATTTGTAAAAAGTTACAGCTATCTTAAACTGAGACCTCACTTTAAAATAACCTTATACTTCTAGTATATTGCCACATCAAATAAAAAAAAAACTTACCGATTCCTTGTATTGCGATTGTATTATTAATAATGAACTGTTAGTTAATATTTGAAATGTGTCTGCTTCAGGCAAACTGTGAAAAGGTGTAAACAAATATGGAATAGAACTCTTCTTCATGCTTCTATGTTTTGCAATATACTGTTCTAACAGCTGTGCTGTATTAGCATACAGCATATAAGCCTTCTGCTGCAATGTAGCGTTTATGTAATTTAAAGGTACTACGCCCTGTAAAAGAATTTACTAAATAGTTATGACAATATTTAAACATTACAAATTTTGATAATATTCAATATAAAATTTTAAATAAAATTTGTCAGACAGAAACTCTATAAATCCTTCTTAGTCAGAATTATGTAACATTTTTCTTTTGCAATTTTTTTACTAACACAAGTGATGCAATCTCTATACTACTACTACTACTACTATATATATATATATATATATATATATATATATATATATTGCTGTGATAAGGGGTTGTTTAGGGGTGTATTGAGTAGTAAGGGTCGTGTAGTAACTGTAAATAGTAATGGGAATCAGAAAACTGCATTTATTTAGCAGAAAAAAAAGTAATTCGTATATTATGTAAATAGTAAGCATTTAACACCCTGTATATAGACCGTAATTAACTTTAACCAATGCCAGTAAGCATATCTTTCAATAATAGAACGCGTATTCAGCAGAGGAATAATCGTACATGTAATTAAACTACGTTGAGAAGTGTTTAACAAGTTTACAAAATAAATACGCAGAAGATAAGATAAAACCTAATAAATCCTCATGTAATTACGCTTGTGATAAAAAAGAAACAATATGCGCTTTGATAAGAAAACACACTTTCAAAGATCAATTTAAATACATAAACGAAAACAGCGATCGTGTTCATCATTTATTTTGTATAATTATCCAAAAGCATTATCTACACATAAACAGCATGATATGAAAATCCGAAATAGATTCATCAGAAATCAGCTTGAAATATTAAAAACAAACGTGCTTGGTCGCAACAATCTGTAAGACTGCTTGGAAAACCAATTCAAATGTAGTGGGAAAAAGCTATATAACACCCACCGGTGATAAGGCACGGTTAGTATCCACTTGAAGCACGTTGAATTCACAACACTTTTAATCAGAAAGTTATGCGTCAGAAAAATAAAATTTATGTTATAGGGAAATAGTGCCGTGCAACAATTGCGTTAAGAATATATGAAGAGTTTTTCCCGTTTTTTTTAGAAAACCTGAGTAGAAATTGGGTAATTAATTTAAATTAAATATTTATAATGATATAGGGCTTCTAATCCGCATCAAAAACAATTCTAATTCTGGTCTGCGTCTAAAACAATTATAATCCAAGATACTAAGTCTGGTGTTCAGAAATTCATAATATTAAAGTGGTATTTAAGGGCGTATCCAGAGAAATATTGAATAAAGCACGCGGTGATTCTTGGAAACAAGGGGTAACCGTACTGAATTATTGGTTCAAACACAAAGAGTACAAAGCAGAGTATTGGGTTTCGATTGAAGATAATAAAGTGATGTTAATCCACAACACAAAACAACTTATCAGAAGATCACAGGTTAGACCTACCTAGTTTTAAGGACTCTTTTCTAATCTAAATTTTAACATTGAATATATTAATTTTCTCACTAATTTGTGAAGAGTCAACAAGGACATTGAGTATGTTAAAACTTACATAAGATAATTATGTAAGATAGACGTTTACTATTTAGAATAAAATCGCGCTAATTCTACAACATTCTGAGAAACCTTGCATCATAATGTTCCATACTATTCTAGTAACTTTTGGATATAGATAATTTGATTATATAAGGAAGCGTTTATTAAAAACGAGGATTCCTTCATTCGATTAATTCGATTCTTAAACGCAATCGTGAAATGTTATTTTGAACTGTTGCTTTGCGAAAATGTTATTTGAAGTATGCAGTAAGCATACCTTAATTTAATAATTATAATCAAGAAGAAAAATTCTTCAATATAACACTATTTAAAAAATTTTATTAAAAAGAAGATTTAACCAAAAGAACGAACTTTGGTAACTGCTGTTTGAAATGAAGATTTTAAATATGGAAAATCTTGTAAGCTGATTTGACATCAATTTAAAACAAAAAGATATTTTATTATAAGGAGCGTTTTTGTGGATTCTGCAAGTATTACTTTTAGATTTAATTTTAACGGATATTGGAATAATTGTATCTAATTTAAGGTTGAATAATAAGTGTTAATCATATAATATTTTTTTGTAAATAATTTTTACCAAGAAAATTTGTGATCAGAGTTCGAAATACTCTGATCTCTTAATAGATTATCTGCGTGGCAATAAATAAAACCAGGTAAATCATCCATAACAAAGGAAATTTAGTTGTGTAAGTTTAAAATAAGATAAGAAACAATTTTTTTATAACAAGTCCTTCTTAGAAATTATTTTGTTTAAAAGAAACAATGTTGTAAATGCTTTTGTATGAGAGAAAATATTTCATGCTGTATAAATGCTTTGTAATATTGCTGTTTTATTTCATTAAAAAATGTTTATTATAACTATTCTGTGTATGTACCTGCGTGTAACACTGTGAGTATATGTATGAGTCTGTGTGTGTGTATTTGTGTGTGCACATGTGTGTATTATTATTATTAATATTATTATTTATTAAAACTAGGTTTTTACATAATATATGGTTCAAATGTATAAAATATAGATATTAATATATAATATCAATAAAACCTACAATTCTTATAACACCATAAAGGTAGCGCTACCTATAAAATGCAGTAGTTACAAGAAAAAAAGGTAGTTAAAAATGGCAAGTGTAGCGCTACAGAAATAACACAAAAAATAATAAAATGACAGACAAAAACTAACAAAATAAAATGAAATAAATGTAACAATAAAAAAAAATGATATAGAATAAAATTAAAAATCAAAACGTTTTCAACTTAATTATTAAATATATGAATCCATGTCCCAATGTTCGCTTCTGTAATCTGCGCAGATTTCAGTAAGTTACTGCATTAAATTGCCACTAAACAGTAATTGATCAATCTCCACCCAGCATATCGTTTTTTCAATGTACCATATGTTGCAAAACTTGTCCATTGAATGTCTGGTGTGGTGCCACACAAACTCTTTAATTATCCTAGATTTTAAACGTTGTTTGTAATATTGGGTCAATGGTATGTTAAAATTAACATTTTTTATCGCATCAATCGTTGTCCAATAAATGCAAGCTTTAGCTAGGTTAATGATGTAATTTCCTATCTCACTCTTTGCTGTATTGCTGCTGATGCCATAACATTGCTCTTGGATCAGGAGTCCTTTCCTTTTCATCAAAGTTTGTACGATGTTAGTTACAAATGGCCACAGTTGTTTTGCTTTTTGGCAAGTAATCATTATATGCCAGGCATTTCCTTCACTTTTACACCATTGACAGACTGACGTATCTTTTACGCCTATGCGGTTTAGGAACCTTGCATCGGACAATCTATTCTTTACAAACCTCCAAGAGATTATTGATTCGTGTCCGAGTGTGGGGGGGTTTGAAGAAGGAACTCCAAAATACCTTATCATCTGTCCAACTATTTTTCAAGAGTTTCTTGCACTTTAGTAACAGAAGCACCAAACTCCGTTGTAGCCTACTGTGGTTGTCTTTTGTCGCTTCCAATGATGTTTGGTTTATACCGACATTGAGCCTATATCGATGCACTTTGTTTGTTTATTAAAAAATAATCGGATCCTTTTGTAGTGTTGTAGAAGGTCGTTTCTTGTTGAGCATGGAGTTTTGTACAGTCGTTCTTTCATTTTTGGATGTGTTATCCATTCATCTCCTTCCCTGAAATCGGCAATAGTTCTAAACCCATATTCTACCCATCTCCTGCTAAACAGTGGCGGCACAGTATCGCTTGTAATCAACCTACAGCTGGTTGTTGGTACTGAATAAAGGTCTTCTTTAAATTTAGGAAAATCCGAATACGACGATATTTTGCTAAACGCATTAACCAACGATTTTACAAAAATGTTCTCTTCAAAATATGCTGAGTGCTTATTAAGATTGGTACAAGTCAGAAGCTACCATGTTAATCCATATAAATTATTTTTCTTGATAACGTGTTTCATGTTAGTTGCCCACTTAAGCTCTCTGGAACTATTGATTAAACGTTAGCCCAGAAAAAAGCAAAAGCAGTCTTGCTTGGCATTAAGGTATACCAAACCAATGCCACCGTATACTTTCGGTAGATATAGTTTTTCAGATTTTATCCAATGTTTACCAGTCCACATGAAATCCCTTAATTTATTTTGTAAGGTTTCTAGCAATTATTTTTCTTCCGATCAGTGAAGTATTGGATGCACGCAATTTCCACATTTCAATAGCTTTGTCTACTTTAGCACATAGAGCTTGTAATGCCAATACTGTATCGTCTTGAATATTTCCTGACAGGTGTATACCCAGTATCTTTATATTCCCTGATGACCAGGAGAACCCTAGTGGAGTGTCTGTTCTCCCTCGCCATGCGCCATACCAGAGCCCATTGTTTTAGATGTGTTTAACACCGACCCTGATCGGCTCTTATACATTTTGTAAACGGCCTGTAAATGATCAAAATCACTGTTTTTTGAAATAAAAATAGACACATCATCGGGATATGCACATACCACTAATTTTGTTGGTTGTAGCTGTATCATATGAGACATAGGTAGAGGAAAACCGGATAGGTGGTTACTGCAAAGATTAAGGAAAGGTTCCTAGGAAATTGTGAATAATTGACCAGACAGTGAACAGCCCTGCCGTACTCCTGTGTAGTGTGTTACTGCACCTAAAAGTAAGGAACCGATTCTGACGTGAAATGTCGGGCTTTTGTATAAGGTTTGTACATAGCCAATAAAAATATGGCCAAACCCAAATTTCTGTAGAACATTATACAAATAGTCTCGGTTGACGCGAACATATGCTCCTTGCTGATCCAAATTTATAACTGCTAATGCAATATTTTCTTGTGAGGCGTACGTGATCACGTCCCTGTGTAGGTGGATAAAGTCGAAAATTCTTCTACCTGGTGTTGAGAAACTTTGGTCAGCATTAATCAGATCCCCAATTACATTCTGCAGTCTCCTTGCTATGCTCTTTGCCAGTATCTTATAATCCATGTTTAAAAGTGAAATGGACCTCCAGCTGTTGATAGAGGTGAGTTTCTCTTTACTTTTGGGTAACAAGCTTATGGCCGTTTTCGTTGTTGAGTAAGGGAGAGTCATACGCAATAAAGCTTCGCTAAAAACTTTATGATATATATGCTTCAGGAAATCCTAAAAGAACAGGTAGTACTCCGCCGTCAAACTGTCTAGTCCTGAAGCTTTATCTTTATTTAGGGATTTAACAATGATTGTAAATTCATCAGAGGTAAAGGCAGATTCCAAATACTCTTGGTCCGCATTACTTATCGCCAGTATTGATGAATAAAGTATTGAGCTGTTATCAGTGTGTAGGTCAGATTGGTTATATAAAGATTGAAAATGGGTTCTCATTAAACCACATAACTCCAAATTATTTTTCGCTGCATTACCCTCAATCTTAATTTGAGTGAATGGAACAAATCTTCTGCGCATGTCACGGTGTAATGTGGGCCTATCAGCTGCATAGCGTCCTTTGTATTTTTCCAAGGCATGAGCTTCAAATGCATTTATTTTGTAGCTGCTACGCGTATCCTTTATTAGATCACTCAGTGTACCAATTAAGAGTTCCTGGTTGGTTTCTGTAGCAACCCGCAATTTATCATTTAACATTCTATATTCTGCTTTTAAGTTTTGCTTTCGCTGTTTAACGTATTGAATTGATGTTTTATTTTGATTTTGAAAGCGTCCCACCATGATAAGAGATCAATCTGTAGTGATGTATTATGATTAATTTCTTCGTTTAGGAAAACTTTCATGCACTCTACATATGTTTGATCACTTAACAATGCGTTGTCTAAGCTCCAATAGGGTGGTAAACTACAGCTTTGCATACTGCTAACTTTTATATTTATTGATAATGCTAAATGGCCGAAAAAGGAATGATGTATATTCGTGTTAGTTAGTGTGCTGATCATATTTGCCATACAGTATATACGATCCAATCTAGCCGCCGAACTCGCTGTTACAAAAGTGTATCCGCCTTTCTCTCTGTGAAAAAGTCTCCAAGAGTCCACTAGATTAAAACTGTTGATAATCTTTCCCAACCATTTTCCATTAGCTGGTCGAGCTCATGTGCATTAAAGCGGTTTAGCATGGGTTGTAATGTACAATTGAAGTCGCCGTCTAATATTATTTTGGATTTCTCGTTGTACCTGATTTGATTGGTGAGGTGGGGTAAGAAACGCTTCTAATGCTCCCAAACTTTCTGTTTTTTGTTCATCATGGGAACAATATACAACAATAATGTGCCAGGTATCGTTATCTATTAAAACTGACAGTAGTTGCAGATACGATGCATATAAAATTTCATTATTCACAATCTGTATATGTTTAGATTCTTTAACAAGAATTGCAGTGCCCGTGAATGCTGTATCTCTTGCATTAGAAAAGGTATTGTATTTACAATTTTTGTAATTATTGGTGGCACTAATACTGTGTTAGTCTCTTGCAACAATACAATATCTAGCGTGACTTGTGCAAGGAATTGTTCTAATTGTAAGCATTTGAAGCTACTTCGTATACTTTTTACATTTAATGTGAGAAGATTGAGAGTTTGCAAAGCCATGAAATTATGAATTTATTTTGATAAGAGAAGACAAGAACTTTTCGTTGTAATATTTTCTTGTATAATGTTGATGTCGGGGATTGTATGAATGTTATTGTTTGTGCATCTAGACGAGGTATGTCCCATCTCCTTGCACACAAAACACCTAACCTTCTCATCAGATATACAAATTCTGTACTCTTCGTTCTCATATTTAATCAGCGAAGATTCTGATAGGGTTTCATCTTCCTTGTCTACAATAATTACCTGGCGTTTGAAGCTCATGACGTGCAGTAGTTCTGCAAGCCCGATTCCGGCACCGATAAACGATAACGGCGACAATAATTTAAAGTTGTGCTGTTTTAATGCTACTTCTACTACATGATGTGGTATGCACGGGGATACATTTGATAACACTATCCTCTTCGAAGGATATATTAAATTTCGTCCGGGTACGAATATATCTCTGATTGTAATTCCGCTATGAGTGTTTATAAATAATGAAACGGTATCCTTTTATTCAAATAAATACAAATACGGCCATTTGACATTCGTAATGCAGAAGTCACATTTCTAGGTGAAACCAATTTCGCAATAGCAATTACATATGATTTTACGGGAATACCTTCAATCGCAGAAAATAAAATTCCTTGATCCTAGTGATGGATTCGAACCGAACCGAACCGAACCTTGCCCTAGGTTCGGTTCGGTTCGAAAACTTTTTAGTCCGTTTCGGTTCGAGGTTCGGTGCGAAAAAATATATGCCGGTTCGATATTTTAATATTTTAAACAACTAGTACGTTCAACTACAACCATTTAAACGTTTAATGTAGTTTTTATATTTAGTAGCTGCTATTTTCAAATAAACCCAACATTAATATGTTTTAGATTTTAGTAGCATAAATCATATTAATACTATTTGTCCAGGTTTGATTTTTCATACGTACTCTCTTTAACAAAGCGTAATTACAATTAGGTTAATAGTGAAAACCACCTCTAAAATTTAGCATGTGTTAATAATTGATGAATTTTACTAATGTCATTTTACCGTGAAAGAACGATATCACACGATCTTTGCGATTACTTTTATTGTAGTTTTAGTTAGTATAAAAAAAGTATCAAGACAATAAATATGGTGTTACTGATTTCTTATACAGTACAAACAAAAAGCTGTTTGTCAGTTTATCTTTATTATTTTTTTTTTTAAAAGACAATATCAGATGGTTCTCGGAAAGAATCGCAAATCTACCTCAAACAGTGTTTACGTTTTTCATAATAAAATATAACAGTATCTATGGCACGGGCATTATATTTGCTTATTATTTGCATTATAGTGTGTTATTTTATGTCGGCATTGATTGAAAAGTTTATGCCCCTATGAGTTATAAACTTCAACCCTTGGTCGTGATAGAAAGTTTGGGGTCATTCTTTTGGGGTATCGGCTGCTTCTAAGGACGTTGGTAATGGCCACAATAAATAAACCGTAAATATTATCGTACCATGCGTTTTGTAACACCATTTGTTGAGCGATTATGTACAAAAGAAAAGGAGATTAGTTTTTGCTACAAGGTCACATTTTTTAATATTAATAGAGAGCTGGTTTTCATATAAAAGTAAAAAATTCAAAATGTTGGATTAGTAATACATATTTCATTAAAAATTAAATTGTTTCGTTTATTCTGAAAACTTCTGTAGTCTCTAGACCGTGACCTGGGCTGGTATATGTTTAAGATGGTTTTCAACACGACTTCTGTTCATTAAATAAAATAAACTTGTTTTTAAAACCAAATTTTCAAAATCATTTCGAGTTTCTCCAATATCTAATACTAGTTATAAACAAACAACAATTTGAAATAAGGAGCATTAAACAAATCGAACTAATCTAGAATTTTTTGATCTACAAACGTAGCTCGATGACAAAATTTATTAGATATGTATCACTAATACCTATTAGATTATTTACCTATTGCCTTAAAACTCAATGACCATGTACATTAAAAAATCGTTCTAATTCTTATATGCTTGCTACTAAAGATTTTTAAAATGTGCGTTTGGGAGAAATTAAGATTGACATGTTTTTAGTGAAAATTAAGTTTTTAAACTAAATTTTTATTAAAAAAATCGAACCTTTCGAACCGAACCGGACCGAACCTTGAGCTAGGTTCGGTTCGGTTCGAAAAATTTGCCGGTTCGGTTCGAAAATAAAATGTCCGGTTCGGTTCGAAAAATCGAACCGAACCTCGAACCGAACCTCGAACCTGTTCGGTTCGTGTCCATCCCTACTTGATCCTTCTTCGGAAACGGAGTAGATTTGGCCACATCAGAAAATAAACATGTACTTTTATCTTGTGACTGATTAATTTTTAAGCTGGTATTAAATGAACCTGTTTGTTCAACATTAGAGTCTTCATTTGCAGTGTTCCTGTTATCAGAAACACCATTTGTTGATAATTCCGTAGATTGCATTATCCTAATGCTTTGTTAACATTATTTAATAAAGCCAACAATATGAAAGGATAGTGAGGAAAACAAAGATAGGATGATACATTTATAAACGCCATACGACGTTAAAGTCGTATCGCAAATAAATTCTATTCTAAATGTCTATACGCTTTGTTGTTTTAAAATGTGTTAAATTAAAGCAAACTGAACTACTTACTGGCAGCACCTAATGTCAAATTACTTTCAAAACACTTTTAGAACAAAATTAACGCAAAGAACATTCAATTTAGCAACTATACTATACTAAAATCTCGGAGCACCGTTAAAACACGTCCGTCAAGCACCACGACAATTATGTATTAATAAGCTTAGATGTAGTTTCACTATTTACTAATATTCCAAAACAATTAGTACTAGACAACATCATTTGGAATAATATAGAAAACACATGTAATATTCCAAAACAATTATCTTTAGATATAATAGAATTCATATTTGATAAGTTATTTCAGCTTCAAAAATGAATATTATATTCAAACTTTTGGTTGCCCTATGGGATCCAATTTAGGTCTAATAATTGCACAAATTGTAATGAATAGTCTTTTAGATGAAGTAATTAAGAAACTTCCTTTTGAACTACCCTTCATAAAGAAATTTGTTGATGACATAATTACATCTGTACCAGCAAATAAAGTTACGGAAACACTTAATACTCTTAACAGTTATCACGAAAAAATTCAGTTTACCGTAGAAGTAGAGAATAAAAACGCAGTACCATTTTTAGATACGTTAGTTATTAGAAATACAAATAATGTTATTTTATTAGATTGGTATCAAAAACCAACCAACTCTGGTAGGTACTTAAATTACCTCTCATATCACTCTTACAAAATAAAAATAAATTTTATTTTAACACTATAAAACAGAATTAAAACAATAAATCACCATACATTTTATCAAAAAAATGTAAACAAACTTTTTAATATGTTAATAAAAAAACTATCCTCCAAAATTAATAAAACGTCTTTTATATAACCACAATGCAGAAATTATGGACAATAATACACATAACAACACAAATAATAATAATAAACAAATAGATAGTACAGTTACATTTAAATCTCTTCAATACATTGAACACCTTTCACCAAAACTCAACATAAAAATAACTTCTAAAAATACTTTAACCTTAAATTGCCTTTTCTCTAAAATTCAAGAAAAACTCCTATTTTAAATAAAAGAAACATCATATATAAGATCAATTGTTTAGATTGTAATGAATGTTACGTAGGACAAAGCAAACAAACTTTTAAACAGCGAATAACCCAACATAAGAGCGATATACGTATAAAACCAAATGCTTGTGCTCTATGTGTACACGTAAATACTAAAAAACAAAATAGATTTTAACAATCTAATTATATTACAAATAGAAGACAAAAAATCAAAAAGAGAGTTTCTAGAAATGTGCCACATCTACCATCAATAAAATACTATAAACAAAAACCAGATGTTAATGACTTAAATTGACAACCATACAACAACAAATTTGTCAATGGATCTATAACATGAATTTCTCTTAATATTTTTAAAAACACACACACACACACACACACAAACACACCCACATACACACGTGCGTGCATACACACACATACAGACTCATACATACACTCGCAGTGTTACACGCAGGTACGTACACAAAATAATTATAATAAACATTTTTTAAGGTTGCCTTTTAATAACAATTTCCATCAAACTTTTGACTATTATTTATTATCAATATTTTATATACATAATAATTTTACCTCTTGTTGTATTTTGATGTTGTTATATACATTTTAGAAGATTTATAACGAAAATAACTTTCTATGTTAATTGCCAATTTATTATAACCTCGCTTTAGTGAGTATAAAATATGATTTAATGTTTATTTGTCAATCTTGTAATTGTAGTATCTTTGAAAAAGGATTAAAATAAATCCGAAAGCTTAGGTTTATAAAAAAGAGTTTTCTTAAATAATCCAAACGACCTAAAACCCACAATATTTTTAGAAAATTATATATATATATATATATATATATATATATTGCTATGCTCCCTAAATTATTTGCGCCCCATCATTTGGTCGACATATAAATATTGCTATGTATTAACTGGATTTATTAATCTCGGACGTTGGGCTGTCATATAAATATTGCTATGAACTCCCTCCAGGAACTTAACTGGATTTTATCTTGAACTGACCTTGTCGACCAATAACAAAACTTGATATGTTACCGCCTTACTCGTTATCAATGACGTATTCAACTTATAGCTCCTCCTTTATTGTTTCGATTTTCAAATCACTCCCATTAACTTTATCTTATGACCTCGACTAGCATTTATTTTGAATTATAAAATGAAGTTAATTCAATTTTATATAATAAAACAAATATTATGTACAGTTTTTGTAAATTATTTAAAATACACTTTTCAATTAATTAATGTTGTAAATCTCATTTATCAAAAATCATATACTTTTTAATCAAATCTAAAGTCACCAAAAAACCTATTGTTTTTTTTTTTATAAAAAGAAGTGTCGAACGTTCAAAACCTCTTATCATATAACGCACTTTATACGTATGCAAGTCCTCTGTTTTGTTGACTTCGTCACATTCATTTATATTAAGCAAATTCAATATTCAAATAAAAAAATTGAAAAATAATATCTTATAACTAAAAATCTAACCTGGTCTATTTTCTTCGCTATTTCCTTCTCGTAATTGACGCATCCATTATCAGCTAATATTTTCCATGCATTCTACCATCCATTTGAATAAAAAATATTTTCCCCAATTCAGAATTATTACATGCCCATTCGAAATATTGTCTATCCACACGCTTGAACTGCATTTAAATTATTGTTATCACCCTCTGGACTACCATTATTAAACTTAGACTTATGTACCCCAAATTATTGTCGTCTCATTTCGATTTATTACTTCTTCTCAGAATTTATTCTCATCAATTTCGCCAGACTTAGAAATTGTATTATTATTCTTCTCCCCGAACTTGGAATTTGTAGTTTATACTCCCCGGACTCGGAGCCCTATTATTATTGTTTTAACTTAAAATAAATTCCCCAAAATCTACTTACGTTTAATCGGCAATCATAATTTTCATCTTAGTCGCACTTATACTATTTTTCACTTTAAATTATTATTACGTATCACACTTTGTTTCAGAGTGGCGCACCTCGGCCTTTGTTGAGTTGAAAACTGAGTTCGTTATCACTGTCCATGTTAATATATCATTGATCCCCTACTCAGTCAGTGGGTATGGCCTACAAGCTCGTCGCTAATTTTAACCAATCAAATCTTTGCATTTAAAGTAGTTTCTGATGTTATTTTCTCTGCTTTCAAATAATTGTGGCCTGCTCGCAGGTGCCTCGTTATCAAATATGCGGTGTTTTGACGAATCTAATCGCTTTTCCATGTTGTACATAAACAACTGATGCAATTCGACTTTTAATTTTCATATCTGCCTGTTATTTACGCAATTTTTAATCACCTTTCTTTATCACAATTATTAACTACTTGTACGCTTTTACACTATGCTTCTCGAAGCTCTATTTCTTATCTCCGTATTAACTTAATTGTTTGGAACTCTTTTGAATGCGTGTTTAATTACACTTTATTATGTTTACTTATAAAATACGCGTGCTTCCACTGAAAAATATCATTATTTGCATTGCCTAAACTAACTAAAACTCTATCTACAGGGTGTTAAATATTTACTATTTACTTAATGAATGTCTTCCTTGTTTCTTGCGTCGCTTAAAACTACCTACACTTTATATACAGGATGTTGACTGCTTACTATTTACAAACTATCTCCATTTCTCAATTCTTTACTAAATAAATGCAGTTTTCTGCTTCCTATTGTAATTTCTAATTCCTAAACGACCTTTACATAAAGTACACCCTTAAACAACCCCTTATCACAGCAATATATATATATATATATATATATATATATTATAGTGGTTTTAAAAGATCAAAAATAAATATAAACAAAGCAATTTCAAAACACCCTGTATAAAGGAACAACCAGAAATTACGTGCGAAAGTTATATTAGTTAATTCATTTTTAAGTATCAGGTATTAACGAAATTTTATAAATAATTAATGAAATTTAAGTAGGTTTGCAAAGAAATTAAATGGTAGAAGCCAATGCCATTAATTAATTAATTAATTTGAATGTAATTGAACGATTATTGATGTATAATATGCATAAAAACGTGTAAAAACCCAATGATACCAAGATGAAACGCGTTACTATCTGACAAATATATCGGTGGGGTAGAAATACGCCGAACTCTAAATCGTGGAAGTGTTATTTAAAACGTTACGATTGAACACCTGCGTATTTTCTAAATGTCAAGTTCTATTTAATTTGTAGATAACAAACAAATTATTCTAAGGATTGTCCAAACGGTCGGATGTTTTAGCATGAACTGCTAATGAGAAAGTCCACGTGTGGTAGACAGCGCACAAACAGGAATATTGATTTTCTACCACTCAAACCAGGTTAGAAAGAGACGTAGAAAACGTATAAGCATGAGACCAAGATAGTATAGGAGGGATTTGAGAAACGTCATTAGGTCTACGATTGGTCGATATGTTTAGTTTGACTTGATATAAACACGAAGATAGTGTAGCGTATTTTTCTTAAAATATTATAACGAGGTACTGAAATTCGCAGATTTGAAAATGGGGTTGAGTGCAAAATTGTGGGAATGTGTTGTTGTGAGCAGGAGATTTTTCGAATAAACGTGGCCAGGAGGTGGCATTCTAAAGATATAAGTAGTTTAGGAGAATATTATTAAAGCCCTTATTATTTCGATCGTCCCAAAAGCACGTGTGAAAGTTAACACGAGTTGTAAGTATTATAAAAGCATTTAAATTGTATTGCATAGTGGTAGTCTCTTAAATTAAAACGCGGTTAGTGTGCCGAGATTACTTATTTTATTGAGGTATCACCTATAATTTTTTATCAACTCGTGTCGGGACATTAAGTAACGTAGATTACTGTGAAAGAAGTATAATTGAAATGAAATTTGGAATTTGGTTACACCGAGAAGGCGGCGTTGGCGGATCAACTTAGATGGAGTTCGTCTAGTAATAGCCGAGAAACGACCTGCCGACCAGATAGAAAAATACATGGCATCATCAACAAGAACAGAGATCTAGAAATTTCCAGGTAACAATTTAAAATTGTGATTCCTATAAACTGTAAATATTGGGGTGGCGTATGAGAGTGCTTTTCAAGGTAGTGTGAATTATTTACGTATTGAACAGAATATGTGTAAATAACTTAATTACGGTATTCAACTAGAAATTTGAAGGTGTCTATAAAGCTTTTAAAACGTTCCATCAGAACGTGAAATTTCTGTGAAGAGTACATGGCTTTGTTTTTTTTATTTTAAGAGTATGCAAAGTAGAAGGGCATACATTATGCAGAATTAGTTGGGTTATTATGAGCTCACCATACCCCACAGTTTACTTAGATTATTAAAATAAATAAATAAATTATAAAGAAGGAATTTTAGAGAATGTATTTTTCAAGGTCCATTTACTCCGAGTACATTTTATGTGTTTGATGATTTTAAAATTAAATACAGGACATTACAAAATAAGATCTACTGAAGTGTAACGTGAACAATAAGATATGGACAATATTGAATTGCATTTGTAAATAGGAATAAATAAAAGATTGTATGTTGGTTGTATTTTGTGGTTTTATTGGGAGTGTGCGTGAATGATAGAATATGAGTTTGAATATAGATATCCAAAAGGAGGTCCAAATGAGCTAGCCGGAAGCAGTTGAAGAAGGCCAGTCAACCGAGGAAGAGAGGAAAACGGGAAAAAAATATTTTTTTGTGTATTATTTAATTTTGAATTTTCGAGTTTTGAACTTTTTTTTTTAAATTTTCGAAAATATTTTTGTTGGTGAAGATTTTACCAAAGTTCCACGGCAATTTTTGGCGACCCAAAAGCGAGGCTCGAGTTCCAAGTAGAATGTTAGTGATTTTACTCCAGGAAACTGGCGATCTGAGAAAGAGAGTTTCTGTTTTTGTTAAATTTAAGAGTATTTTAGTGTGTGTGAGAGTGATTTGAGCGTATGCAGAGAAAGGAGTGGTTAAGAAGTCGAGGAGTGGAAATTGGAAGTGACGATAGTGCCTTGTGCGACAAAAACTTGAAAATGGAGGAAGCTGGAGGTAGTAGGGATCAGTCGAGGACGGAATCAGGAGAAACTGGGAATGAATTGATGATGAGAATGTTAGAGGAAATGAAATTAAGTAGAGACGAATCGAATAAAATGTTTGAGCAGATTAGTCTGAAAATTGATAATTCGACGAAGGAATTTTCTGAATTTAAAAATAGCTTGATGGTAAAGATGGGGGAAGTTGAAAATAGGGTTGATAAAAATGAGCGCGATATTAGAGGTTTGAATCTGGAAATGGGACAATTAAGGACTGATGTAAGGATTTTCTGTGAAGATGAGATTAATGCGAAAATGACTGAGGTAACGGACTCGTGTAAGGATCAGTTAGGTCGGGTAGAGAGAGAAGTGACCAGGATTAAACAGAATGTAGCGACTTTAATGGGGGATGGTCCAAGGTTCGTAACAAGTAATGTGTCATTAGAGCAGCAAATGAAATTCTATGGGGATAGTAGAGTAAACCCGCAAATATTTATTAATAATGTTAGAAAGTTAATAAATAACGTATACGACGAACAGGCAAAATTAAATATTGTAAAAGCTTTACTAAAAGACCATGCTGAAGCTTGGTATAATTTAATAGGACAGGAAATTGACACCTACACGGACTTTGAAGACAGATTTTTAAAGCACTATTGGAGTGACCACTATGCTATACGAAAGTATAGCATAGCAAAGCAACTAAACCCACCACTGACGGGCCGACAAATTATTAAATATTTATCGCGACACTTCGAGGTAGAGGTAAGACAACACGTTGCACTACAGAACATAGTGGACAGAGAAATGTTTTTGGAATACCTGCAGAGGTACGATGACGTAAGTAGTGGACGACCTCGGGAACATAGGGAAAGACAGATCAACACGGTTAGGTTCGACAATAGACGGGACAACTACGCTAGACGGGGGAATAGTTATGGATACCAGCGACAGAATTGGGAACAGCGACGGCAATATGTTAGAAGTAACAGTTTAGGAAGGGGACCTGCACCGAGACCGGGACCTACCAGACAAAACAGTTCACCGGACATACGGGGGACTGATAATACAAACACGCAACGAGTGGAAACGCCTAGGACATACGCTGAGGTGACGGCTAGACCAGGACCGAGTAGGGAAAACAGACCTGGACAGGATTTTTAAAGACGGACAAACCACTAGACATCACTGTGTACAAGTATGAACATCCGAAGGAATTTTTAAAAATTGAAGAAGAAATTGAGCCAGAAATAGTAGAAAAATTTTGTTTGCCCATAATTGAAATTAAAATTTTTGAGAAAAATTTATGAGCTTTATTAGATTCAGGAGCTGAGACGAGTTTGGTATTGGAGGAATTCGTCAATGAAATTAAAAATAAAGTGTGTGATAGGATAATGCCAACAAAAAGAAGTCACCTGGTTGCGCCGAATAAAAAACGATTTGCTGTTGTGAATAGCGTAGTTATATTGAAAGTAGAGTTAGGTTCAGTAAGCTGTGAACAAGAATTTATAATTGTACCTGGGTTAAAGTTTAAAGGGATATTAGGGGTCGATTGCATGATGAAGTTAGGGGTTATAATAGATATGGAAAGAAAAATAGTTAGGATTAGGGATAGGATATTGCCCTGGAAGGCAAGTTATGATGTCACAGAAGATGACATGGGGTTATGTATAAATAGTATAGATGGAGATGATGAAGAGGTGAGAGAGATCGACTCAGGGAAATATAGTGAGAAAAAGTTAGATGAGGTACAATGGATAGTGAAAGAAAAGGCTGAATAAGTAGAGGTAGAGTCAGGCGCAGCATTAATAGTGGATAACGAATCAGAAATAAGAAAGTTAGAAGTAAAAATAGCGTTATGTGACACACAAGAGGTAAATATAGGCATAAGTGAGTTAAGAGGCAAAGATAATTTTGATAATTTGAATTTGAATTTAAATGATTTTTATAAAATGAATATTGTACATGAAGGGTCTAGAAGAGATGAAAAGTTTTGTATAAAGGGGAAAGATAAAGATGTTGAAGTAGTATCGTTTGGTTTGTCCACGGAAAAAGAAAGTATAATAAATGAGAAACAGACAAGTATAGGGAATGAAGAAGAAATATTTAAGAGTCAGGATAATAAGGATAAGTTTATTTTATGTGAAATAACAAGGATGATAAGTATAAAACTAGAAGGAGGAGAAATAGGGATGAAGAGTATTAGGATAGTTAGAAGAAAGACTTGGAGGGTCAAGAAGAGAGTTAGGTTTAAATAACAAGATGAAGTGTAATGACAAAAAGATAGAGATAGATGAATTTTAGTAGAGAAGTTGAATAGTTAGAGATAGAAATAGGTAAATAGAATAATAGAAGTAGAAATAGGATAAATACGAATAGGTGTATATAGAAGATTAGGTATAGGATAAATATGGGAGATAGTTAGATATAGGTATAGAATTAGGTAGGTTGAGTTAGGACAAGAATAGATAGTGATAATAGGTGAGGTTAAAAGTTATGAAGACTAAAAATAAAGAGAAAAGTACAAAATGATGTATGTAAAGAATCAATAAAGAACTAAAAGGGGAAATAAAAGGAGAAAATACAATGAAATTTTGTGAAGAGTTAATAATAGATAAAAATAGTTAGGTAAAAGATAGTGATAGGTGTGAATAGGTAATTAGAAATAAAGATAGGTGTAGGTAGATAGAAATAAGTAGAGATAGATGTAGAAATAGATAGAAATAGGTAGATAAGTAGTGATAGGTTGGATAAATAGGTATAGGTAGTGTTAGGTGAGTAGATAGGTGTATAGAAGTAGCAGATGAAATTAAATTAGAATGTAGGTATTTAAATGCAGAAAAACCGGAGATAGTTTTTCTTAGAATTGAAATAGGGGGATTATATAGTGGTTTTAAAAGATCAAAAATAAATATAAACAAAGCATTTCAAAACACCCTGTATAAAGGAACAACCAGAAATTACGTGCGAAAGATATATTAGTTAATTCATTTTTAAGTATCAGGTATTAACGAAATTTTATAAATAATTAATGAAATTTAAGTAGGTTTGCAAAGAAATTAAATGGTAGAAGCCAATGCCATTAATTTATTAATTAATTTGAATGTAATTGAACGATTATTGATGTATAATATGCATAAAAACGTGTAAAAACCCAATGATACCAAGATGAAACGCGTTACTATCTGACAAATATATCAGTGGGGTAGAAATACGCCGAACTCTAAATCGTGGAAGTGTTATTTAAAACGTTACGATTGAACACCTGCGTATTTTCTAAATGTCAAGTTCTATTTAATTTGTAGATAACAAACAAATTATTCTAAGGATTGTCCAAACGGTCGGATGTTTTAGCATGAACTGCTAATGAGAAAGTCCACGTGTGGTAGACAGCGCACAAACAGGAATATTGATTTTCTACCACTCAAACCAGGTTAGAAAGAGACGTAGAAAACGTATAAGCATGGGACCAAGATAGTATAGGAGGGATTTGAGAAACGTCATTAGGTCTACGATTGGTCGATATGTTTAGTTTGACTTGATATAAACACGAGGATAGTGTAGCGTTATTTTCTTAAAATAGTATAACGAGGTACTGAAATTCGCGGATTTGAAAATGGGGTTGAGTGCAAAATTGTGGGAATGTGTTGTTGTGAGCAGGAGATTTTTCGAATAAACGTGGCCAGGAGGTGGCATTCTAATGATATAAATAGTTTAGGAGAATATTATTAAAGCCCTTATTATTTCGATCGTCCCAAAAGCACGTATGAAAGTTAACACGAGTTGTAAGTATTATAAAAGCATTTAAATTGTATTGCATAGTGGTAGACTCTTAAATTAAAACGCGGTTAGTGTGCCGAGATTACTTATTTTATTGAGGTATCACCTGTAATTTTTTATCAACTCGTGTCGGGACATTAAGTAACGTAGATTACTGTGAAAGAAGTATAATTGAAATGAAATTTGGAATTTGGTTACACCGAGAAGTTAGAACTGCGTCAAACCGACCTTAAGTAAGGTCGATAACAAAATGATGATGATTTGAAAAATTGACCTAAAAATCGATTTGAACTTCAACGTCATGGTCAAGGTCAACTTCAAGGTCATCAACAGATAGGTGGAGCACACTCTTGAGCATTTGTAAAAGAATTCTCTAGATAACCTAAAATATTGGAAATACTTTTTTTAATTGACTTAATTGTCTTCAAGGTCATCTCAAGTCCAAGGCCTACGTTCAGGTCATTTATAAAATTCTGTGCTCTTTCCGAATTCGCAATAAAAGATACGGAGTTCTATTTGAAAAATTGACCTAAAAACGATTTGAACTTCAAGGCCACTGTAAAGGTCAACTTCAAGGTCACAAACAGTTAGGTGGAGTACAATCTTGAGCATTTGTAAAAAAATTCTCCAGAAAACCTAAAATATTGGAAATACTTTTCTTAATTGACCTCAATTGTCTTCAAGGTCATCTCAAAGTCATGGCCAAGTCAAGGTCATTTATAAAATTTTGTGCTCTTTCCGAATCCACAATAAAAAATAGGTGTGTCTATTCGAAAAAGTGAACGTGACAACAATTTGACCTTCAAGATCACTGTCAAAATCAACTTTAAGGCCACAACCAAATAGCTGGAAGACAATCCTAAATAGTTTGTATGAAAAGTTTTTCCAGAAAATGCGGTCCAGAAAAAATATTTTAGGGTTGCGGGACTTTTGGATAACCCTGTATATATACCGGATGTCCCAACGCATACGAAACGATCGATTACTGCTTAATGGCAACGTTTAGCAAAAAACCTTTCAAATAAATCTTATGTATATGCAAAATAGCTACAACGTAAAATTAATTAGTATTAAACAGGGTGCCCAATAAAAAAGTTATTTACCAAAGTTGTTTTTTTAAATAGAACACCCAGTATTTTATTACAAATTTTGATTGCTCGTAACAAAGTAGGGTAACTTTTATCAGTATTACCTATACCTAAATCTCATCGTTGTTGAGATATTCAACTTTTTCAAAATCGCATGATTCATTAAAAATTTTTGTAACACCATGATTTAAATGATGCTGAACATTTAACTTTTGTAGGGGAATAGTATAAACTTGTAGTTAATGGAAACATAATACTAGTTATTAAAATAATATACAGGGTGCACATTGCATCGTTTTCCGTTTATTGAACCTTTAACGCAATTAAGTCGGTTATTTCAATGGAACACCCTGTATATTTTAAAGTAGTAAAATGCAGAATTAAATTCTCCATTAAACAATATTAGGTTACCCTATATTCATATTCAACCGTTTCTGAGTTATAAGCGAATAATTAAATATTTTATAAAATATAAAGGTTATAATAATTAAAATAATGAAAAGTTACCAAAAAAACAACACATTAAATAATTTATAAGTAGTGTTCAAAGTGTTTACCGTCGTTTTCAATACATAATTGCATTCATTGAATAAAGGATCTTTGAACTTCGCGTAACATTTGGGAAGGGATTGTTGAAAAAGCATTTCTAATCCTAGCTTTCATGTTGTCTAATGTTGTGAAAGCAGCTGAATAAACTATGTCTTTAATATAGCCCCACAGAAAAAAATCAAAACAAGTTAAATCCGGAGATCTTGCTGGCCATTGTTGCGGTCCGCCTCTTCCAATCCACCTTAGTGGAAAATTTTGATGCAAAAAATACGCACAGTGGCTTTAAAGTGCATGAGGGCCCCATCCAACTGAAACCACATATGTAGCCTGACGCTCTCGAGAACATTCTCAAGTAACTCTGGTAATGAGAACCTTATAAAACATAAAAATTTTTCTCCAGTTAAAATCCCATTAAAGAAGTAAGGACCAATTACATGGTTTCCTACAATTCCTCCCCATACATTCAAGGACCATCTGTTTTGTCGATTTGTAATAAACACTTAATGAGGATTTTCATTATCATCGTAATGCAAATTGTGCATGCTAACAAAACCATTGTTATGGAATGTTGCTTCATCACTGAACAAAACAAAATTCAAAAAATTATCAGCTTCTTCGATTTGATCCATTACCTATAATCCAAAATCAATTCTGCTTTGAAAAATCCCATCCTTAAGCTCTCGGTGAAGCTGAATTTTATATGATGAAATTTGTTGGCTTTTAGTATTCTTGAAACACTAGTTTTACTCAGTCCGGTTGTTTGACTGATTTTACGCAAACTAGTATTAGGATTTTCTACTACAGATTCCAAATCCTATAATTGATTTCCTTCACTATTAGTAACATGCTTTAATTGTTGAGTTTTTTCAGATTCAACATTACCAGTACTTCTAAAGTGTTGCAATAATCTTTCAAACGCAGCTATATTAGGATGCATTCGATTAGGAAATTTCTGAGCGTAACTTCTTGAAGCTAATAGACAATTTTCTTCAGCTTCCCCAACTA